>SJXQ01005108.1:721588-768506 GCA_006408695.1 Aepyceros melampus
CCCTGGGATTTCTTTGGAAGGAATGATGCTAAAACTGAAGCTCCCGTACTTTGGCCACCTTATACGAAAAGTTGACTCATTGGAAAGGACCCTGATGCTGGGAGGGATTGGGGGCAGGAGGAGAAGGGGACGACCAAGGATGAGATGGCTGGATGGCATCACGGACTCAATGGACGTGAGTGTGAGTGAACTCCGGGAGTTGGTGATGGACAGGGAGGCCTGGCATACTGTGATTCATGGGGTCGCAAAGAGTCGGACACGACTGAGCAACTGAACTGAACTGAACTGTTCAAGCCTATCTTTGCATGAAATGTTCCCTTGGTATCTCTTATTTTCTTGAAGAGATCTCTAGTCTTTCCCATTCTGTTGTTTTCCTCTGTTTCTTTGCATTGATTGCTGAGGAAGGCTTTCTTATCTCTGCTTGCTATTCTTTGGAACTCTGCAGTCAGGTGCTTATATCTTTCCTCTTCTCCTTGCTTTTCCCTTCTCCTCTTTTTATAGCTGTTTGTAAGGCCTCCTCAGACAGCCATTTTGCATTTTTGCATTTCTTTTCCATGGGAATGGTCTTGATCCCTGTCTCCTGTACAATGTCAAGAACTTCAGTCCATAGTTAATCAGGCACTCTATCTATCAGATCTAGTCCCTTAAATCTATTTTTCGCTTCCGCTGTTTAATCATAAGGGATTTGATTTAGGTCATACCTGAATGGTCTATTGATTTTCCCTACTTTCATCAATTTAAGTCTGAATTTGGCAATAAGGAGTTCATGATCTGAGCCACAGTCAGCTCCCATTCTTGTTTTTGCTGACTGTATAGTGCTTCTCCATCTTTGGCTGCAAAAAAATATAATCATCTGATTTGGTGTTGACAATATGGTGATGTCCATGTATAAAGTCTTCTCTTGTGTTGTTGGAAGAGGGTGTTTGCTATGACCAGTGCATTCTCTTGGAAAAATTCTATTAGCCTTTGCCCTGCTTCTTTCTGTATTCCAAGGCCAAATTTGCCTGTTACTCCAGGTGTTTCTTGACTCCCTACTTTTGCATTCCAGTCTCCTATAATGAAAAAGTCATTTTTTTGGATGTTAGTTCTAAAAGATCTTGTAGGTCTTCATAGAACCATTCAACTTCAGCTTCTTCAGCATTACTGGTTGGGGCATAGATTTGGATTACTATGATACTGAATGTTTTGCCTTGGAAACGAACAGATATCATTCTGTCATTTTTGAGGTTGCATCCAAGTACTGCATTTTGGACTCTTTTGTTGACCATGATGGCTACTCCATTTCCTCTAAGAGATTCCAGTCCATTTTAGTTCACTGATTCCTAGAATGTCAACATTCACTCTTGCCACCTCTTGTTTGACACTTCCAATTTGCCTTGATTCATGGACCAAACATTCCAGGTTCCTATGCAATATTGCTCTTTACAGCATCGGACCTTGGGTCTATCACCAGTCACATCCATAGCTGGGTATTGTTTTTGCTTTGGCTCCATCCCTTCATTCTTTCTGGAGTTATTTCTCTACTGATCTCCAGTAGTGTGTTGGGCACCTACTGACCTGTGGAGTTCCTCTTTCAGTATCCTATTATTTTGCCTTTTCATACTGTTCATGGGGTTCTGAAGGCAAGAATACTGAATTGGTTTGCCATTCCCTTCTCCAGTGGACAACATTCTGTCAGACCCCTCCACAATACCTGCCCGTCTACGTGGCCCCATGGGCATGGCTTAGTTTCATTGAGTTAGACAAGGCTGTGGTCAGTGTGGTTAGATTGACTAGTTTTCTGTGATTATGGTTTTAGTGTGTCTGCCCTCTGATGCCCTCTTGCAACACCTACCATCTTACTTGGGTTTCTCTTACCTTGGATGTGTGGTATTTCTTCACGGCTGCTCCAGCAAAGTGCAGCCACTGCTCCTTATCTTGGATGAGAGGTATCTCCTCACAGCCACCCCTTCTGGCCTTGAACGTGGAGTAGCTCCTCTCGGCCCTCCTGCGCCTGCACAGTCACTGCTCCTTGGACAACACCAATATTGTGTTGGCTTCTATCACCATAAATCAGCTGTAGGTATACATATGTCCCCTCACTCTTGACCCATCCTCCAGCCTACCTCATCCTACCCCTCTCGGTAGTCACAGAGCACTAGGTTGAGCTCCTTGCATCACACAGTGCTACAGTAAATTCCCATTGGCTATCTCTTTGAAATATGGTACTGTTTATGCTTCAGTGCTACTCACTCAATTCAACCCACCCTCTCCTTCCCACATTGTGTCCACAAATCTGCTTTTCATGCCTCTGTCTTACAGCTGTCTAGTTGTCCCCTCCTTGCTTCCTGATTGTACCCTTTGCAGAGCTTCCTCTCCATCTAGCCTTGAACTGTTGCCACAATTGCTTGTCCTTTCTTTTTTCTCTTTAGATTCTACTCTTTCTTTATGGCTCAGGGCATGTTCCACTGTCAGTTCTCTTAAGTTGTCTGTTTCTTATTGTCCTTACTTGTGCCAGTCCAGTCCTTGACTTATTCTTTATTATTATTATCATCATTGTTTTATTTTCATATATAAAAAAAAAAAACTTGAAATAGTTCTAGCTTTTTCCTCCTATTCTGTTTGGATATGGCTGCTTTTTTACACAGGGCAAAGAACTACATTCATATAGGCTTATTTGAGGACCCAGTGCAGAGTTCAAGCATCAAAACCCCAGCCTAGCAGATCTGATTTCAAACTTGACTTCATTTCTAAAACTACTCTGTAAAAAGGAACAATGATCCACTGAGAATGAACAAACAATGTTTGCTCCAAAATGTCTCTATCTTGCAACTGTAATTACATGGATATCTGTTTTAGGCCATTTTAGTTGTGTGTGGATATATAATATATAGATGATGGTGGTTTAGTCACTAAATTATGTCTAACTCTTTGTGACCCATGGACTGTAGCCCACCAGGTGCCTCTGATCATGGGATTTCCCAGGCAAGGATATTGGAGTGGGTTGCCATTTCCTTCTCCATATATTATATATGGGTGTGTGTATCACTGAATTAATTTCTTTCTCTTTCTTTTTTTTTTTTTTTTTGACTCTATTCTATTTTGAAAGATGATCAAGTGTGCAGGTTGCATTTCCAGGTTCCCATGTGACCTGGCTTCAGACTTTTTCAACCAATTAAAGGCCCTGTGATAAGACTGGAAAGTAAGAAGAGAAGGGCAGGGTATTCTTTGTATTGGCCTCTTTTGGTTGGCTTTGATCTCTTCTTTTGAGTAACATTGACTCCTTTTCCTGATGAAATCTAGCATTGGTAAGAGCTTTTGACAACTGCTCATTTTAAGGTTGAGGTTTCTCATGTATTCCGTTACTTGTATCACAATCCCCTCATGAAATTCTCTCTTTAATAGACTTAAAGTTATTTCTATTTTTCTACGGCACCCTAATTGATATATCATCAAGTATTGACTGAATTACATCCAATTATGATTATGTTTCACTTTTCCACTATTTAAAACAGTATATATCATCTGTTTCTCCCTATCATAGGCTTTTGATACCATATTGCCCATGACAAAGAACTATATGCAATACAAATTCAGAGTGTAGAGTGATGTTTTAGGACATTTGCAACTTGAGTACCTGACATTTATAACTAATGCAATGTAAAGCTGAAAGTGTTCAAAATAATTTTAGCAATTTTGAGAAGTTTTTCAGACATTTTACCTTATTATATAACCATGCATTTTTTCCCCTGTGTTTTCACATTGTCTAAAATTATGCACGTCTAATCTTCCCTTCCATGTCCAAACAGTTATCCTATGTCAAGCAAGCGGTCACTTATTCCTTTAGAAAATTAGCTAATAAATTAATTCTTACATCAAATTACCTAGAAGACCATGAAGGATAGTCTCCTTTTTGTATAATCATTTCTAAGGATGTTGATTCATTTGCTCAACTTGATGAACAACTGGCATTAATCTCTAGAAGCTTAATTATTTCCTGTACAATTCAGAGAGTATGAACAGAAGAGTAGGGGGAAAGCCCACAGCAAAAACAATAATCATAAGCATCACTTTCTAGGACCTAGAAAGCAACTAATTACAAGACAAAATGCTGCTTATTTCAGGCTTCTCATCTCTCTTTTAATTCATTTCTCCCCCTTGCTCTTCTTTTATTCTGTGGAGACCAGTGCATCTACTACCTGAAATGACAATACCAAATTTTAAATCACACCAAAAAAAGGGAGGCTTTTGTAGATTTGCACATGAAATTTAGATAAGTTATACTTCTCTGATTCAGTCATTGAAATTTATCAGCTTCTCTGTTCTTTGTTAATGAACTTAGAATTCTTTTTCATGGGAAGTATTTTCTTCTGGTTTGTTAGGGCATGTTTCTCGTAAAATGAGGACTAACACAGAAGAAAATCAACCTGACCACGCAGTGGTTTGACAGTCTCAGCTAATTCCCTAGAACTAGCTAACAGATTTCCACTGTGCAGCCACTAGGTGGCAGCAGCAATGTAAAAGCCCGGCTACCTGAAACTGACAAGTTACAAAGTTGTAGAGGTTTCTTTGTTTTTGTTGTTTTACTTCTTTAGAAAACAGTACAAGGAGGAAAACATGAATTACTTCTAAAAGTAACAATTAAAGTAAACTTTTGGTGAGTATGTTCTGCCTTTGCGAACAAGGAAGCTAGTGAGAAGCGCTTTAATTGAATCTCACTGACGATGCTACTGGACTAGACACTGAAGGCGCTAGAAAAAAGCAAATATCATCTTAGTATTCCTCATTCAGACCATCTTTAGCTTAGGATTTAACATACTGACTCTCATATATGAAGAAATTGGAAAGTGAATCCCTCTACATTTTTTTTTTTTTTTTTTTTTTTTTGCTGTAGAGAAAGTTTTGCCTTGTAAGAGCCAGTACCTGGATTATAGCACCGAACAGAATGCTGAAAACAGTCTTAAAATGTTTAGGCACTAACTAGAAAGCTAGATGGAATACTAATACTAAAGAAATTTGTTTTAATGAAATAGGATATAAGGAAAATACATGCAAAATAGAATTTGAAAACAAAAAAGATTTTCTCATATACAGTAAATTTTCTTTTTCACTATGTGATTGCATCTGCTTTCTAAATAGAGACCTGGGTTTGATCCCTGGGTTGGGACGATCCCTTGGAGGAGGACTAATGCTCCATGTTCTTATTTTTAATGAGATCTCCTTGGGGGTTTAGGCTAAGCCAGGTTTGGGCTTCACCGTTGAGATACATCTCAACACAGAAATCTGATGCATGTCTCCTGAATCTATGTAAAGTCAGATTAAGCTATATCTCTTCATTCTCTAGGAAAGTAAAGATAAAATACTGACTCCTGGCCCATTGTCCACACAAGTGGACATTCAATTATGGTTTTAATGGACCCCAAGCTGTTCTACAGCCCTGTAAATAATCCCACCTTCATTCGTTTCTCTTTTAAAAAGTATAGTTATAATCGTGAGGAATATAAAGAACAATAGACAAATATTTTTTAGAGATGGATATATAGTAATATATCAGCCTTTCACTTCATTTAGGTTTATATTGTATCAACTTAATTGCAAACATGCCCAAAACTATCATTTTGGTAAATTTAGTTTACTTATTTTGATAAATTTAAAATCTTGTTTTGGCAAATGTAAACATTTTTGCTACATAAGGGCAGTGGAAATAACTCTGCAGTTTCTGCATACTTACAGAGATCCATCTATGGGAAAAAAAAAAAAAACTGCTTAGATTAGGAAAGTGGTAGTTGCTTTAATTCTATAGTTTTCTTTAATAAATAGGCTACAAATTGAGTAACAAATGTATTTCCAAACTAAATTTATTACAATTATATATAGTTAACATAAAATTCCTCTTTTAGGTATCTAATACTTAAATATATCATCATCACCTTAAGAGTGAAAATTTTATTAAAAACTTGAGGCAGGAAGAAAGAGAGAGAGGCGAAAGACACAGTGCAGAGGCTTTGAAATTGGCATACAAGGAACAGCCATGGAAAAACAAGACATTTTCATTTCATGATGGGTGTGAAACCCACATGGGTACTCATTACCTTTGCACACATATCCCTCAGTCCTTAATGAAGAGTGCAATATACTTTAGCAGCAGGAGATACTTTTGATATCTATGCTACTTAAGGCAAAGTTGAATTAGCATAGGTGGGCCGACCTATAGTGATAGAAACATAACCCAAATTAGCCAAGACTCTTTGAAGACGTATGGAAATGAAAATGCTCAAGCATTGTGAGAAAGGTGAATTTTATTTCCTTGCTTCATTCCTATCTACTTGCTCTACACAGATTTTTAAAAAGTAACAAAGGTTAATACTTCAAAGCATCTTAAAACATTGCAGTGTATGGTTTGCAGTAATGGACATAGAAACACCTACTATAATTATATATATACACACACACACACACACGTATACATATGCATATATATATATATACACACCAGTTTATGGGCTTCCCTGGTTGCTCAGACAGTAAAGAATCTGCAGGCAATGTGGAGACCTGGGTTTGATCCCTGGGATGAGAAGTTCCCATGGAGAAGGCAGTGGCAACCCACTCCAGTAATCAAGGCCTGGGAAATCCCGTGGACAGAGGAGCCTGGTGGGCTATAGTCCATGAGGTCGCAGAAAGTTGGATATGACTGAATGACTAATACACACACATACACACTCAGTTTACAGCCTGGAATGGAAGAGAGATATGTGAACACACATTAAATGTGCATGTGCCCACGTGTGTGCGTGTGAATGTGTGTGTGTGTAGTGTTAATTCCTCCATGGTTTTAATTGTTACCATTTCCTACACTGTTACATGCATGAATTTTTATAAAGTTTGCCTTTGAAGGCACTGATGTGAGTTTTAAAGATATTTGGGAGAATTTAAGAGCACAAATCACTATATTGAGAGAAATTCACACATTCTAAAACTTGTAAAACTCTAGAAATAGTCTTCAGTTGATTTTCAGGATTTTTAGTTAAAAAAAAAAAAGTGTGTATTAATGAACCAAAGACCAAAAGGCATAGTAGATTACTTCAGGGACAGAGTTCTGTTCATTTATGCTTAGTGATACTGATCCAGTCTCTAGGATTCTCAGGTATTGGTGTGTGGGAAGGATAAATATAAGATGACTGAAGTAATTAAAGTTTTAGGCTAAATAACTGCAATAAGCATTGTTATAATGGGGCAAAAATACAAAGCATACATGAAGATTATGAATAAAAATCTATGATGTACCAATATCTTTGCTATAAATAAGAAAAATCCTAATACCTGCTCATGTATTGCCTTATTTAATTAAAAAATAGTGGGAAGGGCTTCCCTAGTGGCTCAGTAGTAAAAAAAAAAAAAAAAAAAATTTGCCTACTAATGCAGACGACACAGGTTCAATCTCTGATCTGGAAAGATCCCACATGCAGCGGAGTAACTAAGCCCGTGCACCACAACTATTGAGTCTGTGCTCCAGACCCAGGAGCTGCCACTACCGCGGCCACATGCCAGTACTACTGAAGCCCATGTGCCCCAGAGCCTGTGCTCTGCAACAAGAGAGGCCACTGCAAGGAGAAATCCATGTGCCACAAGAGAGCAGCCTCCGCTCATCACAACCAGAGAAAAGTCCATGCAGCAACAAGGACCCAGCAATGAAGCCTGACAAAATAAACAAATAAATAAATATTTAAAAAAAAAACCTAAACAATGGATGCCTTTAAAAAATAGGGGGAAATAATTTGTTTGATTTATAAACAGTGATACTTATTGTTGATATCACCATCTTGATTCTACATCTTCCCTCTACTGGTCTTTTTGTAAGAGTATCCTGTAATTCCTGAACTTGCAACTTTATGAAGATAACAAGATAGTAATTTGTTGAGAGAGGTGAAATCCACATTGAGTAACAAGAATTTTATGCATTTTTTCCACATGTATTTATTTAGTTCAGTTGCTCAGTCATGTCCGGCTCTTTGCAACCCTATGAATCACAGTATGCCAGGCCTCCCTGTCCATCATCAACTCCCGGAGTTTACCCAAACTCATCTCCAGAGAGTCGGTGATGTCATCCAGCCATCTCATCCTCTGTCGTCCCCTTCTCCTCCTGCCCCCAATCCCTCACAGCATCAGGATCTTTTCCAATGAGTCAACTCTTCGCATGAGGTGGCCAAAGTATTGGAGTTTCAGCCTCAGCATTAGTCCTTCCAATGAACACCCAGGACTAATCTCCTTTAGGGACTGGTTAGATTTCCTTGCAATCCAAGGGACTCTCAAGAGTCTTCTCCAACACCACAGTTCAAAAGCATCAATTCTTCGCTACTCAGCCTTCTTCACAGTCCAACTCTCACATCCATACATGACCACTGGAGAAACCATAGCTTTGACTAGAAGGACCTTTGTTGGTAAAGTAATATCTCTGCTTTTTAATATGCTGTCTAGGTTGGTCATAACTTTCCTTCCAAGGAACAACTGTCTTTTAATTTCATGGCTGCAATCACCATTGCAGTATGTACATTTTGCTGTTTTTAAAATGATAACCAAAATGGTCCTATGGTATAGAACAGGGGATTCTGCTTAATGTTAAATGGCAGCTTGGATGGAAGGGGAGTTTGAGGGAGAATGGATACATGTATATGTGTGGCTGAACCCCTCTGATGTCCACCTTAAACTATCACAACATTGTTAATTGGCTAGAACCTAATGTGAAATTAAAAGTTACTTGCTCCTTGGAAGAAGAGCTATGACAAACCTAGACAGTCTATTAAAAAGCAGAGACGTCATTTTGTCAACAAATGTCCAAATAGTCAAAGCTGTGGTTTTTCTAGTAGTCCTGTATGAATGTGAGAGTTGGACTATAAAGAAGGCTGAGTGCCAAAGAACTGATGCTTTTAAACTGCAGTGCTGGTGAAGACTCTTGAGAGTCCCTTGGATAGCAAGGAGACCAAATCAGTCAATGCTGAAGGAAAACATCCTGAATATTCATTGGAAGGAATGATGCTGAAGCTAAAGTTTCAATCCTTTGGCTATGTGATGCAAAGAGCTGACTCATTGGAAGACACTCTGATGCTTTTTGAGGGCAGGAGGAGAAAGGAATGACAGAGGATGAGATGGTTGGATGACATCATCTACTCAAATTCATGAGTTTGGACATGCTCCAACAGATGGTGAAGGACAGGAAAGCCTGGCTTGCTGCAGTCCATTGGGTTTCAAAGAATCAGACAGGACTGAATGACTAAACAACAACAACACACTCCAATATAAACTGAAATGTTTTAAAAGTCGTATATTGAGAAAAGAAAGATGTAATAGGGGAAATTTTTAAATGGTCCCACTTACAGGTCCATTGAATTAGAATCTTCAGAGTAGGCATCTGGAAAACTACATATTGAGCAATGTTCAAAAAGTTTGAAAAATACAAGCTAAGGAAACAGTTCATAAGGAGCCTGAGGCTTTTTACTTTGTGCAATTTTGTTTTTATCCTGCTGATAACTAAATGCCCCATCCAATCCTTCTCTCTAATTTGGAATATCAAAATTGGGGGTAAAACTGGTGAAATGCTATGCACTGCTTCTATTTGGCAGGGATGCAAGACATGAGTTTGAGCAAGCTCTGGGAGGTGGTGATGGACAGGGAAGCCTGGCATTCTGCAATCCATGGGGCTGCAAAGAGTCAGACATGACTGAGTGACCGAACTCAACTGAACTAGCCAAAGTTCAAATATCTCCTTCATTGAACAGAAAAATGGAAAAATGTTATAGTTGTGGATGATATGTTGTGCTTGATGGCAAGTATCCTTGTGCTAAATACATTTATGTTAAATCCACTTGACCCATTCTCCTCCTTCTGTCATTAAAAAAAATAAAAATAAAGCAACTCTTCATTTTCACTGTGACAAATGTCTCTGTTAAAGCTCTCATAGAAACAACACCTTTCTTCGGATCATTGAACGCAATCACAGTTTTATATGGCGCACATGTTTTTTTAGTTATTGTCTGTCTCAATCACAAGCTTTTAATTTATGTGATGGTAGAAACTGTGTCTTTACTACATACTTTATAGCTTCAGTGTGTTATAGGTTCTGATACATGATGATATAATTTTACAAATGTTAGGAAGAACTATTAAATGTTTTCCAAGTGTCAGGAGCCCTGTTAAGTGCTTTACATTCATTAACTCATTTAATCCTCAAAAAAAAAAAAAAAAAATCCTGTAAAATCATTACTATTGCTATGCCCCATTATTTTTTTACTGATAAGAAAATAGAGGATCATAGCTATAAAATGTCTTGTTCAAAGTCATATAATTGCCACAGAAGGCAAGTTGGTTTTGAAATCTGGGCTGACAGTAAAAATATTTGCTGAAAATCTGAATAAATGAATGAATGGATGGATGGATGAATGGAATTTCTTCCCACTGCTGAAGATTAAGTTGGTCTACATCTAAAAGAGAAGTGGACATGATGCTTTTCTTCAGTTGCAGTGAATGTTGTTAAATTCAATGCTTTCCCTACCCGTGTAATGGGGCTTTGCAGGTAGCTCACTGGTAAGAATCCTCCTGCCAATGCAGGAGATGTAAGAGACATGAGTTCAATCCCTAGGTCAAGAAGATCTCCTCAGTGAGGAAATGGCAACCCACTTCGGTATTCTTGCCTAGAAAATCTCACAGGTCCAGGAGACTGGAGGGCTACAGTCCATAGGGTCACAAAGAGTTGGATAGGACTTAGTGATCGAACAATGACGACAGATTTACCTTTTAATTTTTAGACATACATAGTAATCTATCTTATAAAATGAAATGGTAAAAAAAAAAATGTTCAATACTGGAATTCTATATTACCTCTGAGATTTATGAATTATATATTGCTGATTGTATAGTTAATCTCTCAATAATCTGATTCACATAAAGTTAGATTAGGACAGGAAACATTGAGGGTACATTTCTAAATACCTTAAGCTCATTTGACCACTCTGTATTTATTCAAGCAGTTTTAAGAAATATCTCTGTTATTATATTAAGATTATTTTCATTCTCCAAAAGAGTGGTTATAAACAATAAAAACTGAAGCAGTAGATGGTTTCTAATTAGTAATTTTGGATTAAATGAACAAGAAATATTTTATATTTTCAGTTTTTTAAAATAATGTTTGCAATAAGAATGTTCCAGATTAATTTCTCTTTTTATTAAAAGATAGAACCAATTTAGATTATCTAAGAAATGCAAATAGCTGTAAAAAGAAGAGAGACGAAAAGCAAAGGAGAAAAGGAAAGATATAAGCATCTGAATGCAGAGTTCCAAAGAATAGCAAGAAGAGATAAGAAAGCCTTCTTCAGGGATCAATGCAAAGAAATAGAGGAAAAGAACAGAAAGGGAAAGACTAGAGATCTCTTCAAGAAAATAAGAGATACCAAGGGAACATTTCATGCAAAGATGGGCTCGATAAAGGACAGAAATGGTATGGACCTAACAGAAGCAGAAGATATTAAGAATAGGTGGAAAGAATACACAGAAGAACTGTACAAAAAAGATCTTCACGACCCGGATAATCACGATGGTGTGATCACTTACCTGAGCCAGACATTCTGGAATGTGAAGTCAAGTGGGCCTTAGAAAGCACGACTATGAACAAAGCTAGTGGAGGTGATGGAATTCCAGTGGAGCTATTTCAAATCCTGAAAGATGATGCTATGAAAGTGCTACACTCAATATGCCAGCAAATTTGGAAAACTCAGCAGTGGCCACAGGACTGGAAAAGGTCAGTTTTCATTCCAATTCCAAAGAAAGCATTGCCAAAGAATACTCAAACTACTGCACAATTGCAGTCATCTCACATCTAGTAAAGTAATGCTCAAAATTCTCCAAGCCAGACTTCAGCAATACGTGAACCATGAACTATCAGATGTTCAAGCTGGTTTTAGAAAAGGCAGAGGAACCAGAGATCAAATTGCCAACATCCGCTGGATCATCAAAAAAGCAAGAGAGTTCCAAAAAACATCTATTTCTGCTTTATTGACTATGCCAAAGCCTTTGACTGTGTGGATCACAATAAACTGTGGAAAATTCTGAAAGAGATGGGAATGCCAGACCACCTGACCTGCCTCTTGAGAAACCTGTATTGCAGGTCAGGAAGCACCAGTTAGAACTGGACATGGAACAACAGACTGGTCCAAATAGGAAAAAGATTACGTCAGGGCTGTATATTGTCATCTTGCTTATTTAGCTTCTATGCAGAGTACATCATGAGAAACGCTGAGCTGGAAGAAACACAAGCTGGAATCAAGATTGCTGGGAGAAATATCAATAACCTGAGATATGCACATGACAACACCCTTATGGCAGAATAGGACAGTGAAAAATTTGACTTAAAGCTCAACATTCAGAAAACGAAGATCATGGCATCTGGTCCCATCACTTCATGGCAAATAGATGGGAAACAGTGGAAACAGTGTCAGACTTTATTCTGGGGGGCTCCAAAATCACTGCAGATGGTGACTGCAGCCATGAAGTTAAAAGACACTTACTCCTTGGAAGAAAAGTTATGACCAACCTAGATAGCATATTGAAAAGCAGAGACATTACTCTGCCAACAAAGTCCGTCTAGTCAAGGCTATGGTTTTACCTGTGGTCATGTATGGATGTGAGATTTGGACTGTGAAGAAAGTTGAGTGCCAAAGAATTGATGATTTGGAACTGTGGTGTTGGAGAAGACTCTTGTGAATCCCTTGGACTGCAAGGAGATCCAACCAGTCCATTCTAAAGGAGATCAGCCCTGGGTGTTCACTGGAAGGACTGATGCTAAAGCTGAAACTCCAGTACTTTGGCCACCTCATACGAAGAGTTAACTCATTGGAAAAGACTCTGATGCTAGGAGGGACTGGGGGCAGGAGGAGAAGAG
Organism: Aepyceros melampus; assembly: GCA_006408695.1. Classification (NCBI taxonomy): domain Eukaryota; kingdom Metazoa; phylum Chordata; class Mammalia; order Artiodactyla; family Bovidae; genus Aepyceros; species Aepyceros melampus. The sequence continues at coordinate 734,496 of SJXQ01005108.1, forward strand.
GATGACAGAGGATGAGATGGCTGGATTGCATCACCAACTCAATGGACATGAGTTTGGGTGAACTCCGGGAGTTGGTGATGGACAGGGAGGTCTGGAGTACTGCAGTTCATGGGGTCACAAAGAGTCACACGAATGAGCGACTGAACTGAACTGAATCTCATTAGATAATGTAATTATCTTCTCAAAATTCACTGTAAGTATCAAAATTTTCATTTTTAACCTGTATAACTTTAAATCTTGAAAACATATGGCCACAACTCAATGAATTTTAGTCTAAAAATCATTTTAATATTTCATTTAGGGTACATATAAATACATTTTAGTCCAGTTTTCAGAAAACTGTAACCAAATTACTTAAATAATTTGGGAATAAAACTTTAATTATGAGTATTTCATAACTGAGTGAATTGAATACAGAGTGAGATGGTTAACCAAATCATTTTCTTATGTCCCTCCAACAGTGAAACTCATCAGATAATTCCCTCGTCAATAATTTCCAAGTCCAGATTTTGTTGGAAAACTTTTCACCAGTTTTTAACATTGATAACTGGTTCTTACTTCTCTTGGTTTAGCTTAGGACATTGCACACAATTCCTGGAAACAAGATAGATTGAGATAAACATGTGCATGTTAAGTCCCTTCAGTCATGTCTGACTCTTTGTGACCCTATGGACTGTAGCCTGCCAGGCTCCTCTGTTCATGGGATTCTCCAGGCAAGATACTGGAATGGGTTACCTTGTTCTTCTCCAGGGGATCTTCTCAACCCAGGGATCAAACCTTCATCTCTTATGTGTCCTGCACTGGCAGATGTGTTCTTTAACAACAGTGCTACCTGGGAAGCCCCAAGATGTACAAAAAGTGTCTATGTTGTAGAACCTTTGTCTTCAAAGGGTAGCATTCTCAGATTTGAGTATTTCCAGATCAGAGACCCACAGTCTAAAATAAATAGTAATTTTGCCAAGGAAGGTGAATCGTTAACTTTCACGCTGATATAGCATCTTTAGCCAATGGTAGTTTTTTTCAACTCTTCTTAGACTGAATGGAAGGGACTTTCTTAAAAGTGTGTCTTGGTAATACGTGTCTAATGCCTTCCACTGAATGGAATTTAGTTGTGATGATGATCATTTTCTAAGTAACAAAAGAAAAAAAATGTTGATTCCTGACTTTTTCTTAGGATTCAAGTAGAACATTTATGTCAAAACACTGAGCAGATCTGATTGAATATGTTTTAAAAACAACCCACAAAACAACTGCCTGGATCTATCATTTCAGGTGCACTCTGGGAATGGTTGCATGCTTAAGCCTTGCTGACTTGCCATGAAAAATAGTATAAACAGCTGGATCAGTGAAAATCTTGCACTGATGAGCTCACTAGCACTTTTCCTCTGACCAAGTACTTTATCAACAGAACACTCTGAAAGGGAATAGATGGCCTGACTTGCAAACTTGTCAGAACAAACAGAATGAAGGGGGACAGCCTGGTTTAGTTACAAGGAGAAAGCTTGACAACAGGAGGAACACAGTGTGCTTTATTTATTTTTCAGCCTTATAAGGCATCGCTGTAGGCCATCTTTCCATGACACATCCATTTCTGGCACCAGGGAAATAATACGTACGAGTTTAAAGAGATGTCATGATCTGACTTCCAGAGTTGAAAAACTATTGTTGTTAAGAATCAGGGCGGAGAAAAGGAGCCAGTCATCTGACATTGTTGGTAACCTTGCTCTCACTTGTTTCGGGAGGGTGTCTTGGTGAACCAGGCAGCCCAGGAGAATATCACTTTAAGGAACCCATCTTAACTGGCATCATACAATCCAGGCTATCTACTGATTGCATTTTGCCCATTGATACACACGAATATCCACTCTGCTAAGTAAATACAGGGCTTCCCAGGTGGTGCAGTGGTAAAGAGTCCACCTGCCCATGCAGGAGATGCAAGACGCTTGGTTTTGATCACTGGGTCAGAAAGATCTCCTGGTTGATGAAACGGCAATGCACTCCAGTATTCTTGCCTGGAAAATTCCATGGACAGAGGCGCCTGGTGGAATATGACTGAACATGACGACATACATGTGTAAGCAAATAAAACCCCTTTCTTCACAAATGTCTCTTGTTTCACTCATACAGTAATATACAGCGCATGGAGTCCTCCAGGCCAGAATGTGGACTGGGTAGCTGTTCCCTGGGGATCTTCCCAACCCGGCGCTCAAATTCAGGCCTCCCACATTGCAGGCAGATTCTTTCCCAGCTGAGCTACCAGGGAAGCTCACAATACGCAGACAATACTTCTTTTCTTCAGTTACTCCAATGATCCACTTTTTTTTTTCATTTGCTTTCTTTGCATGTTTTCCTTGAGATTCTCTTCTCTCACACATTTACATCTTTTCATTTCATCATTACCCTGTTATATTGCTTTTCCCTCCCAATTAAACTGCCACTTATCTAATTAAACATCTAGCAAATTAGGAGCACCTGTATGTATGTGCATGCATTCAGATTGAACTGTTTCACAGGCAATGTATTTATTCTTTCAACATATTTTACATAAATATAAACAAATATAATAGCCACTAGTTCATCTAAAACTTACAGAATACCCACTGTGTGACAGTTATTATTTTTAGTATTTAGGGGTATTACAATGGACTGAGTTTCCATGCTCAAGAATATTATATTATGGTGAGGAGTTCAGACAAAGAACAAATCAATATAAAATATAATCTTAGTAATAATCAAGGAACCACTGTGAGAGGTTCCCTCTTTCATAGTCATGGAAGACTTTGAGGAGGTGACATGTTGAAGAAAATCAAATATGCAGCCTTTTGAATATCTAGGACAAGAATATTAAAAGTGAGCTTTCTAAGTGGTTTTGCAGAATAATTGGAAGAGCAACAGCTCTGGGTCCAAGAAAGAGAAGAAACTGGGATAGGAAATAAAGTTGAAAATGTAATCAGGCATCAGATCATGCAAGGTCTTGAAAAATATAGTTTTGAATTTTATTATAAGTGATATGAGATGTGAAAGGGAAATGTCTCTTTTACTATAAAATGGTAATTCTGGGAACTTTCCTGGTGGCCCAGTGTTTAGAGTCCACGCTTCCACTGCAGGCGGCATGGGTTCAATTCCCAGTGGGGGAACTAAGAGCACACATGTTGCATAGTGAGATCGAAAACGAAAAATAAAATGATAATTCTGGATGCTCAAATGAGACATAGGAGAAGTGGGAAGACAGGGAGACCAGTTAGAAGATTATGTAGTGTTTCAGGTGATGGATGATGGGAGTTGTTCTGGGCTGACAGTTTTTCCAAACACAGACTAACTTTGATTAGATTCCTGACTGATTTTGAAAATGAAACTGTAAGGATTTGCGAGTGTATTTCTCTAGAGTGTGAGAGAACGAGAAAATGAAGGTTAATCCTAGTTTTAAAGACTGAGCAAATGAAAATATGGAATTGCTATTTAATAAAATTATGAGAATTGGGTAAAAGGAGGTGTTGGATGAAATGTCGGCTCTGGTCATATTCAGTTCTGCTCAACTCATTTGCTCAGTCGTGTCTGACTCTTTGCGACCCAGTGGACTGCAGCACGCCAGGCTTCTGTGTCCATCACCAACTCCCAGAGCTCACTCAAACTCATGTGCATCAGGTCAGTGATGCCATCCAACCATCTCATCCTCTGTCGTCCCCTTCTTCTCCTGCCTTCAATCTTGCCCAGCATCAGGGTCTTTTCCAATGAGTCAGTTCTTCACATCAGGTGGCCAATGTATTGGAACTTCAGCTTCAGAACAGTCCTTCCAATGAATATTCAGGACTGATTTCCTTTAGGATGGACTGATTTGATCTTGCAGTCCAAGGGACTCTCAAGAGTCTTCTCCAACATCACAATTCAAAAGCATCAATTCTTCAGTGCTCAGCTTTCTTTATAGTCCAACTCTCACATCCATACAGGCTTCCCTGGTGGCTCAGAGGTTAAAGCGTCTGCCTGCAATGCAGGAGACCTGGGTTCAATCCCTTGGTCAGGAAGATCCCCTGGAGAAGGAAATGGCAACTCACTCTAGTATTCTTGCCTGAAGAATCCCATGGATGGAGGAGCCTGGTAGGCTACAGTCCACTGGGTTGCAAAGAGTGGGACACAACTAAGTGACTTTTCACTTTCATATCCATACCTGACTCCTGGAAAAACCATAGCTTTGACTAGATGGACCTTTGTTGGCAAAGCAAATGGCTTTGCTTTTTAATATGCTGTCTAGGATGGTCACAGCTTTTCTTCCAGGGAGGAAGTATCTTTTAATTTTAGGTTTGAAATATCAAGAAATTGTTCTAGGTGATGTATTATCTTGGTGATAGAGTATTTAAGTTTGCTATTCAGTGAGTGGTTACAGAATCACTGCTGTTAACAACCTTACCTCTCTTGTAGAGCATTAAAAACGTAAGCATCTATTGTCTGTAGAGAACAGTGTAGGTTCTTCTCAAAAATCTTGCAAATTATTACTATTTGTTTGTACATAAACATATGCAAGAGCTTCCCAGGGGTTATTAGTGGTAAAGAACCACCTGCCAATGCAAGAGAAGTGATTTCTATCCCTGGGTAGGGAAGAGCCCCTGCAGGAGGGAATGGGAACCCACTCCAGTATTCTTGCTTGGGGAATCCCATGACAGAGGAGCCGGGTGGGTTACAGCCCAGGGGCTCGCAAAGAGTGGGACACGACTGAAGCAATTGAGTAGTACCCATTTACACACTACCATACCAATGAAAGGATGGAACTTTTTAACTGCTCCATTAAAGCATTTTCTCTTCCTACCTTCTAAATTAAATCATTTTTCATCTTACACAACAGGCCATTGTTATTTGTCATATTGGTGCCTTCTCACAGCTTTCTCTCCAAAAGCTGTATCTAAAGGTCCAAGCAAAGTTTGTACTTGTAAAATAGTAAACAGACTACTGAAAATTTAACCAAAAAAAGTAATGATTTGCCCTGGGATTTCATGTATTTAGCAGAGTGAGATACTTTAGTTCTGGGGATTAAATAATTGCTGAGGTACAGACTTTTATACAGAAAGATCATGGGTTAAAAATTAATAGGTTTGACTTCTTGGGTTCTTGATTTTACCTGCAGCAGTTAGATAGAAGGAGTGACCACCTTCCTGGTGTTTGGTTTTCCCTTCTGTAAATTGGGTATAATATTATAATATCAAGTCAATATCTCAGAAAGGAATAATGAAAAAATAAATCAATGAAAAATTAAAGCTGACTATGTTATTAGTCATGCTACTTAGAAGTAATATATATGGAGGACATATTCTATTTTTCCAAATAACATTTCAGAAAAATGTTAAAATATTTTTAATCTTTTTGGTAGGTTGCTCTTTCTCTAAGAAAGAAAAATATGTAGTATATACTTCTTAACTCCTTATCATATGTTATTTGCTTTATTAGCTATTTGGAGAACATCAGTTGAATAAATGTAATTCTTCCCACTGAAGAGTTAGCTTAAAGATTTAAATGACTTAGATTTGTACACAAATAACTGCAATCCAGCAATATGAGATAAATGTCCTGAAGTGGGACAAACAGGAAATACAAAGAATAAAAAGAAAGTTCACATCCTCCCTATATCAGCCTATAATTCAGAAGAAACCAAATAAAAACATTATCCAAAACAATGTCTAATAGGCAATCACTTTCCTTACAGAAGCATGAGATTTGATTATCATCTTTTTAACTTATATGAAGACAAATGTGGTCGATGGTCATAAAATTGCCTGAATGTTTGAGGAATCCATCCACATTATTCAATGAGATTACATTCTGTAGTAGTATATCCCATAGTTGATTGCACACTTTGTTATACCATTTTAGTTTATTTGCTCCATATTTACTACCCTTCAGCTTTGAATATCCTTTTCCTCTTATTACTGTAACATGGTAATAGGCAGAATTGATTCATCGGCTATCATCATTCATTTTTAAATGCTGGTCTTTTTGGCTGTATTGACTTATGTTTTCTCCTCTGTTATAAAAATGAGCCACCATTATACCCTTGGTTAAATTCATGATCTGGCTAGAGTCCTCTGAATGGAAGTCTCATATCTAGGGTAGTATAAGTGAAATAAAAATCCTTCCCACACAACCCAGTGCAATAATTATACTTGCCTTTAACTTTTCTGAACATGTGAAAAACATCTAGAAAATTATCCAATATTTCCTCATTGAATACAATGTGTACTGATGTTTTTTCCTTGATAAACAGTAATTAGTCCTCAGAAATCTTCAAGGTACTGTAATGAGGTTAAAAGATATAACAGATTTATTAAGTTTAGTTTGAGAATGGTACTGAAAAAAATTAGGAAATACTTATAAAATTCTTTTCCATTCTATATTAATTTATTCTCCATGTAAAATTATATTGAACACTCAGAGACAGCTAAACTCAGAGTTTAAAATCCAAGGATTTAGAGTCATTTACCACTGTTGTAAACCTGGTAAACTATTTGACCTGTGACTCAAATTCTCTACTTTAAAATGAAGACAATAATGACATATTTATTGGAGTTGTGGCATTTTATGAATTATTACAAGTAATTAGAAGAGGGCCTCAATATAGGTGGACTTATATTAAAGTTTGATATTGCTATAGAAATGACTCTTTGCTGGGCATTGTGAGAATGAATGTGATGTAAAGTTAGAGATTTATTAATCTATTTAATTTCTATTTAGCTTCCCTGATGATTCAGTAGGAAAGAATCTGCCTACCAATGCAGGAGACTCAGGTTCAACCTCTGGGTCAGAAAAATCACCTGGAGAAGGAAATGGCAACCCAGTACTCCAGTATTCTTGACTGGGAAATCCCAGGACAGAGGAGCCTGCTGGGCTCATCAAAGAGTACATGGGGTCACAAAGAGTCAGACATCACTTAGCGACTAAACAACATCAGCAACAATTTCTACTTAAGTTATCTTAGTGAAAAAGTAACAAAAGTGTTTCTATTTCTGATAGGGATATATACTCTATACAGTAAGTTAAGAGCTGGTTCTAAGGACCTGAAATAAATGCAAAAATACACATTGATTATTCTCTCAGTCATGTCCGACTCTTTGCGACCCCATGAACTGGAGTCCACAAGGCTCCTCTGTCCATGGAATTCTCCAGGAAAGAATACTGGAGTGGGTTGCCATTTCCTTCTCCCAAAAGTACACATTAAAGCTCATTAAAGGGTACTTTGGGCTTCCCAGGTGGCACTAGTGGTATATAACTGTCCTACCAAAGCAGAAGACTTAAGGGATGAGGGTTCAATCCCTGGGCTGGGAAAAAAATCTCCTGAAGGTGAGCATGGCAACCCCCTCCAATATTCTTGCCTGGAGAATCCCCGTGGACAGAGGAACCTCGCAGGTTACAGTCCATGGGCTAAGAATGGGACATGACTAAACAGCTAACAATAGCAACTGTTATTCTAGGTGGTGCTTGTGATTACAAAGGGATGGTCTGTTGTAGGGTTCCTCCCAGGGTGCACAGGATGTTGCTGTGGTTGTGTTATGTCACATAGAGTCTTATCTTGGTGCTGAAGCTTTTCAAAGTGCTAGGAAAAACATCCTGAATATTAAAACTTTCTCTATTTAACCTACAGTGATTACTGCATTCCTTATGGAACATGTTGATTATAGCATTTACATTATTCTGACTAGGCTGCATGGTGATAAATTTCTCATGAGTGGAGGAAGCTGGGGCTCCTGGATGTTCCTATGTAGAACAAAAAGGTAGAGAGAGGCATTAAATTTTGAAAGATTCTTAGCAGCACACCTTCCTGCTCCTTATTTTAAAAATTCAACTATTGGTGAAGAATATCCAATAGACATTTCTATTTTGCCTATTAATGTATTCCTAGTATAGTGTAAACACACATAATACCTAAGAAACATCTGTTGAAGGAAAAAGAGTGAATAATAATAAATTCTGAGAAATTTGTGTGAATCCTTTAGAAATAATTGCATACCTAGAAAATGTACTGGTTTATATAATGAAAAGTCATATTGTTGTTGTGTAGTTGCTAAGTCGTGCCTGACATTTTTGTGACCCCATAAACTGTAGCCTGCCAGCCTCCTCTGTCCATGGGATTTCCCAGGCAAGAATACTAGAGTGGGTTTCTATTCCTTCCTCCAGGGGATCTTCCTGACCCAAGGATCGAACCTGCATCTCCTGCATTGGCAATCTGATTCTTTACCATTGAGCCACCAGGGAAGCCCAATGAACAGCAATAATTGGGCTTAAAAATAACATTTTAGAGACACTTAGGCACATGGTATGTAGACCAATATGTTGGAGAACAGATGCTCTAGTAATTGATGTATGATTTTTTGTCATATAGAACTTATCTCAGTTTCAGTTTTCTAACATTTAAAACTAAGAAGATTTCTTCTAATAAAAAGCCATATTAATAATGAATATTTTATTTATTTAAAGAATCTGAAATTTTATTATGCCCTGCTGCTTTCGTTTATTAAAATGTATGTATGGGGGACAAATTTTTTCTTTATATTTGCCCTGGGCAGGTATTTAAATCTATTAAATCCAAAAGATCAAATTGAATGAAATATGAATGAAAAATATATGTATGCAATAAAGATGGGACCAATATAGTTTTCTAATAAAATAAAAGTATTTTTCAACATGTTTCTAAAAATCTTTAATGGCCAAGAACATCCATCTAACCAAATGCAGTGAGAAGAAAAGCAAATGCTGATTTTATACTCACATTCTTTTCATATATTCCATAAAATTTTATCTGTATTTTTTAAGTTGGCTTTTAAGTTTTTATTTTCTTGCTGCCATATCTCTACATTTAAACTTCTCTTTGTTTGCTACTGATTGTATAGCATTTTCTCTATAGAAACCTAACTGAGAATCACCCAACCATTAGTCATGAGTTATTGTACTTATAATTACCTATGGCATCTCAGATGGCACTAGTGGTAAAGTATCTGTCTGCCAATGCAGAAGATACAAGAGACACAGGTTCCATCCCGGGTTGGAGAGATTCCTTGAAGAAGGAAATGGCAACCCACTCCAGTATTCTTGCCTGGGAAAGCCCATGGACAGAGGAACCTGGAGGGCTATAGTCCATGGGGTCACAAAAGAATCAGACATGACTTAGCAACCAAACAACAATGACATCTATCTATATCTATCTACTTATGTATCTCTGCATATTTTATATCTAATTTTCTATATTTCTCCTAAATAGAAAAGAAAAGTCACTAAGCCAAATTCCACAAAGAACATATTTCTTGCTTACTTTTTCTTCCCTTTAATGTTTCTATTGGACACCATTGTTTTGGTTGTTTGAAATAATGCTGACTGGAGTATCAAATACCTCACAAAAATGAATAAGTGGATTGGATGAAAGATTTTATAAGGAAAAGTTAAACCTTCATATTCCCAAGTTCACATTCAGTTTCTGGTGACTACTGCTAATATTGATGCAAAGCAGGACCATTGTCCCCCTCGACTTTGGGGACAATGGTCACTTCAGCAGATGGATGAGGCAGATCTCTACGCATAAAGATAGGGGAACTCTGGGGTAAAAAGGGGGAAAATAAGTGAAAGTAAGGCCCCCATAACTCTTGCTTATCTTGGATTCTAGAAGGATTCTTCTCTTCTGAATATTACTAAAGTAAAAAAAAAAAAAATACATGTGCCCAAATTTTGGAATCTTCCAACAATATATAACAACATAATAAATTCATTACACCACTCTAATGCTGCTTAATGCTTTTCCTTAAATATAAATAGGTACCTAGGATGATTCACAGACAAATTAGCAAAACACAGAAACCTAAGGGAAATAAATATTTCATGAGCAAAATAAAAATTCCAAAATATATGGATTTATTAATTATTATAAAATGTAATTTAAAGAGAAAATTTAGAAAAAAGAGCCTATTATATTAATCATGTGTCAAAATAATCAATGAAATAAAGAATTTTTATTTCAAAGTTGTGAAAATTCTCACAAAGAAAGATGAAAATAAAGTTTAAGATAGGATAAAACAAAGTACAAAACAAGAATACTGCAGTGGTGTTGAATGAACACCAACATTCAGTTAACACAATTTCCTGAAGAAGCGACTGTAGAAAATGAGTAGGAGAAAATAATCAAATATATTAAAATGTTTGTAGAATTAATTACCATAAGTTTCTAGATTAAAAGGTCCCCATTGAAGGCTTGGGGCAATAAATGAAATTTAAAATCTTTAATAAAATTTTAAAAATGCATTATCTTTATAATTCAGGACACCAGGAATATACTAAGCTTACATAGAGAAAAACAAAAGGAATAATGTGGAAAAAGAGCAAAAAAAAAAAAATTGATATTAGATTTTTAGCAACAACATTGCAACTCAAAAATAAAAATGTAATATCTTAAAATTTCTGAAGGAAAATAATTTCAAGCACAGAATTATCTGCCCAGTTAAATATAAACCATAAGCATATACCAAAGATATAAATGTTCTAAAGAAATGTAATTTTTATGCAGCTGTTTTGGGGAAGCCATCAGAAAAGGGAATCCACCTAAATAAGGAAGAAAACTATGAAAGAGAAAGACATGGGAACAAAGAAAATAGACAAAAGCAAAGGGTGATGAGTGAGAGGGTATTGAACATAATCTCTGAAGTGAATTTTTTGATGGACATTGACATAACTCATAAAAATTCATTCTGTTCTATTCTCCTTCCAGAGATCTATGTCTCTTTTCTAGAAAACCTCATCCTTATTTTACAATCTTTCCTGCCCAGCAGCCACACTTTTAGCCACTGTCCAAAAGTCTGCACATTCTTCCCCTAGGTTATTGTCCTTCCATTCAAACTTGATAGTCAAGTACACTGTTTGAAACGCTCCCTAAAGGGTTGATTTGAGCACATCACTGTAATGGAAATCTAGTTTCGCTTGTGTCACTGTATCAAGCTGACTCATGTTCTGACAGGACCATATATTTCTTCCCCTCCCTCAGTTGCTTACCAAGAACCAATAGCTATAACTGAGGTGCACTTTTCTCCACTCTGGAGCTGATTAGGGCCGATCTAAAATGTCCCATTTCCATCTCCAGAGGGGTTGCTGCTGTCCCTCCACCAACTTGGTAAATATAAAAATACCCAGCGAATGAAGAGCAACTATGATTTCAGCAGTGAGTTATGTCTTGGGTGCTCTGTGTCTCCAAGGGCCCAAGACTATATCAGGAGATGCTTTTCAGGTAGTGAGGAATTTATAACTACAGAAGGAGGGCCAAATGTTTTGTTGAATTCTTCCTCAAACGGATCTGCCCTCCTGTTCAGTCCATGGGGATCTGAATTTGAGAATTACTTTAGATCTGGAAACTGAAGAAACTATCACAATTTTACATTGTGGCAACTGACATTGACCTTCATCTTACAGCTCTTGATCTTGGTTATATAAGGAAAGTAATACCACATGTGGCTGCCCAGGTTTCTTGACCCTATAGATACCTTGGTTGTTAGCACCATCACCATAAATGTCTGCAGAAAAATGTTCTCTGGTTATCATTTAAGCTTGGAAGATAATACAATTATCTTCCCCTTCTTAATTACCACCATGTGTGTGTGCATGCTAAGTCACTTCAGTCATGTCCAACTCTTTGTGACCTCGTGGACTGTAGCCCGCCAGGCTTTTCTGTCCATGGGATTCTCCAGGCAAGAATACTGGAGTGTATTTCCATTTCCTTCTCCAGGGGATCTTCCCAATCCAGGGATCGAACACACATTTCTTACATCTCCTGCACTGGCAGACAGGTTCTTTACCACTAGTGCCACCAAGAAAACCTATAATTGCCACAAAATAACCTCTGTTACCTTAGGATCCTATGATCTGCCTTGACACTAGACAGTCCAAATGCAAGGCAATGACCTATCATAATCACTTGCTTGCAAAAGATAGACACCACTGAGGCTTTTAATTAATTAATTACTTTTTCATTAGCTTATTTAATGATAGCTGCTGCTCATCTCACAGGACAGTTATTTTACTTGCATAAGTAGAAGGCTTTGTAAGCCCTCTTGGGGAATAGAGTCAGAGAGAGTCATATTCTGTTTTGAATGCCCAGTTGTAATGCCCTTGTGACCTTTTCCTCAATACTCTGTCAAGGGAATATGACACCCCCACTTCATTGTCATGCTTATGTTTCAATTAGCTAGCTTATTAGGACTCACTCTAGGTGCTCTTGCCAGATATTAGATCCTGAGTGGCCCTATTTCAATGAACTATTTCTCCTCCAACCTTAAATTATGTTCATCTTCTAACACTTTTAAGACCCATACCCATTTTGCAACCAATATTTATTGAATCATTTTACAGTCCTTGTGGTGAATAAGCATTGTTTTCTACAGCGTGAGTCTATAATTTACTTTGGTGTTATGATAAGACCCAACCCCAGTTATTTGTCTACAGCAGTGTTTCTCAGACTTTATCATGAACCAAAACCTCCTGGGGGAGTTTGGTAGGCCTCTTACAGAGATTCTGATTCAGTAGGCCAAGGTCTTATTTCTAATATGTTTTCAGATAATGATTCTGCTGCTGATCAAGGTTTATGTTCCTAAGAACCATTTGTCTACAGTCAATAATAATAGATGGGATAGATCATGAGGAGTAAAATCAACATTTCTTTGATGCATCTGGCCCAAGTGAATGGTCTCCACGTGATAGAAGGAAATTCTCCAAAAAGTGGTTGAGGGTCACTTATACCTGATTGGAAGGTTAAATTTCAAGGTTCTTTCACACATCCACCAAAAGGATTTCCAGAAATGTCGATCAAGAGGATTAAAATACCTTAGGGAATTGCTGATTTTTAGTTTATATTTAAAAACTATAAAGAAGCTTCTGGGTACAGATGAAAAATTGAAAATAGACATTGAAATAATACACATATGTTTTTCTTTCTACTAAAATTTCGTTACAAAAAAACAGTAAAGGAAATTTCAAAGACATTAAATAATAAGGACAATGTGAGGAATGTGAGAAAAAATAAAATTTTGGTTGTGAAAAGCAAGTGTTGGATGGTAACAACGTTGAGAGACCTGTGAGAGCTAAATGATAAGCTGGCGGAGCAGAATGCTGAGCACTGACCTGATAAACCACAGAATGCAGAGGCTTAAGTCCTGGTAGCGGTAGACACCACCTCACAGAGAGGCGGGACCAAGCTAAAGGAAGAGTGTTTCTTGAAATCTGCTTAAGAACTTAGATTTTCTAGTCACTTCTGTCTCTTAGAACATTAGAGTCTCAATTACATAACAGGGTGAAACAGAAGGATCATCAGTAGAACACAGGAGCCACAAAGGCAAGAGTCCCAAAGAGAAATCAAATGATTAACATTTACATACTAAGTGTGGAGACCTTATTCTCATCCACTTGGTTCCTTCAAAGCTGGCCACCATATTTTTATCCTCCAGGCAGGACATTTGAGGGTTTCCCCTTGTTGAATACAACCAGCTACAAGGAAAAGGCTAAAAGTATTAGTACTGAGCAGTGGCCACGGGACTGGAAAAAGTCAGTTTTCATTCCAATCCCAAAGAAAGGCAATGGCAAAGAATGTTCAAACTACCACACAATTGCACTCATCTCGCATGCTAGTAAAGTAATGCTCAAAATTCTCCAAGCCAGGCTTCAACAGTACGTGAACCATGAACTTCCAGATTTTCAAGATGGTTTTAGAAATGGCAGAAGAACCAGAGATCAAATTGCCAACATCTGTTGGATCATGGAAAAAGCAAAAGAGTTTCAGAAAAACATCTATTTCTGCTTTACTGACTACATAGCCTTTGACTGTGTGGATCATCACAAATTGTGGAAAATTCTCAAAGAGGTAGGAACACCAGACCGCCTGACCTGCAGGTCAAGAAGCAACAGTTAGAACTGGACATGGAACAACAGACTGGTTCCAAATAGGAAAAGAAGTATGTCAAGGCTGTATATTGTCACCCTGCTTATTTAACTTATACGCGAGTAAATAATGAGAAACACTGGGCTGGTTGAAGCACAAGCTAGAATCAAGATTGCAGGAAGAAATATCAATAATCTCAGGTATGCAGATGATACCACCCTTATGGCAGAAACTCAACATTCAGAAAACTAAGATCATGGCATCTGGTCCCATCACTTTATGGCCAATAGATGGGGAAAAAGTGGAAACAGTGAGAGACTTTATTTTGAGGGGCTCCAAAATCACTGCAGATGGTGACTGCAGCCATGAAATTAAGACACTTACTCCTTGGAAGAAAAATTATGAGTAACCTAGATGGCATATTAAAAAAAAAGAGACATTACTTTGCCAACAAAGGTCTATCTAGTCAAGGCTATGGTTTTTCCAGTAGTCATGAATGGATGTGAGAGTTGGACTATAAAGAAAGCTGAGCACCAAAGAATCAATGCTTTTGAACTGTGACATTGGAGAAGACTTTTGAGAGTCCCTTGGACTGCAAGGAAATCCAGCCAGTCCATCCTAAAGGAAATCAGTCCTGCATATTCATTGGAAAGACTGACGTTCAGGCTGAAAGTCCAATGCTTTGGCCACCTGATGTGAAGAACCGACTCATTTGAAAAGACCCTGATATTGGGGAAGATTGAAGGCGAGAGGAGAAGGGGATGACAGAGGATGAGAAATGGTTGGATGGTATCACTGACTCACTGACTCAATGGGCATGAGTTTGAGTAAACTCCAGGAGTTGGTGATGGACAGAGAGGCCTGTTGTGCTGTAGTCCATTGGGTTGCAAAGAGTTGGACAGAACTGAGCAATTGAACTAAAATGATTAATGTTGAAAGTTTCCACCAAAGAAAGGTGAAGCTGGGTCTGAAACAAAAAGTCCACAATCAGAAACATCCCATTTCTCAGCGTTTCCATTCCTCTTCTTATGAAGGGTCACAAAACACCCAAGAAGGTCTCTAAGAAACAGAATGAATTAGCATTTAGGGAACAGTTACTACACAATAATACAATTCTTAAAAGTAACATTAATATCATCAGAAACTCAAAATTAATATTATGCATATTTAAAATGAACATTAGCAGATAAGGATTCTTGAAAATTAAAAACAGTAGCAGATATGAAAAATACTATGGGAAATTTTTTAGAAGATTCTGAGTAAATATCCCATAATTTATAGTTAAACTAGAGGAAAAATTAGAGAACTATTAAAATCATCCAACATTTCATAATTGCAGTTCTGGAGAAAGAAAGTAAAATACTAGAGGGGAAGAAATGAATGAAACTTTAAAAAATTTCAGTAGAATCAAAAACTCAAGTTTCTAAATTAAAGGGCCTACTAGAGGCACAGAGCAATTGTTGAAAATTGGCCAACTCCAAGGAAAATATTATTGCAGAATTTCAGAAGAGTGAGAGAAAAGAAAAGATGCTCCAAACACACAAAAAATTCATATCAAAACATAAACTCACTCACTTGTAAACAATTAATCTTTGACAAAGGAGTCAGGAATATACAAGGGAGAAAAGATAGTCTCTTCAGCAAGTAGTGCTGAAAATGTTGGACAGCCACACATAAATCAATAAACTTAGATACACCCCCACACCATACACAAAAATAAACTCAAAATTGCTTAAAGACTTAAATATAAAGCATGGCACCATAAAACTCCTAGAAGAGAACATAGGCAAAGCATTCTCTAACAAAAATTGTACCAATATTTCCTTAGTCAGTCTCCCAGTGCAGTAGAAATAAAAGCAAAAATAAACAAATGGGACTTAATCAAACTTAAAAACCTTTGCACAGCAAAGGAAACGATAAACAAAACAAAAAAACAGGCTACCAACCTAAATGAGATAATATAATCAAAGAGAAAAAAAACATAGGGTACAGAAAACAGAGACACAATTCAAGAGAAAATTAAAATAATGGTGTGGAGAATGAGGGCTTTCCTGGTGATTCAGATGGTAAAGAATCTGCCTGCAATGTAGGAGATCTGGTTCAGTTCCTGGGTCGGGAAAATCCCATGGAGGAGGGCATGGAAACCCACTCCAGTATTATTGCCGGAAAATTCCGTGGACAGAGGAGCCTGGGGAGCTGCCGTCCATGGGATCGCAAAGATTTAGACACAACTGATGGACTAACAAATACACACACACATGGAAGATGAAGCAGGAAGATTCCATAATAGAGAACTGTGGAATAGTTGTAAAGCAAGATCAGTACATATAAGAGCAGTTGAGACATATCTGAGATTTCCTAAATGGGATTATGTTTCAAGAAGAGCTGCTGAGTATTACTGTATTGAGATTTAGATAAATAAAAGGTGTGAAGCATTGAATTAATAAAAAAAAAAAAACCTAGGAAAATAAGGGGGTAAAGACAATTTTCAATTCTGAAGTTGGGGAGAAAACTCTTCAGGAGAGAAGATGTTTTATAGATAGTATTTTTCTCTGGTAAGAATAATGTTCATAGAGTTCAAATAATATGAATGCTGATTACTGCCTAACTAGTAAGAAGCTTCCATTACTCAGCTGTAACCAATTTTCCTCTTTCTCTGAAATAAAGGAGAATTACATTTTCCTAGCTCCTTGAAGTTAGACAAAGCCTTATCATAACTTCTAGCTAGTAGGCTGTAGAAACAGGTTACCTATGTCCCTTCTGATTTGAAGACTTTATTGCCTGTGTGGGTCCCTTTAGCACTGATTCCTGGCTGAATTGGCTGAAGAAGACATACTTTCCAAAGGAATCAACTATTAAATTATGGAGCCTACTTCAGCCTTAACTGTTGAGTTATCACCATGACAATGGTCTTGGAGAGTGTCCTGGATCAACATTGGGTTTTGCTAGAACAACATCATAAAAATGAAACCTTTTATTTTAAGCCATGGATATACAAGGATTGTTTATTATTGCAGCATAATCTAGCCTAATTTAACTGGCAAACCCCAAAGTATGATATAAATATGTATATATATGGGGACAGAATATGTGTTTGTGTACATGTGCATACATGCTTGCATGGGCGTGCATAGGAGCGACAATGAAATGGTGGTAATAGAACGTTGTATATCTTCTTCCATAGTGAAAGTCAAAAGAAAATGGTTAAAAATAAAACAAAAAAAGCACAAATATAACCATGCTATTTAGATGCATGGAAGTAAGTTCCAAAAGATCTAGCCAAAATATTAATGTGTCCTCATTTTGCAGTTTTCTAACACACAAAGTTCAGTAAGCACAGTTTAACGATACCACTTCCCTAAGACCTGGTTCAAATTTGTTATCATATATACTATTAATAATTGTGAGTAATAGCATAATGTAAAAACTTTACTGCTTGCTCTTTAGTATGCAAAGAATAATGTAAATATTAGCTGCCCATCGTGATCTGTGACTGATTGTATCACAACTTTCAAACTCTGTTGGTGATTGGTTACTGCAGGCCTGTTAACACACAGAAGAGTGGAGATGCTTTACTTCCTTGTCTTCCAATGACAAACCCATGTGACATTTTACAAGAATGAATAATCAAACAGGTAAATGGTACACAAGATGAATGTGCACAACTAAACAGAATTATTAGACTTCAAGTGAACTTTGAATCAGCATAAATGGATTATAGAAAAAATAGCAGACGGTGTGAATGCTTTAATACTGCTGTGGTTTAAGAGGCTCAGGATATCCATTCATTGGAATTTAGCTGAAGATCATTTCTTAACATAAATAGGAATGTGGTTGTGACAAAACAGATCACTCAGAGGAAGTGATGCTGATAAAAGAAGGACAACTCAGAAAAGCATTGAAAAGATACTTGCTCTATACTGTATGTTTTACAAGGAGGTAACAAGCACGGTTCAAAATACTGTTGATCAGGGACTTTGGCTGGTGGTTCTGTGGTTAAGATTTCGCCTTCCAAGGCAGAGAACGTGTGTTCAAACCCTGATCAGAGAACTAAAACCTCACACACTGCAGGACAACTAAGCATGCGTGCTGCAACTCTGAGGCCACATGCTCTAGATCTGTGCTGCACAACTAGAGAAAGCCCATACACGCCAAGGAGAGCCCACATGTTGCAACGGCGACCCAGCACAGCCAAAATAGAAAACAAACAACAAGATTTATTTAAACAAAATTCTGGTGTCAATGTTTCTACTGTTTTAAATTGCAATTTTGTAATTAAATATTACTTTTATTTTTTATTTTCCTATATAGTTATAACTGACACTAAACATTTTCAGTGTTTTGACAGACAGTTTTAAAGCCCACAGAATTATAATCTTCCCATTGTTTATGAGGCAATGGCACCCCACTCCAGTACTCTTGCCTGGAAAATCCCATGGACGGAGGAGCCTGGTAGGCTGCAGTCCATGGGGTCGCTGAGGGTCGGACACGACTGAGCGACTTCACTTTCACTTTTCACTTTCATGCATTGGAGAAGGAAATGGCAACCCACTCCAGTGGTCTTGCCTGGAGAATCCCAGGGACGGGGGAGCCTGGTGGGCTGCCGTCTATGGGGTCGCACAGAGTCGGATACGGCTGAAGCGACTTAGCAGCAGCAGCAGCAGCATTGTTTATGTAGATGATTTTGAATAATGCCACCTTGCACAATGCTTTTTATTGCCCAGCAGTGTCATGCTATATGTGGCCCTCTTGTAGCTGAAGATTATTCTGTCTAGAAATGGTGATATTAGCCAGCTAAAGAGGATAGGACTGCTGTTGTTTGTTACAAGTGATTCTTTTAGTAATATGCATACTTTTAATAACAAAGTCTAAATGAGAGAAAAATATACAAAACTATTGTTAACAATTATAATGAAATGCTAATGTAGTATACTCTTGGGACAACAGAGAAGATAGACTTCTCTGTAGGCAAGACTTTTTCAGTGAAAGAATGTATGTATTAGTTATTCAGCAGTGTCACAGAATGTACTTCAGGTTTGTTTTGAGGTTTCTTTTAACGTGACTCCATTCATAAATATGATAATAATAATCAGAGAGATAATATATATTAAAAATTTTCATGCCAAGCAATAAGATATGAACTTCATGTGTGTTATTTCAGGTGATCTTTGCCAGGACTCTGTGAGGTAGATAATGATTTTACACCAATATTTTCAAACTAGAAATCAATATTCAACTTACCCAAAGTCACAGAGCAATTTTGTAGTAGAGCCAAGATTTGAAACTAAGAAGTCTCTCTTCAGAGCACTTGCCATTAATCTTTTGAATTATGATCCCTTGCAATTGCTGCTGAGCATGGAAATAATGGCTATTGTGAAGTGCTAATCCGTATTACAGCAACAACAACAATAAAGGAAAAAAGAGAAAATATATTAATGGTTAAATCTCTCAATGTACCTAAAATATTCATTCCAGATCTCATCCATCTCAACTTATTTAGGAAACCCAAGAGTTCGAGGGATCTTTTAGCTCCATCCACCTAATAATGGTATTTCAATTTATGATAAAAATTCTTTGGAGGAAGAGTTACTCAATTTGATTTGCCATTGTTTTTAGTTTATTTTCGAGTCTAATCAACAGTAAGTAAAGCAGGAAGGTTGAAAGACAGGTTATTCTCAATGAAAACTCAAATTCTTTAATATTTTTCATTTATAAGTAATTTATAATATAGACATAATAGTAATATTTTAGAAGAAAAAGTTTTGAGACTTGTGTTTCATAAATCGAGCAACACATTCAAATTGTAAGATGGTTGGCTCTGCAGATTTTTTGTTTATATCCAAGAACTGTGGTTTTGGAGAAGACTCTTGAGAGTCCATTGGACAACAAGGAGATCCAACCAGTCCATCCTAAAGGAAATCAGTCCTAAATATTCATTAGAAGGATGATGGTGAAGCTGAAATTCCAATACTTTGGCCACCTGATGTGAAGAACTAACTCATTGGAAAAGACCCTGATGCTGGGAAAGATTGAAGGCAGGTAGGAGAAGGGGACAAGAGAGAATGGCATCACCATTCTCAATGATTTGGATGGCATCACCGACTCAATGGACATGGGTTTGAGTAAACTCTGGGAGTTGGTGATGGACAGGGAGGCCTGGCATGCTGCAGTCCATGGGGTTGCATAGAGTTGGACTAAATCAGTCCTAAATATTCATTAGAAGGATGATGGTGAAGCTGAAATTCCAATACTTTGGCCACCTGATGTGAAGAACTAACTCATTGGAAAAGACCCTGATGCTGGGAAAGATTGAAGGCAGGTAGGAGAAGGGGACAAGAGAGAATGGCATCACCATTCTCAATGATTTGGATGGCATCACCGACTCAATGGACATGGGTTTGAGTAAACTCTGGGAGTTGGTGATGGACAGGGAGGCCTGGCATGCTGCAGTCCATGGGGTTGCATAGAGTTGGACATGACTGAATGACTGAACTGAATTGAAGACTGAAAGAGTCAGAAACTCCAGGGCTGGGTCAGGAATTTTTATTATTATCAAGCTTTATGGGTCATACCTGGTCATTTTAAAAAGTTGGTCAGAAGGTTACCATTTTGAAAATCTGGGAATCATGTTGAACACCTATGACTACTTGTTTCATAATTTTAAAAGCATTTTCTAAACCATAGTTTTAGGACACTTCATCTTATCTATGTAAAAATTGAGATCCTGTGAAAGTCACACTCAGACTTCCCAGCTCACTCTGAAAAGATTACATCTGGCACATGGAGTGCAATTAATCCATAATTACTTAGATTTTTCTTATTATGTGGTTTTACAAAAAAGTAAATATGGGGGAGGGAAATTTGCATATGATGTGAATTTTGTGTGCTGTTTTCTAAATAACATTTAATCCTTTTGGATTATAAGAATTATGCCTTTTAGTTTCTGTTATGAAGATGGCTGATTGTTTTGTAAGAAAAAAATGTTTATTTTGAAACTACAATGTTATTGAGTCATCAGGAAGAGACATAGTCATCAATTAAGTAGTTCACTAAGTGTATCAGGAAAAGAAATATTCTAGAATGAAAAGTGCTAGTATGACAACAACTTTGCATATCAATACCTATGTTAATATTTTATCTGTATCTATTTTATATGTGCAACATATACTAGGTTATATAATTAGTTTTTCAATTAAAGCAAAGTATGAAACCCTTCAGTGATAGGAAAATGGTAAAAACATGATGAAGGTGTTGCATTTTCAAATTAAATAAAATATTTTTTAAATTTCATAACTTTTCCACCCTCTATCAGAACTGACTATCCTATAAAATAAGCGATTTTATGTTGTGTAAAAATTAGAAGATCCTAGGAAGAAATTTTCATTGAGTACTGACTGTTTAAAGTGTTTTGTGTCTGGAATTCAGATAACGGAATGATATGTAAAGAATTGCCAATGTCAGCACATTGATTGTTATGAGTTAATGGCAAATGAAGAAATTAATGTATTAGCATTAGTCTTCCAAGACTTCAAATAAACTAAAATAACCTTGTTTTATAGAGAAACATACTGATTTTTAGTTAATTTTTTAAAACATTTCCATAGGAGTTATTTTTATATATTCACCCACATAGATTTCTTACAGTTTTCTTTCCTCTGTTTTCCAATCTTGCACCTCTGCTTTAACACCTTTTTATGCAATCTCATGATTTGGGAAGAAAAAAATGTGATTTTTATGTGTGTGTGTGTGTGTGAATAGTTTGTTTATTTCTAAAGTAGACTCTATTATATTGAATAAACACCCCCACACACATTTTAGTTATATTGCAAAACAGAATCCTAATCAAGGGTCTTCTTGAGATGTTGCATAACCATCACCCATCCTAGAATTGGCCCAACTATTATTTGCTTGTTTTTCTTTTCATCAGTATTGTAGTAAAACAAAATTTAGTTAGAAAAAAATGTTCTAATAATAGTTAAACTTTTATAATTGCCCTTGGGTTGGCTATCTATGCTTTCTGTCTTAGTTACTTAGTTTACCAGTAGTAATAACTATAATGATAATGATGGATTAAAAATAGCATAATTATGATTATTCAGTGTTTCCCAGATTTTAAAAAATGAGATGTATGGCAGTCATATTATTTACAGCTATATTTAAAGTTTTGGTATCTATGGTTACTAGGTTACTAGAACAAATAAAGACATGATACCTTTAATAACAATAGCAGCTAGCTTTCATTGGCACTATTTTTGTTTTCTCATTTATTTTCACAACTTCTCTGTGAATTTGCTATACTCTCACCATTTTGCAATTGAATAAAGAGAGACACAGAGAGCTTAAGTAACTTGCCCAAAGTTACATAGGTTAAGAAATATCTGAACCAGGACCCAGTGTCTAAGCAGTTTGGTGTCCAAGACCTTTGCTAATTTAATATGGTGCATAGGTGTATATATATATGTGTGTGTGTGTGTATAAATAATAATACTTTATGTATATATGTTTGTAAATATCTGTGCTCAAACTAATTTTTTTTATTATAACAAAGTGTTTGTATTTCAAATAGGTCAGAACATAGAAAACACTGAGCCACAAATTAGTTATACAAGAAACTGTGGAGGGAATAAAACAATCTACTGCCAGAAGGGATTTCACAAGAGTCTATGCTTATTAGAGTCAGGATCATTATTTTTAACTCACTCTTATGTAGTCACAGAATAGTGAATGTTAGCTATGCAAAGAAAACACCATTTCATGATAGAAAATAAATATATGTTTTTTGGATTTCAAAGTACAGGAAAAAAAGGTACTCTTTATTCAATTAATAAACCATAGCAACCCAGAGAGTTCTTATATTTTAGTCCAGGTTTCTTTTTCATCCTTCAGAAATGGCCACAAAAATAGCATAAATTACTTTGGTATTGGAACACAACAAAATGTCACGTTCTAATGAAAACTTGCTTTCAGATTCATAGTAATCATAGAGATAATTAAAAGGTATTTATATAAAGGATTCAGGCAGCTCTTTCCAGACTGTGCATTTCAATCATTTTCAACAACTGCATTATGTATTATTGTTGGTTAATGAGAATGTTTGGAAAGAGTTTTCACTTAGGACTTGGTAGATACCCTTAATCCCCCAAATCTTTAAAACTATGTTAAATGTGTTTAATTTCTCCTTATTTAAGAAGGCAACTTGCTGATACCAAAATGGGATTAATAGTCATTGTTATAATAAATGATCTAGATAATTTATTCAAAATATGTCTTTGTTATGAATTAATTCCTGATACTCATTTGCCATAGGGCTTCCTCAGTGGCTCAGAGGCAAAAGAATCTGCCTGTAATGCCGGAGATGCAGGAGGCATGAGTCTGATCCCTGGGTCAGGAAGATCCCCTGGAAGAGGTCATGGCAACCCACTCCAGTATTCTTGCTGGGAAAATGCCATGGACAGAGGAGCCTGGCAGGCTACAGTTTATGGGGTTGCAAAGAGTTGCACATGACTGAAGGACTGAGCACACACCCACCCATTTGCCATACAATTCAAAAATCATGAATTTTGAAATCACAATGATTGGATGTAAATTTTTTATTTCACTACTTTTTAGCATTGTGATCATGTTTTAGCTACTTACTGTCTATAACTCTCAAGGTCATCTGTAAACTAGGGATAACCATACCTATCTCTAGGTTATAAAGAAGGCTAATAGGAAAACATTTGTAAAGCACATTGGAACATACTGTGTCAGTCACATATTAGGTGCTTAATAAATATTCTTGTTGCTTTTTCCTTTTTCAAATTTAACACTAATTAAATTCCCATCTGATATGGCTATCTGTTGATTATCTTAGCCACCAGACAAAATGTATTGATAAATTGTTATTTTTAATACATCAAATTCAATATCATTCATTGCTTCACTTTGCAATCTGTTTTGCTTTCTGCATTCCATCATCATAATGCCTTTGGTACAAATGGAGTGTACACTGGTAGAAAGGAGGACTTCAGGAATGATAAGATGTATATTTTTAAGACTGCTGTGATGGAAGCATCTTCATCCTCAAAGGATGCCCAATAAGACAGAAAATACATGTAGAGGATTTTCCTTGCAACTTTACCTTTTCATTCTGTTGACATTGAGTTAAATTGTCCCAAAGTTTAAGGCACAATCTTACCTTACCTTACTCATCAAAGATCTGAATTTGGTTTTAAAACCAATGGTGGGTTTGGAATTTAATCCAGTTCTCAGCCAAGCAGTAAAGTGTGGTCATGCCACAGTAATGACCAAATCCCTGTTCAAGTAAAGGTAAGCAGCACATCTTCCCTTCAGTAGATTAGCTTCAGAAATCACCCTGTTACCAAATCAGGACAGGCCAATAAATTGGAGATGAGTTGCTGGAGCAAGGAATGGTAACTTTGTTAGAAAAGCCAGCAGACTGAGAAGATGGTGGACTAATGTCCCTAAACACCATTTTACCAGAGTTAGAATTCAGGCTACTTTTATACCAAAAGGGAGAGGTGTAGCTAGTTTTTCTTGATGTCAGAATCCTTCATTGCTGCAGCTGCCCAGTGGGTCTGGTCAAGATATTCCTATGAGGCTTCAACAAGACAAAAGTTATTGTTTCTGCAATTTTTTCACTACATGAATGGAAAAGTGTTATACCTTTAAACGTCAGTGACTTGAGAATGGGTTATCCTATATATTTCAAACTAGAGGAACATTTTTAGCTAGTAGTAAAAGCAATGGAATACAAAAGTTAGAGTGAAAAGAAAATCCAATATTGAGTCAGATTTGCTCTTCCCTTTTGCAGCCTCTTTCTGGTCACTGGAAAGTTTTGAAACATCATGCTACATTATTCCAACTTCCCTGGGCCAGAGAGAATTCTGATGTCTAACTTTCTAGTCTTCACTGGCTGGCTGGATGTTTCTCACAATGTCATTGAACAATGAATTAACTTTTTTTTTTTCTTAAGAAATCCAACTACTGCCACCCAAAGGTGACTGTGTTATCTTTAAGACAGCTTTAATTTCTTCACGCAGAGGAAACAGAATGGGATGGAGCCAGGGAAACACTTAAAACCTCATTACTACAGAGTCCCTCTTCAGAGAGCCCCCTAGACTGCCTATTATTGTCCCGCCTGTACTTTCTGTGGGACTTTGAAAAGAAAAGGTTCAAAGAGCAAGACTTTCAAGCTCCCCTTTCCATGTCAAACACTTTCAACTCCTGATTTCAAAGTGCCACTCTGTGGCTGTTCAAAGGCCTGTGGACTCGTAGGGGGTGAGATTGGAGTTAAAGGTTGAACTACAAAGCTCCTTGCAATTCACAGTAATATCCAGCTTGGAGATACAAATGGTAATACAAACTCAAGCACCTATCAATAAAACTGCCAATATATGAAAGGAGGAGCAAAAACATTCTAAATGGCTTTTTTTTTTTTCTTCTAACTAGGCTTGTGCAGTCATCAGTTCGGTTGAAAGTCTAATTGATATTTTGAAGTATGACTTTTCTCTCTGTTCATATTACAAGTAGGGGGACTATAGCAGCAGTGGAGGAGGGAAAAAAAATAGGAAAGAAAAAACACCCACAAACCCCAAAGAAGTTAGATAAGAATAGCTAAAGAAGTCCCTTCCAACATCTGAAAAAAGAAATCCTGCCCTACTCTAGTTGAGTATTCATCCTCTTTCCCTTCACTCTCTCTATCCTTTTTATCTGCCTGCCCATAAGACTTGGAGCATCATTAATTGGTCCTCAGGGAGGCTCACAGGCCTCTGCTTTTATGACTCACTTCTTTGTATTGTACACATGTGGGCATCTCTCAGGAGATAAACAAAAGAGAAATGTGTGGAAAGGGGGCCAGAAATCGCACAGGTCTAAACACGGAACAGGCCATTGTCTTGATTTACTTTTAATGCTTTAAATTATGGGAATAATTCTGATGCCCCTAACCTCCGCCTCCCTCCCCAGTCTACTTAAGCTAATATGCTTTTTCTCATTGCTACAGGGCCATCATCTGAGGAATTCCATTTCCTATTTGAAATCAAACATTCTAACTCCTTCTTGGCCCCCTCCCCTTAGCCCTCCCATCCTCTGCAGCAAACGAGAGAGGTGGTCTTAGGGAAAGATAAAAAGAATAGTTGATCATAAGAACTAACCTGGAGCCAACACGTCGGCCTTTCGTCCCTTCAGCACTTTCTAAACCCTAAGCACCAGCAGCTAATTCTCCTGACTTTCAGCCCTGGTCTTGGATATGCTGAGGTATAGACTCAAGTGGCACTTTTCCTGCTTCATAAAATGTTTACATTTACAGAAGAAAATGATCTTTCTTATGCAATATCACATTCCTTTTAATATAAGTCATGAGAGCTCATTATAGTGCTGACAGTCGTTTTCAAATGAGAACTTTATTTTTTATTAATTTTTATTAGAGTCTAGTTCATTTACAATATTGTGTTTGTTTCTGTTGTATAGCAAAATGAATCAGTTATATTAACACATACATGTATGTCCACTCTTTTTTAGATGGCTTTAATACTACTCACATTTAAATTTGAATTCATCCTAAATATAAAAGCAGGTTGAAACTGAGCATACTTACAACAAAAAGTATTTTGCCTCTTGTGTCTCAAACCGAACCCAGAGTGGACCGCAATTTTATTCACATTGCAGAACAGGGACCTGGCAGCTACTAAAAAACCAAGCTAAAACATTTAAGCTTAGAAAATGTTAGACTTCCAAAATATTTTGGGAAATGTAAAACTTTCAAAATAAAATTTTAAAGTCACTAAAGTCTAAGATTTCAGTCTATTGTACTCTATCCTTGCACAGGTCAGTTTAAGTATTTTATAATGTCCCTTTTCTGGCGATCATATCTAGGTTCTCTAGAAAATGGAGGCTGTGGCCAAAGCTTGCCCTATTTTCTTTTTTTTTTTTATATATTTTGCTTGAATGCTCAGTCGTGTCTGACTCTTCGCAAGCCCATGGACTATAACCTGTCAGGTTCCTCTGTTCATGGGATTTCCCAGGCAAGAATACTGGAGTGAGTTGCCATTTCCTCCTCCAGGAAATCTTTCCAACCCAGGGATTGAACCAGTGTTTCTTACCTCTCCTGCACTTCAGGTGGATTCTTTGCCTCTTGAGCCACTGGGGAAGCTCCGAAAGCTTTCCTATTACTGTTTTATTGGAAGGGACAATCAGACAGATAACAGTGAGTAAAAAAGAGAAGTGAGAAAACAGGAGTAGGCAAGCGGAGTGACACAAGGTTTATTACTGAGTGAGCCATCCATTCTCCATAAACACAGAAAGCTAGTTTCTGAGTTTCTTGGGACATATTCCTGGAGACCATGTGAAACTGGAGCATCTTGGAATATCCCATCAAGAGGAAAGAAGAGCAAGCAGTTTATCACCTGTTCTTACAGTTTCCTGTCTCTCATTCATCAACATAAGGGTCATGAGAAAAAAACTTTGCTGCCCATGAGATATGGATGTCAGTAAAGCGAAGTCACTCAGTCGTGTCCAACTCTTTGCGACCCCATGGGCTGTAGCCTACCAGTCTCCTCTGTCCATGGGATTTTCCAGGCAATAGTCCCAGAGTGGATGCCATTTCCTTCTCCAGGGGATCTTCCCAACCCAAGGATCGAACCCAGGTCTCTCGCATTGTAGACAGACGCTTTACCATCTGAGCCACCAGGGAATGTCAGAACTTTCTAGCAATTGCTGGGAAAGCCAGAGTTTTCATAAACCTATCCAGTCACATAGCAGGTACGGAAATCCCTCTTTGACAATCAAGGCCACATCTGGGGTATCTGTATTTGTCCCAGGGTAGTTGGGTCCCTTAAGTAGTTGTCCAGCCACTCAAAGAGCAAGGTTTTCTTGAGACCCTGGAGGAAACTATGAGGCTCTTTAAATGACCTATTCTTGGAAGCCTCATGGAGTCACTTCATTGGACTCTATTGTTCGAAATGAGTCATAGGGCAAAGCCACAAACAAAAAGATGGGAATTACATAGGACATGAACATCAAGAGGCATACTGTTTTGAGAGACTCAACTCAGAGAGTCCGTACTTCAAGTATATTCAGAAACTATAAGAATTCTCTAACAGACACACAGAAGATTGCCTAGACTGAACAGGTTCTAAAGGGTATCATTATTTTTCTAAAGATGGAGGAACTAAACATCTTTGAATAATCTTTTATGTTCGTTATATAGAAGCGAATATGTGTGTGTCTGTGTACGTGTTAGAATGTACATATATTTTAATGTATAATATGCATTCAGTCGCTCTCAGGAAATACTTTTGTTTTCTTCATGAATTCCTGAATGAAAGGCACCTCTAGGTATTGCATATAAATAGAGAATATTAATCTTATGATTATTACTATAATAAAAGATTCTAGTGCTTAAAAAACAACAAAGCACTATCCACAGTGCCTCTTATAGGATTCGGCCATTGCGATAGCCTATTATTCCTGGATGTGCTATAAGTTGGGCTTTCATATACAGTGTCTGAATTAATCTTTCTAATAATTAAGAGATAGATAGTTATCTTTTTTAATTAGAGGACACCTGAGAAAGTGTAAACAATTTGCCTCAAATAAGCAGTTCGTTTAATCACGAAGTTCAGTGCTAGATGTGTTTCATTCTGATTAATTCCAAACTTCATATATTTTCACGGGATTACACAGTCTTTGGAACTCCAGCAACATAAGCATACACAGCAATGAGCTAGCATTACATTAGTCTCTTAAGCAAGTTTATCTGAAGACATTTTAAACTTTTACCTTTTTATGAAAGAATGGGTCTTGTACATAGGAAAATAAGAACATTCTATATTTTGTTCTTCTTCAATGTTATCTATTACAAGTATTTTTCACACTGTTTTATGTATGATTATGTTTTTGATCTTCAGGCAAGGCTTAAAATTTTTTCTCAGATAGAGAGTATCATTTCCTAATATCTTGTATCTTAACTTGCTTCACCTTGGCCAGTTTTCTACACATAGTATATGTTCATCAAACTTTTTCTGTCAGATCAAAATTTTTTCCATCTGATTATAGGGAAGAAAGTGTCTCACTAATCATTTAATACCATTGCATCTAGTTATAGAAAAATTATTATTCCGATTAACCATTTAGAAAGAAGCAATTCTCGGGTGATTATAAGTAAGGAAAGGTCCTGGGGAAAACTACAATTACAAGCAGCTGCAGCATGAATTATATGTAATTATAGTTGATTCCTGTAAATAATTCTTTCTGTAAATTTCCATTCGAAAAGGATTTATTGCTTAGAAACAAAGGACATTTTAAATTAAAAATATATTTTCCTAAATTTATATAAATAAAATTATATCCATCAAAAAGAAGATAGTGAAAGGAACAAGGGATCAAAGAGGGAAATGTTTCTATTTCTAGTTATATATCTAAGGAGTCACAGAATGTGATTTCTTAGTTCAATTTTAATAATATATATATGATTCATATATATATTTTTTCTTTAGGCTGTCTGTAGACTAAGTGGAAATGAAATACAGTCTACCCCACCCCCAAACAAAAAGAGAAGAATGTGACATACTGTGTTCTGTAGCAATTGTCAGCAAAACCTTATAATTCTATTCCAACAACATAATAAGCATGTAATGACAGTGGCATCTGATATGTCACCAAGCTTTGTTGAATACATTAATGTGACTCAATTTGTTGTTGTTGTTGTTGTTATTTAGAAGGAATGACTATTGGGTATTGAGTATTTCCTCTTCTATTAATAATATTCCTCTTATCTTTTCATTATGGTATATATCTTTTCCTATCAAACATGGACTGATACATTTATTATTTATTTATTATATATATTCTTATAAAAAAGACAAGAGAAGAGTTGATATATTATTTAAGGCAACCTAATATATTCATATGGGTTTTCTGATTTTAAAATGGCAAAATAAACTGCAGAAAATAGGAGATGCTGAATGGCTCCTTAAAAATGGAAAGAGTGTCAGCATTTCTGAATTATAACATAAAATTAGAATAGTTTATGATGTTCAACTCTTTTCTCACAAGGAGAGTTCATCTTCTTCTGAATTATAGCTTTGTTTTCATACACAGCTTCTACTCCCTATGCTTTTGCATGACTATCACATTAATCTAATGTGAAATAATTCATATTATTTAGGAGAAAAGCTGATATGCATATCTTTGCCTCACATTAAACATTTCTAAATCCCACAACTCTCCAGTGTAAGACAAAATTTATATTTTTTCTTCAAAAAATTGAGTTAAATAATATAGGCCATTTGGATGGCTAAATATTCTTTTTTTCTTTTTACTAAAACTCATACCTGTTAAGACTCTTTGAGCTCATGAAGGCAATTCTTATTGTTTATAATCAACATTAATCTGATTGTGCGTTTGAGAGTACATCTAGCACATAGTTCCCAAATAATATCTTTTTTGTTTTATGCATAAAATCTTAGAAATAAACCAGGTGCATGAGCAAAATAAAGGGAGTAATATATTGAAACATACAAAGGTTCATATTCACCTCTACTTAGGGTCCTTTATTTGCATTATATATCAAGCAAAAATAATCCACCTCTCAGAATATTAAGCA
This sequence comes from Aepyceros melampus, assembly GCA_006408695.1. Classification (NCBI taxonomy): domain Eukaryota; kingdom Metazoa; phylum Chordata; class Mammalia; order Artiodactyla; family Bovidae; genus Aepyceros; species Aepyceros melampus. The sequence goes on from SJXQ01005108.1 coordinate 764,987, forward strand.
AAAACAATATGGCTCTGATGTACTCCTGCACAATATTGTCTAATTTCCATAAAATGTCGCAGGGTTTTTCACATCAAGATATCTCTTATGAAAAATGTTTATGGAAATAGGTCATTATGTGTATTCCTAATAGAGAGCAATTTGTTATGTTTAAAAACAGCTTTTGTATTAATAGTTGTGAATAAACACTAAGTTATCAAGCATTTTAAATATAAGCAATACGGATGTTTATACTATATCAGCGACACACACTTCTCACACAAATTTAATGTTTACACAACCTAATTAGAACAGATATGTAGAAAAAAAAAGTGAAACATCTAACTTCAATTTCCAGTAGCAATGAAAAGTGATACAGGCTATTTCAGAACCTGTAAAATACCACATTGAATATTTGGCTAAAATATGTAAGCAAAATTATTAAGACAATATCTGCTAAATGTAATATTCAACAATATCCTTTGTTCTTATGTAACATAGAAAACTATAGTTTCTTCTGTTTGAAACACATGATTCCAGCTAGTCTGGCTTTGATGTTGGTGAAAGTGAAAGAAATGTAAAACATCTATTCAATTATTTCAGTTAATATACAAGCGTTAGGCATTCAACTTCCTAATTAAGAGACAACATGCCCTGTCAGGCATCTGCATGGGCTATTGAACATTGCCTAGATTGTTCCATAATTATCCTGGCTTAATAGTTCTAAAAACGAAAGCAATGTGTATCCATTGAAGGAAAGTATAGCTTATCACACAAGGAGGTGCAGCACACAGAACATGCTCTGGTTCCATGTATTCATGCTGGAGGTTCTTATTGGAACATGTTTTAATTAATCCTTGAACAGAGAGCAACAGCACGCTACCAGTGAAAATTGTTCAAACATTCTTTATTGAAAAAGAATCACAGCCTGTAGGCAGAAATAGATGTACTTTCGTTGTGTGACTTGCATTTTGACATACCTTCCTCATTCCAACTTTTATATATCCTAAAATAGCAGCTAGTTATATTGCACATAAACTTTGGCATAGGATAGGTCATTATCAAGCAAATGATGTCATTCATTTTAAAAATTTAATTTGAATAGGGCATTTCATGCCTCATTTGAAAAATAATCAATTTGAGCATCATGTTACAAAAACAATGTTTTTAACCATTAGTTGTTAGTTCAAGTTTTCGAACCTTTGCAACATAATTAATTCCTTTTCAGGTCAAAGATAGTTGGGTTAAATAGATGGAGTGACATGAAGGCATTATTTATGGTTTATTATCTAGTTTAACTATCTGACACTATAGAGTATAGGAAAATTGTAGTTAATGAGTGGATTAATAAATTAAGAATTTTCTGCTTCAGAGGTAAAAGAGTCTGATAAAATAAAAAGAAAATGCATCACATGTTTAAATAAAGAAAAATAAACTCAGTTAACATTCTTTATGATAGTAAAGAACAACTTTCTAGCAGGAGATCAAAATGATTCTGTGGAGTGGTGTCACATGGGTCACCGACAATAGTATACATTCTGCAAAATACAACACAATCAGATCATTTGAAATTGCATAGCTTGGAACAACAGAAACTTGGCTTACATCATTTGAATTTAGCATAAAGAGGGTATCATATATTTTTTTCTACACAATGTTAAAGTTTATCTGAGAATACTTATTGATGTAACATATTTATTTTCACTTTCACATGGAACTAAGTTCCAGTTCCATGTTTTTCCTTGTCTAATCCAAGATGGTCTCTGAAATAGATTTAATTGCTTTTCACATCATTACTGTAATTNCTATCTCCTGGAGTTTGCACAAACTCATGTCCATTGAGTTATCTAGTCCACTGAGTCAGTGATGCTATCTAAACATCTCATCCTCTGCCACTCCCCTTTCCTTTGCCTTCAGTCTTTCCCAGCATCAAGATCTTTTCCAATGAGTCAGCTCCTTGCATCTGGTAGCTAAAGTAGCAATCATTAAATTATTAAGAAGTTTGGTCACTTTCCTCTAGCCCACAGAAAGCCCCCAGCCTGGCTCTTCCGTGTCCTGTCTACTTGTCCTGTATTCCCACTCTGCCACCCAGCCCCTCTTCCACCCTGCCGCCCAGTGGGAGGGGGTCAGAGTGATACTCACATAGGCCCACGTACTGCCCGGTCGAACTGGAGGACCCCAAGGCCAGGACCACCACCAGCAGCAGCCAGAATGTTCTGGCCTCCATGGTCAGAGAACATGTTGAGTTGCCGTAGAAGACACCTTTATACCCCTGTGTTTACACAGGCACTCCGGGTTCTGTTTGTCTGGGAGCCCTTCCCTCCAGCCCCGCCCACTCCTGCCCTGCACGAGATGACAAAGTGCCCAGAGGCTCGACCATCCCAAAGGGTAGAGGTGCTTCCCACCCCACTGTTTTCGGTAGCGAGTGAGGGGCGATGGCAGATGCAGCTGCCTGTGAACACCTCACTATCAGGGAGCCAGAGCAGGGTCAACGCCCATTGTCAGCCTGGCCAGGAGGAAAGAAAAAAGGCTCAGTGTGAGGCTCAAGGAAGCATCGCCAGGCCTGGGCACCGCCCAACAACCCGCCCAGGAGCAGGTCAGGAGGGTCCCTGCTCAGTGACACGAGTTTCCAGGCCACTGAATCCCAGGCCAACCTCGAGTACTTGAAAAGACAGGCGACAACCACAAGTCAGATACACGGGGTGTGCTGATTTCATTTCTGTATCACAGCTCTTGAAAGGTAGAAGTGCTTTTTCTTTATTTTTTGCTTTTTCTCCAGCAAAAAATTATTTTTATCAACTACATTTTAACAAATGTATTGAGTATGTTTAATAAAGATACAATACCTGCAGTTGGTTGTTAAAGTCAGACAGTACAGAAGATTCTGCCCCTTCTGTGTGACACTGTCCAAGTTTCACACGTTCTTAGGTATTTTCCCAGAATGTCCTGGGTACTTTTAAGCACATTTGTTCACACAAAAGGGAACTTACTCTACCTTGCCCAGCTTCCTTCCATTTTTTTTAATGTGAAAGCTAAAGCTTGGAAATTACTTTATAACAACAAATCTAGAAGCTTTCCCGGCGCTCCAGTGGTTAAGGATCTGTTCTGCCAACATAGGGGATACAGGTTCAGTCCCTGGTTCAGGAAGATCCCACGTGCTGTGAAGCAACAAAGCGCAACCACCACAGCTACTGAAGCCCTCAAGCTCCAGAATCCTCGAGCCACAACTATGGAGCCCGTGTGCTACAACAGCTGAGCCCCTGAGCCAAGAGTTTGTGTTCTGCAGCAATGAGAACCACGATGAGGTGCACACAACACAGAGCTTGTGTTCTGCAGCAAGAAAAGCTACCGCAATGAGGTGCACACACCACACTAGACAGTAACCCCTGCTCTCCACAGCTAGAGAAGGCCTTTGTGCATCAAGGAAGACCCAGCACAGCAACAACAACAACAAAATTAATTAATTAAAAAGCACATTTAAATGAAATGGGAATAATTACTTTGCAGAGGAACACACTAAGGCTCAAAATGTTATCAAATG
>SJXQ01005109.1:0-72137 GCA_006408695.1 Aepyceros melampus
TTGGTGTTGACCATCTGGTGATTCCATGTGCTGAGTCTTCTCTTGTGTTGTTGGAAGAGGGTGTTTGCTATGACCAGTGCATTCTCTTGGCAAAACTCTATTAGCCTTTGCCCTGCTTCATTCTGTACTCCAAGGCCAAACTTACCTGTTCCTCCAGGTGTTTCTTGACTTCCTACTTTTGCATTCCAGTCCCCTATAATGAAAAGGACATCTTTTTTGAGTGTTAGTTCTAAGAGGTCTTGTAGGTCTTCATAGAACCGTTCAACTTCAGCTTCTTCAGCGTTACTGGTTGGGGCACAGACTTGGATTACTGTGATATTGAATGGTTTGTCTTGGAAACAAACAGAGATCATTCTGTCATTTTTGAGACTGCATCCAAGTACTGCATTTCGGACTCTTTTGTTGACCCTGATGGCTACTCCATTTCTTCTAAGGGATTCCTGCCCACAGTAGTAGATATAATGGTCATCTGAGTTAAATTCACCCATTCCAGTCCATTTTAGTTAGCTCATTCCTAGAATGTCGATATTCACTCTTGCCATCTCCTGTTTGACCACTTCCAATTTGCCTTGATTCATGGACCTTTCCAGGTTCCTATGCAATATTGCTCTTTACAGCATTGGATCTTGCTTCTATCACTAGTCACATCCACAACTGGGTATTGTTTTTGCTTTGGCTCCATTCCTTCATTCTTTCTGGAGTTATTTCTCCACTGATCTCCAGTAACATATTGGGCACCTACTGACCTGGGGAATTCCTCTTTCAGTATCCTATCATTTTGCCTTTTCATACTGTTTATGGGGTTCTCAAGGCAAGAATACTGAAGTGGTTTGCCATTCCCTTCTCCAGTGGACCACATTGTGTCCGACCTCTCCATCACGCCCCACAGGGCATGGCTTAGTTTCATTGAGTTAGACAAGGCTGTGGTCCTAGTGTGATTAGGAACTAAATCACATTTAGTGCAATTTAGAGAAACTAAAACTCACTCTAAATAAATATTTCTGAGTAAGTGAATTTCCAGTGAAATATAATTAGGTGATGAATGATCAATTGGTAAAGAATCTGTCTGCAATGCAGGAGACTGGAGTTCAATTCCTGGGTTGGGAAGATGCCCTGGAGATGGAAATGGCAACCCATTCCAGTATTCTTGCCTGGAGAATCCCAAGGACAGAGGAGCCTGGCAGGCTATAGTCCATGGGGTCATAAAGAATCGGTCATGACTTAGTGACTAAAACCTAAAACCAACCAATGAATCAGTCGGTGTAAATTCTCGACACTTGTTAGTGTGGAGAGGGTACTGGGGACCTGAACTAGGGGATGGGTTATGAAGGCAGGAGGAGATTCCCTTTTAGGGGACGGTGGGGGGGGGGGGGCACCCAACTGCAAGAGTGAGTGAGAAGAATGACCCCCACCCTGACTTGCCTTTTGGAGTGGAATCTATCTTTTTGCTTTGAACAGGACAGGGACAAACTGAAGCTCTTTGAGAAAGCATTTTTGTCCAGGGTACACACACAGGGCGCTCTGTTGTGTTTGATTTATAAGGAGTTAATCTCGTTTTTAATACATGCACTTTATTATAGAAGAGCTTTGCTCCCAGGGGGTTTGTTAATTGAGGTGTCACTGGGCTCCCAGTGGTTGTGAATCTTCATCCTTAGAGGCTAGCTATGACCTTTTGGAAATAGCTAGAAGTCATTTAAAACCAAGCAGTGTGGGTCAGGCAGGAGACCAGCTGGGGAAATATGGTCTGAGGACAAAACAAAGGGAGAACATAAAACAAGAAGAGTGATTCTTCTGTGTGGACCAGAAACAGGCACCAAGAGTGGCTACAGAGGATCCAACATGGAAGCAGCATTGTTAGAGAAAATCCCTCACCTTCCAAGGTGACTCCTTGGCCAAAGAGAGTCTATGTTCACAAATCAGCAATCAAATGCTTTTATATGAAGATCAAATTCAGTCTCATGAAATTTCACATGCATTTAATACTATTGATATGTACACTGGACACAACATTTTTAGGTAACACAAGAATCTTTTAACTGTGCTCAAAAGATCTTTTGAATCATTTATGTATACCAAGTGCTATGCTAGGCAGATCCTAAGCTTCTAGATAGAGAATAGGAAAAAAATTTGTACATGTAAATTAATTTTGGCCACGCATTTTCTTATGGGTGAAGCTGGACAAAGTGACTCATGTTTCTGATAACAAAATTGTGTTCTGTCTGTCTCATTCGGTGGAAATTCGAGACCACTTCAGTTTCCTCTCAAATAGCTCTGAAAGTGTCTAAAAAGGTGTTTTGTTTGTTTCCCTCACATGAACAAGAATTTCTGGTGAAGCTTCCCTGGTGGCTCAAATGGTAAAGAATCCACCTGCCAATGCGGGAGACCCAGGTTCGATCCCTGGGTGGGGAGGATCCCGTGGAGGAGGAAATGGCAATCCACTCCAGTACTCTTGCCTGGAAAATCCCATGGACAGAGGAGCCTGGCGAGCTATAGTTCACCGGGTTGCAAAGAGTCAGATGCGACTGAATGAGTAACACACCCTCTACAGAACTATATGATTGCTGGATTTAGAAAATAAAAGCACAGGGCACTCATTTGAACTAGAGTATCAGATAGGAGAAAAATCATTTTTTTTTCAGCGTAAATATGCCCCACATACTGCATGGGACCTACACTGAAAGATTATTTGTTGTTGGCCTGAGCTTCTAATTTAACTGGGTGTCCTGTGTTTTATCTGGCAATGCCACAGAAGGAACTAGAACAATGAAGGGGAGTCGGTGAAGTGGGGTGGTCTTTGAGCTCCCTTCAGCAAGGAATTGCAGTCTCCAGCATTCTTAGACCACAGACAGGTGTGTCTGGGTGGCCCCAGGGAAAAAGAGAAGGACTGTGCAGGTGTGTGTCTGGGAGTCAGAAGGATAGAGGACGGAGAGGGAGAGGTTTAGGGAAAGAGAAGTTCCAGAGACCCCATGCGTAGGGGGTTGCGTGTGTAAAAGGAAAAGAGAAAAGAGGGGATTTTTCCATGTATTGCTGGGGATTATGAATTGGCTCCCCTTTAATGTTCCTTGAGAGAACAAGTAAAAGATTAAAATGCTTTTTAAATTACTTTCAGTTAACTGGGTTGTGTTTCTTTCAGTGATGCTGCATGAAGATTAAGTCATAAATCCTTAGGGATTTATTTGAGTTGCAAACAGCGTGATTTTTCCTGTTTTCCTCCTCTTCAGTTCCCTGTGGGGGAACACGATGCTTAGCTGCCACCCATGAGGCCACTGCCAGGAAGTGATGGGGGCAGCTGCCGAGACCAGATACCCCACCACCTTCCCCATGTCCGATGTAGGCTTGTCTGTCCATCTCAGTTCTGTCATGGTCTAGACATCATCAGGGGAGTCTGGGCTTTCCATATCTAACAGATTGTTAATGAACTGTGCTTTCCAAATGTGTGTGTATTATCAATGCATGTGTTTATGTAGTTATTGCTTGCCTTCTTTAACAAGGATGAGAATCAGTTAGCCATATGAAATAGCCTTATTTCAAGCCATTAAGATGAAAGAGGCAAGTAAAAGGGGAGAAAGGTACTGTCTGAGTTTCAAGCTCTTAACGTCACAAAAGATAATGTACTATTCCCCTCATGTTTAGTTGACATTCTGGTTTATCAATGGCTTTCTCTGAAAGCCTTAGACTCATATACTGAATTCTGTTTTGGCTTCTGTTTCTCTCCATGGCTTTCAGTATAGTAACTACTAAAATCAAGATTATTCAATCTGTGGTTTTTATTAGGTTATTTTCAGAGATTTCCATGTTTTCCTGTTTCTACTTCTTAAGGCCATTTATACTAATTACTTTGAAGTAGCATCTTCCTCAAACTACAGTGAAAGCTTATTTTTAAATGGTAATGATGAGTTTAAGTTCTTATATACTTTTGAAATTTCATATGCAATGTTCCAATACTTTTGCTATCTCTTAGTTTTCTTTTCCCAGTAACTTTTTCCCTTTTTCCTTCTCAGAAATGTGTGTTTGACATTTACTTAAATTCCAGATACTAAACCAGAAATGCCAGATGCTCGTCTTGCCATTCAATAAACCTCTCACTCTTGCCTTAAAAGTTAACAGGCACAATTATTGTGACAGAGGAATTTACAACCGTGATAGGACTTTGTGACTTGGCAAAGAGTTTTTATCGACATGGGTAGGTGCTTAGGAAGGAGGCTATTTTAGTTTCTAAATTCACACCTTCTTGGTAAACTGAATTTTCAGTGGAAGAAAGTGATTCTCCTAGTTTATCTAGTTTCTTAGAGCATTATTAAACTGTATTTCTTTTCTCTTTCATCGGAGTCAGTATTCATGGAGAAGAAATAGGTAGCGACTACCCTGTGTGATTTGAGAGGTGTCCAAAAAAAAGGCTGGTCTCTTCTGCCATATCTCTATCACAGGCCATTTTTTTTTTTTTTTCTTTTCTTTTGGCCACACAACTTAAGGAATCTTAGTTCCCTAACCAGGGACTGAATCCCCACCCTTGACAGTAGAAGTTCTGAGTCCTTACCCCTAGACCTCTAGGAAATTCCCCTATCTTCCTTTAAAGAAGAGAAATTCCCACCAATAAAAATTCTCTAGCTTCTTATTTATCTCTGTGACCCAGCAAGAAAACTCCACACTGTGGTTTGTCCAAATTAGGCAATCATTGAATGTGTGTTTGTGAAATGGAATTGAGTTACTTTGCCTGAAGGCAAAGGATAATTAACTTAGTAGGTGAATAAACAAATCCTAAATGGTGAGGATTAGGGCTAGGAAGTTTTCTGCAGGTTGTCCTATCTACAGGCTTTTCCATCCACCATGGATTGTATAATCTATGTTGAAGGCAAAAAAAAAAAAAAAAAAGTTCAAATACAGATGACACAAAATCATGAGGAATAAGGAATATCCTGACTGTATCAAGATTCTAAATGTTTTTGACATATGAGAGCAATAATGAGCTGACTAAAATGATCAGATTTAACAGGGAAAAATAAAAAGTTTTATAACTGGGCTGAAAAAAAAATAACTGTATATAGGCAAGAAAAGAGAGACCTAGCTTTGACATTTAGTCAATAGGAAGTTCAATATTTTCTTCGTCTACCCTACAAAATGTGATATTCAAGTTGAACTGGGAGTAAAACCTAAGAGAAAAACAAAAAGCAACAGTCAGAAGCTGGAAAGATATCTAGGATACAGTTTAAAGAACAGATCAAGTCAAGTTGCTTGACACTAGGTCCATGGATGACAACCTGGGGCTTGGCACTGCCTTGACCGGGTTCCCTAGAATGTGAAGCCAGAGGCAAGAAGAAAAGTGCAAACCCAGGATATTGGGAGTGAAAGTAAAAGAGATATAAGATAAAGAAACATGTAGACCAACACATGCATGCTGGCCTCGCTTCACCAGTCTTGAAGCACAGCAGACATGTCTGTTTGGCCAAGAGGACATCCCTAGGAGGGATGCTAAAATGGGAAGAGGATGGGAGAAGCATCTGCTTCCTTCCTTTCTCCTGTTTCCTATTGGGCAAGAGCCAAGGGAACACCCTTCACTTTTAGATTGTGTTTTCTGGCCCCTCAGTTGAAACTAGATCATGAAACCAAATACACCAGTGTCCCTTTTCATCTAAGATGGGGAGCAAAGGACCAACACACCTGGATAGGGTGCAGACCAAGAAAGATGAAGTTGATCAAGGAAAACTGAAAGATACACAAAGCTGCCCAAAAGAATACCTTATTATCTGGTTTTTAGCATGTAAAAGGTAGGCATATAGGGCAACCAGAAGAAGCCACAGTGGACTAGAAAAACCAACAACGGGGTCTCCAAAAGAAGCTCTTGCCATTTTGCCACAAACATGGTAGTATTGTCTCTTCTATCTTCACCGAAAAATGTAAAAGACTCAGCATTATTCAGTCACTAAAAACACAGAACTCATAGCCTTGTTTCTTTCAAACAGCTATAAAAATGCTCTAAGATCTCAAGAGATTTACTACTTCCAAAATACAAAATTGATAAACTGAAATTAATAAATCTTTAATTAAACATCTACAAAATGAAATATGATGTCAACTTCATTATTTGTTACGTTTATTGTTCATAAAAACTTCATTCATTTGAAAACAATTTGTAGGTTAGATTCTCTCGTTTTATAGAATTCCTAAGTATGCCTGATGCTTGCCAAGAAATCATTGCCAATCATAAATTAAATGAGTTACTCTTGGATTAAAATTTTTATTTCAGAAGGAAATGATTTCTTAAATCCCTTCAGAAATTTTGCAACAAAAAATACATTTCATGTGGGCTAGCAATGTAGTTTATTATGTTTTATATGGTGTGTGTATGCATGCATGCTCAGTCACGTCCAACTCTTTGTGACCCCATGAACTATAGCCCACCAGGCTCCTCTGTCCATGGGATTTTCCAGGCCAGAATGCTGGAGTGGATTGCCATGCCCTCCTGCAGGGATTCTTCCCACCCTAGGGATGGAACTGGTGTCTCCTGTGTCTCCTGATTCTTTACTGTAGGGAGTTTCAAAAGAAACGGAGACATGAACTCGTGGCTGATCCATGTCGATGTGTAGCAAAACAAATACAGTATTGTAAAGCAAAACAAACTAAAAAAATAAAAAATAATTAAAAAAAAAAAAAAAGAAACGGAGACCTCTATGCTATTTGCTATCACACAAGGGAAGATATGGTTTTCTCTGCCATGGTCAAGGTACATACCAGTACAGTCTTCAATTCTAGGAGCTACTTATAAAAAGAACACCCTCAAACTAGAGGCTTTGGAGTTAGTCTCTGTCAAACATACTACCTACCACATAATGGCTCACCACATGAACCAAGGTAAGTTACTTTATGAGCCAGTTCCTCACGGCTAATAGAGAACTGATAACACCTCGAGGGTAGTTAAGAATATTACAGGAGCTAGCTCAAAATCTATGACATTGTAGATCCTCAACATTCTCAGTAACAGTGTTTCCACTGTAAAGTCTGGAGGAAGAAATATCCATTGTGGAAGCCTCTATGTTTTACAAAAAGTTGAGAGAACAGAGTGATTTTTAGATTAAAGAAGTGAAAGTCGCTCGATCATGTCCAACTCTATGTGACCCTATGGACTGCAGTCCATGGAATTCTCCAGGCCAGAATACTGGAGTGGGTAGCCTTTCCTTTTCTAGGAGATCTTCCCAACCCAGGGATCGAGCCCAGGTCTCCTGCATTGCAGGTGGTTTCTTGACCAGCTGAGCCACAAGGGAAGCCCCAGTAAAGAAGAAAGATGTGCCCAAATGGGCTGAAGATTCCTTAAGTGAGAATGTAGGTCTACTCAACTCTGTGTACAATACAATAGCGACTCTAAATACAAAGTGAGTGGATTAAGAAGTAAATGCGTACATTAAAGACAGCTGGCTTTCAATACAGCTATAGGTAAGAGAGAGAGTAAATTTACTCTTTTTGACTCTAGAGGGCAGAACCAGGGCCAGTGCTTCAAAATTACCTGAGAAGCAGATATATCGCTAGTTTAAGAAACAACTTGATCACTAGAACTGACCCAACTGGAATGGGCTTCCTTGGGAGGGAATGAATTTCCCATGGTCAGCGATGTGGAAGAGAGACTGGAAGGTTAGAACTAAGGCCTGGACTAGGTGACACCTGCAATTCCCTCAACCATTTTTACCTTTCTGTTTCCCCCTCAGCTCAGATCACAGAAACCGGACTATCAATATGTTCTTTGTTGTAGTCCTGACCTTAACCAACTCAGCACTTGAACAACTAGGCCTCTGGTATGAGCACAGAGAGAGACCCTTGCTAGCCTATCTGGGAACAATGGAGGTGTGACACTGGGAAAGAAGAATGGGTGAGGTTGCCTCACCCTGTCCATTGAGAAGCTCTCACGTGCATGCTCAGTTGTTCGGTCATGTCCGACTCTGCGACCCCATGGACTGTAGCCCGCCAGGCTCCTCTGTCCATGGGACTTTCCAGGCAAGAATGCTGGAGTGGGGTGCCATCTCCTCCTCCAGGGGATCTTCCCGACCCGGGGATCGAACCTGTGTCTCCTGCATCTCCTGCATTGGCAGGCGGATTCTTTACCACTGAGCCACCTGGGAAGCCCCAAGAAGCTGTTACTACTTGTCTTGGCTGCTTTCTGTTCACTTGCAAATATAAGTCTCAAGGAAACCATAAGCACTTAATAAAATCCTTACGTAGGAATAAAAGAGAAGCTGCCAAAGTTCTGCATCATCATCAGGAATTCTTGGATTAAACAGAATTTAATGTAAGTGCTGGCTGAATTGAGCAGTAATGTGTACAAATCTTTTTGAACAACGGCTGACTTGCCCAACTTGTCAAAAGACATTGGAGTGAAAAATCAGATCCCATCTCTGTTATGTTGGCTTAAAATCTGTTTTACTGAGGGGGATAGTTTGCGGTGGTCTGGCTATATTCCCTTGGGAGGTCTAAGTTACTATTTGAATTGCTTGGCTCCATTTCACATCTGCAGCCCCCCAGTGCCTCTTTTGGACTCTGCCTGTGCTTGATATTGCCAACGTCTTAGTTATTTCTAAAAAGGACAAAGTCTATCCGGTTAACTAGGTCATCATTGCCCAAACTTCCATGGCCTGAAATAAGACAATAAAGGACCAAAGGGGCCACACAGACATGTACGAGTTATGTGATGTGCCTGCGCTTGTTTATCTTCTCAGCTGAGGCCCCTCCTGCCTTGCCTCTGTCCTCATCCACCTGTCTTGGATGTTGACTTGTGAAACAGGGCTGGGGCCTTTCAGGTAGGATGACAGGAGTCCTCTCATTGGTGCCTGTTTATATTTTGCCAAAGAAAATTGCGGTTGAATTGTAACTACATGTTTCCTTTTGGTCTTTGGCCCAATCATGGAGCGCAGCTGGCTTTCCAACTGAGTAATGACCTAACACATGGATGCAACTCAAAATGCCTTTGTTTTTCTCTTTTTATCCTCAAAGCAGTAGCTCTGGGCTTGTACAAAGCGGTGGCATCGATATCTGCAGTGCAAAGTCCAGGAGACCTAGGTTTAGGACTTGAATCCAATGTTCTCTCATTTCCTACTATTGGGTTAAAAATATATATACATTTTAAGATAAATGTACCTCTCTGGGTTTTAGGTCCTAATCTGCAAACTGGGAATAAAAATCCCTTTTGCGATCATTATCCAAAGATGTGAAGAGAACGGATGTGAAAATATGCTCCAGGAATCCTCATCTTTCAACCTCAATAAAACTTTTTATAAAACATCTGCCCTGAAGGTAGTGAGGTGATTCCACTGAGAAATGCCCTGAGCTGTTTTTCCAGTCCTGGAGTTGGGGTGGGGAGGATTGTGCTGTGTCATCCTCACTCTCTCACCTGGCTTCCCCCAGGGGCCTGGCTGGCGGAGTTTGGGGTCTAGACCAACTCTAGGAAATAGTCTTTTTTTTCCGTTGTGTGAAGCTAATTGGCCCTTATGGAAATTGGACCCATGCCCTTGGACTAATTAACACTGTTGCCTATTAGCTCCAGCTGAACTAACTTCCTCAAACTTACACTCATTTTATTTAGTGGATAGCAATTTGCATTTTAAAAAGATATCTTGCCCATAGCCTCTGGCCACTAAATATGCCTTCAGTTCCACACACACTGGAAGCCATACAGATTTAACATTACCCTCTGGTTCCTGAGGTGTTAGGAGCGATTTAATACTTGTTAATTTGTTAGCGTGGCAGAGGTGGGGATGGGAGTAAGAAACTGTGTGTGTAGCCCTGACTCTCTCACTAAGTGGCCTTCCTCAAGCGAGTGATGAGCCTCGCAGGACCTGTTTCCTCTTCTTTAAAATGAAAGAGTTAGACTAAATGATCTCTAACGCCCATTCTAGGTTCAAAATTCGATGATCTTTATACCATTCCCTGCCTTAGGAACATGCAGCTTCATTAATAAATAGCAGCATTTATTGCTCGTCAGAGAGAAGGACTCAGTTAATAAGCATGCCTTCTCCTCCTGCTCCACACACGTAATTCTTAATGAAAGTTAATGGGAATTAAAAACATCACTAGTCAAACAATTGATGCCCAAACCTTTAACCCGTGACCTCTTGGTGTGTCATTTCGTTGCCTGTATCTGGTCATCTTTCCTAACTAGGCACACTTTAACCCTGAGCAGCTTGGGCCCAGAGGAGATCACGTCAGGACGCACTGACCTTTATGGGGAAGATGTGTTCTCATCCAGGCCAGGTGTTCATGCAGACTCACACCCCATCCTTAACTGTGTCAGTAGCCTGGTCTGGAATCAGATGCAAGGAAGGGAAAATCCTTTTCATGAATCCACAGGAAGGTTTCACCATGTGCTCTTGTCATGAAGCCTTTTCACCATGCACTGTTGTTACTAGCACACAGGATGATTAGCCATCTAGGTTATTACAGCAATAGGACCTGGTGATGAATTACACATTCAATCGGCCATGTGCTGTGAATGCTAAGCCACTTCAGTCATGTCCAATTCTCTGAGACTCTATGGACTGTAGCCTGCCAGGCTTCCCTGTCCATGGGATTCTTCAGGCAAGAATACTGAGGTGGGTTGCCCACCTCAAGGGGATCTTCCCAACCTAGGGATCAAACCTGCATCTCCTGTGACTCCTGCAATGCAGGCAGATTCTCAACTGCTGAACCACTGGGGAAGCCCATTCCTTAACCAATACTACATAATTTCAGTTAAATTTCCCAGCTTATTTGTACCAGGAGATTGGCAAGCCCACCGTCTAGGGTCACACCTCTTCTGAAGCCCTCAACATTTCTCCAGCAGTGTGGACAGCCGTGTGTGAGCACCCTCACAGTGAAATCCACTGTGGTTTTCTTTCCTGCAGGAACCAGACAGAAAACAGGAGAAACACATGGGAAGGAGGCCTTCCTGCTGAGCACCGGCTGGCCGCTCTCGGGGGTTTCTCACTGTTCCCCTGCATTCTTACCCTTGACCCGCTGGTGCAATCCAGTCTCCCTGGGGCAGGGCCCTCTGAAAGTTGTGATTTCCTCTCCTGACAGGCAGCAGGAAGGGGACAAAGCTGCAAGCCAACCTTTGCTCCGGGAGCACTGGAAGATGGTTCACAAAAGGGGGCACAGGACAGGGTGTGCTCAGGAAATATTGATAAGGTGAGAGAGAGAATGAGGAGAGAGAGAAAGACGCCTCCCCACACCAGCCCCATGGACACCTACCTGCACACTCTCCTGTAGGTTGAAGAATGTGGGTTCTTTTAACGTCTGGCTCTAACGACTTTTGAAATGCATCTTATCCAATTGCAGAATTGCTCCCAGGGATGAATTCTGGGGATTTCCCTACAGGCCCCCATGGCTGAGACTTTGCTTTCCAGTGCAGGGGGTATGGGTTCAATCCTTGGTTGGGAAGCTAAGATGCCTTGTGGCCAAAAAACTAAAATATAAAACAGAAGAAATATTGTAACAAATTCAACAAAAACTTTTAAAAATGATCCACATTAAAAAAAAAATCCATCTGAAAAAGTCATGGGTTTCTTACCTGTAAAATGGAGATAACATTAAAACTGCCTTCATAGGGAATGAATTAACCAATCAATAAAAATAGCTTAGAATACTGCCTGACATAAACTAAATACTTTATAGGAGTGCATTACTATATTTTAATACTAATTATAACATGATTGGGGGAAAGAAACCATACCACAATAACACAGTTTCTCACTTTGATTTTGCTCAATTCATGGGCAACAAGACCCTCAATGCAGAAAGGCAACAACATCTATACGTTCCCATAGTCCCTTGCTCTCTTACATTATTCTGTCCTCACTGATTTCAGTTCTTTGCTGCGGACCTTGGGCCTCTGATGGACGGTAGCTGTTATTGTTCAGTTGGTAAGTTTTGCAGATCACCCAGGGTTTGCTGTGTGCACTTATTTAAAAATGTACTGGGAGCACAGGCATAGAAGCAAGGAAAGCTGGATCTGGTCTCAACCCCAATACTTAACCCTGGACAAATCCCTTAATATTTCTGAATGATGGGTTTCTTAGGTGTACAATAGGACAGCATTGTTTATCCTGACTACCCCATGGTGTTTTGACGGTCCAGTGAGACTCTTTCATATGAAGAGACATTTGGAAAGTGTACATTGCTATAGAAACATAAGAAGAATCTAGATTTGTGTTAGTTTTTATACAATGGTTAGCCCAATCCTTGTTAGTCTTTGTTGATAATTAAGATTTGCCACTAGGCCTAGGAGCAGGTAAACAGCATCTCATCATTACCTGCCTCATCTTTTGCTTCAAAACTCCCAAACCAAATGTGGAAAGGAAGCTTGTTATTCAGCACCCTTCATACCTCCCTTTGCTAACTCTGATGCCTGTCTTTTCTTCCCCCAGTAAATTCTGGCACTGTAATCATGCTGCAAGCTCTTTCTGTTTCAATGGAGGTTTTTTACTCCTCGCCTTTAATGTAAAATGACAGCCACATCTTCAGAAGGTTTGGTGTTAAGATTATGTCTTTTACATTCCTACAGTCTCTGTTGTTTAGTTCAGCTTGTCAGGCTGTCAGATAAAGGCCCATGGAGCGTTCTACAAGGAATTATTAATGAAGATTCGACTGGTTTTTCTTCTGGAAACGGATCACTTCACTTTTCATCTCACTGGCTTTTTACATTAAGAAACTAAAAATAGCCCTGAGTATTCCAGGGAAGGAATTATCAATATTTGGCAGTGTATTCCTCGCTTTCCGGTTGTTAGATTTGGTTCCTTGCCTATTTAGGACACAGAGAGATGAATAAATCTTAGTAGTATAATCCCCATATCACAATCTTTTTTTGTTTTTAACTGAGAAGATAAAGAACTGAATCTGGTCTCAAGACACCTTGCTTTGAGTACAGGCTTTAGTTTGCACGCCTGGAAAAGAGCCATTTAAGCACAAAGTTTGACAACGATGGCTTTGGGAGAGTGGCCCACACCGAACTCATACTGTATCAGCACAATCTCTGTCCTTCCACAAACGTCCATTTAGGACGACGTGGGCAGCTGCAGCCCCACCTGCTATGGGCTCCTAGCCCACACATTCTTGTTTACATGCGTAGATTGATCATGTTATGCTGAAGTTCTCTGCTCTCTAGAAGCCACTGCAATCCACCTTCATCCTGGCTCCTCTTTGACAGGGAGCCACGTGTGTCAGAATACTATATGGATGAAGTTTGACGTCTTTATTCATCTTCTATTTATGGGATGAACGTACAGTTAAAAGGTGGCTTGAGACCATCAAACCCACGTCTAGCTGTGATCTAAGTGGAATTTAACATAGGTCCCTGAGGTGAAGGGAGAAATGAAGGAAAGAAATGAAGTGCCTGTTTCAATTTAATACTTTGGGCCTTTTTAAAAGAAAAAAAAAAATCAAAAGACTAGGACCTTCCTTGGCCCCCTGAAGTTTTAGGTTTTCAGATGCTCAGAGATTCAATCTGTGCATTTTCTTGGCATCTGTTTTTTCCAGGCAGTATATTACCACTATAAAGTAGCCTGAACAGTGGGGTCTTCCCAACTGGGGGCCCACTTCAAAGGCAATGTTTGAAGTCCCCTGATGCTGACTGTGGGTGAAAAGGCTTATTGTTATGTTTAGTTTATTAATTACTTTAAACAGAAAAATAAAAGATAATTATCTTCTAAATAAATTTCTCAGCCCATCTTCCTTCTTTAACATCGTCCAATCTTTTTTATTTTTTTTCCAGTCATACACCAGTAACTTTAGTTCCAAATATCGGTGTAATGTAATTATGTAACGCCTTTTAAGCTGGAGATATGTGGCTGTCTTGCAAAGGCACATTGCTGTTTTCTCCTATATTTAGAAAACAAACATTTAGAAAGTAAGGGTGAGCAATCCATTCAACCAGCATTATACAATGTGTGGATGAAGAGAGCGAGAGAATCCAGATTTCTTATTCAATTTCATCAGGAAATTGAAGGAACATTCTTCCCAGAACACTGGCAACTCTGGAATCCCCCTAAAATCTGAAAAGTGTCCTCCTGCTTTCTCACAAACCAAACATCCCACCCAGTTTTACTTGCAATTAGCTATATTTCACCCCAACCACAGCTTGCTTTTTTCCCCCAATTTTTCTCAAAACTAAAGCAAGTCAGAGTTCCGTGGTGTGAAGCAAAACAAAAATACCCTCTAAGTTCATGTGTTGTCACCAGACAAAAATTTGCTAAGAACAAGCAGAAATGAGGAGTTAATGGATTCCATATGTGGTCACTAACCTAACTTTATGAGATTTTCCAAAAGATTTCTGAAGAAATTCCTGGAGCACAAAACAAGATCAAACACCCACTTTTCTGTCAAACAGGACAAGGAATGTTCAATCCATAGTTACCCCTGCATTTACCTCAGTAAACACGGGAAGAAACTTTGGCGGCAGTGTCTGCTTTGCAAGGAGCTGAGGGCCTTGGGTGGTACCCAGAGCAGGAAAACATCGCAAGATAGAGTCTGCTTCCTCACAGCACGAGGGGCCCAGCCCTGCGAGCCTCCTGCCTGGTACCAAATTCATCCCAGAGGGGAGGGCCGATCAACCAAAGGTGATAACTGTGGAATTTTCTTCATCCGGCAAGACTGCCCCCAATGCAAAGCGAACAAGTGTCAATCGGCTCCTTGACGGTTCAGACTTCATTCAGCGGTCGCGGAGGTATTTCCTCTGCACATATTTTCGTTCAGCAGTGTGTGGTTTCTGGCCCAGTGACTGTGGCTACAATGGTTAGCTTAGCCTTAACCACATTAGGGCCCGGGTTAGGGAGAACATTTCTTGTTGTTCTTATTGTTTTTGTTGTCGTTGTCGGAGTCGAGGCAGGGCGGCTCCTGGGGTTAAACACGGTTTCCGTTGTTATTGTTTTCTTTCTCCCTTTGTGTATCCTGAACTCTGAACTGCAGAAATGAGATCCCCACTTTTGTTAGTGGAGTGGCTTCTGTGAGGAAATTCCAACCACTGGAATGTTCCGTGAGTTGCAAAGACAACCGCAAGAGTCTTGGAAATTTGTCTGTGGAGTGATGGCTGGGGCCCCCTTGCCACGTCCCTCCTCCCTTCCAAGTGGAAATAACAGCCACAGGACAGGTGGGAGAGGAGTGGGTGGGAGCAAATCAGGAAGAGAGGGCACCTAGCTGAGCTGTCCAGCCACAAGAAATTTACTCTTTGGGGTAAAATAATGTCCCCGTTAACCAAGGGTGCACAGCACAGAGCACACTGGCAGCAGGGTCCCAAGCAGCTGGCGAGTCTTGGAGCTGCTCCCTGATAGTGAGAGGGGGCTACCCCAGGACAGGTTCATGGAAGCGGGGAGCCGACTGGGGCCGCTTGGGGAGGAGGTGGAAGGTTCACCCTGGGAGGAGGAGGCCGCATGATCTGCAGAGATAATGGAGCCTTCAGCTTGACATTCGAGCCTTGAGTCTCCAGGTGGAGCGGGATTCTTGCTGGGAGGGGAGACAGTAATTGCTTTTAGCATGACAGATAAGACATTCCTGCTTCCCTGATCCCCCGCATCTGGGAAACCAGCTAAATATTTAAATGAAGGCATGCAAAGTTTCTAGCTTCTCTCCACTTCCTCCTTCAAGATCACTCTTAAATAGAAGACACTGCCTTCTTAATTTTACACTATGATAGGTAAAAGCATAATTGTAGAGGAGTGTTTGGCTTTAATCTGATCGAAACCATAAGTCGCCAAGAGATTATGGGAAACATTAATTGTGTAGCGGGACTGGGTTTCATGACTGCAGGGAGACTCATAAATAAAGCCTAGGACTTGAGCCCAAGAGTGTAACAGGAGAGAGAAAACAGAAGCTGGTGGAGAAAGATGGCTGATGTTGCTTCTTAAGTGAGAGTATATAAATAGTTTGCTCCCTCTGAGGTTGTATACAATTTAGTCCCTCTTCACAAGTGTTCCCATTTAAAGCTGTGGTCAACTGAAGGGCTGGAGATGTTACTCTTTCTTACCAAAAAAAAAAAAAATAAAAGCTTTCTGTAAAGTCCCAAATCCTGTGTGTGATGTTGACAGATATTTGACCCACATAAACATTCATTTAAGGAGACGAGACACTATTTTCCCTGCCTCCTGACCCAACTCATATTCTTCAAAACATCAAACAAAGTAATATGCAGAATGATGTTGCCCCTGAGAGGGATTTTCTCTCCTTTCCCTCCCACTCTGCTTGGTCAGTCTGTCTGTCTTTCCCTCCCCACCTCCCCCTTACCCTCCCCTGCAAACTCTGGAAAAACAGTAGTAAGTAACATTTGTGCCTTTGGCAATAAAACCACAGGCCTCGCAAACCCCAAATGGCAAAAAGACATTTCCATTCCAATCCCAGTTTTAAATTAAACTGTAATGAAAAATCAGCGTGGCAGCTGGGACCAGAGACACTGATTGTCTCTAGGAACAAAAAGGAGGGGAACAGAGGGGGAGAGGAAGAAGAAAAGAGACTGCAAGGAAGCAGCACTCTGGTAATAAAGCAGCTGGTAAACCTTCAAGTAAAAAGAAATTAGAAAAACAAATCTAGGATGGAGACAAGCAAAGATGGCTGTTTCCCTCTACAGTCACAGTGAGGCCATCACAAATCACCCGCCACTTTATGAATGGACAGGGAGGGGGCGGGGAGGGGAGAAAGATGTGTGAGCCTCTACTGACACCTGCAGGATGAGGAAGGAATTTCTTGGGGGGTTGGCTGCCACTCGCAATGTCCAGGGAAGGGAGAGGGCATTTGGGCTGTCCTCCCAGGCAATAAGGCTTTATGGAGAAAGAAGAGGACTTCAGTCAGTGCTTTATTTTCTGTAAGATTTTTTTAAAAAGTGCGTTAAAAAGAGCCTTTGACTTCAACGCAAGTTTTGTTTGTACCAGGGAATGTGGCTGCTGCTGCTGCTAAGTTGATTCAGTCGCGTCCGTCTCTGTGCGACCCCATAGATGGCAGCCCACCAGGCTCCCCCGTCTCTGGGATTCTCCAGCCAAGAACACTGGAGTGGGTTGCCATTTCCTTCTCCAATGCATGAAAGTGAAAATGTGGCTAGGCTGATGTAAACCTGCAGCTTTATATCTTTTTTTTAACGTATGACACAGACATCTTAATCAGAAATGGAGACAGAACCCAAGAGTCAAGCATTTTAATTTGTAGCTTTCTGAAGCTTGCAAGACTCTGCAGATCTTTTAGCCTATAATTTATAAATATTTTTCTGAATGGTGATCAGGAATCCAGAAAAGACCTGTACTGATCTATAAGAACCAAAGAAGCTGCCAAGGGGTTAAGGATCATGACAGTAAGTGGACTTCTGGGTAGCAGATAACAATTAGAGACTGAGAAGCCAGCTCCCTTAATCATATTTTGTTCCCAGATCTAAGAATCTGATAAAGTTATCGGATCCACTTCTCGGGGGAAAAAATAAAAGGTACCTAAATGCACACACAGTTGTAGATGCTCACAGATCCCTCAGGCCAATCTATAAAGTCCAGATTGAGAACTGCTTCTCTAAAGGAAAAAAAAAAAAAAGCTGAGAAAGTCTGCAATCCATCCACAATGAAGGAGAAGGAATTCAAATAAAACTTAAAATGTACCATTGCCTATTTAGATGTCAAAAAATTTTTTTAAACAGAAAACTGCTGAAACTACAAGCACTCAAGATTTATGCAGAATAAATAGCCTCTTCAAAATATGTCCTTTTGACTGTGAGTTACTCTGGGACTCTGACAGGCACTGGGGAGACCTATGACCTTTGGAGTCTCCCTCTCTAAAGAGGGTTACTATCTGCACAAACAACAATGCCAAAAAGGAGTTTATTATTGGAGTAGAAAAATCTATAGAAAATTAAAATGATTTATTTTAACTAATCAAGGGATGTTTGTCATATGTCTGGGATGTGGAGCTGGGTGTGAGCCTGGTAAAGCTCTGGGTGACCCTTTAGGGTGACATTTAATTAACTCTGCTCTGGTGCCTGGAAGAAATTAACACATCTTCCAATGGGTCCAGCTGACCTTTACCAAGTCTTCCCCAATATGAGCTTCTGTTTTCATGACTAGTATTTTTTAAAATAATTATATAGATTTGGCTACTATATTCTGATCCTCTTTGCTAAATTCTTCATTGCAGTGATAGTAGTTGACAGCAGAAAAATAAAAACACAAAGACTTTGTGAATGGAAGTGTTTTCATTCCTACACTTCAATCTAGTTGGTGCGTTTGGTCTGCTGCTGCTGCTGCTAAGTCGCTTCGGTCGTGTCCCACTCTGTGCGACCCCATAGATGGCAGCCCACTAGGCTCCTCCATCTCTGGGATTCTTCAGGCAAGAACACTGGAGTGGGTTGCCATTTCCTTCTCCAATGGTCTAGTTAGATTCTATTCTTCCTACTCTCTTCTCACTTCCTTTTTACTGCCTTACTTTTGGTCTCTATGTTATCCTAGAGGATGATGGGGAGCAGAAAGAAAAAATCCTCAGCTTCCTTAGAAAGCACTGGATGCTGAAAAAGGTTGAACCAATAGTATGGTTAAAAATCTTTCCATTATTTTTAGGTTTCATTGTACATCCACATTTGTGATGGATATTGAAGTCAGCTTCTCTGATTTTGTTTAGATATGCAAAAGTTATCCATGCCACAGGAACAATTATAAAGCTTACATTAAGAAAACTGAATAAATATTTTCTTTCATTGGTTTAGCAATTCAGTGAGAATTTGCTCCGCCAGATCTAGCCATATACCATGACATATATTAAAGCTCGTTTCCATCTATGCTATGACATTTGGCCATGTTTACATAGTATGTCCCCTGTTCAGAGATGGGTACTTTTCAGAATCAAGCAATTTATAGTTTTCTACTAATTGCTTCCTGAGGTGTAACCAAAAATAACTGATACATGTTTTAAGCCCTTTGCTCTTCCCCGTCTGATTTGTTTATTCGGGGTGTCACACACAAAATAATCCCATGAATTAAAAGTTTCTCCTCTCCTCTACATTTCCCAAACATTAAATAAATCATAATCATCCAAGTTTCCTGTCAGTTAGAAATTGCTTACACACACAGCATGAAGAATGCAATCAGGCCCTTCAGTGAGAAGGTGGTTAAAAATCGACAAAAGATAAATCATCTGTGCTGGAACCACATGGCAGTGAGTGGAATGTGGATTGGGAAGTAAAGCAGAATCATATTCCGACTTCTAATATGGTGCATGCAGGTCTTGGCTTTTTGCCAAGTTGTCTAACTGCTTTTGAATTTGTTTCCTTATCAGTTGGCGGAAGAATTACCTTATCAAAGTGTCATATCTAAGATATAAGAATTATCCAAATGTGCTCATAATTCAATGTCTTATTTTCTTCCCTAGAATGTCATTCTAGACCGTGAACTCCTTATTGACAAATTCAGACTTAAATTGAAGATAGTAGGGAAAACCACTAGACCATTCAGGTATGACCTAAATCAAATCCTTACAATTATACAGTGGAAATGACAAATAGATTCAAGGAATTAGATCAGATAGACAGGGTGCCTGAAGAACTCTGGATGGAGGTTCATGGCACTATACAGGAGGCAGGGATCAAGATCATCCCCAAGAAAAATAAATGCAAAAAGCCAAAATGGTTGTCTGAGGAGGCCTTACAAATAGCTATAAATAGAAGAGACACGAAAGGCAAAGGAAAAAAGGAAAGATATATCCATTTGAATGCAGAATGTGGTCCACTGGAGAAGGGAATGGCAAACCAGTATTCTTGCCTTGAGAACCCCATGAACAGTATGAAAAGGCAAAATGATAGGATACTGAAACAGGAACTCCCCAGGTCGGTAGGTGCCCAATATCCTACTGGAGATCAGTGGAGAAATAACTCCAGAAAGAATGAAGGGATGGAGCCAGCAAAAACAACACCCAACTGTGGATGTGACTGGTGATGGAAGCAAGTTTCAATGCTGTAAAGAGCAATATTGCACAGCAACCTGGAATGTTAGGTCCATGAATGAAGGCAAATTGTAAGTGGTCAAACAGGAGATGGTAAGACTGAACATCGACATTTAAGGAATCAGTGAACTAAAATGGACTGGAATGGGTGAATTTAACTCAGATGACCATTATATCTACTACTGTGGTCAAGAATCCCTTAGAAGAAATGGAGTAGCCATCATGGTCAACAAAAAAGTCCAAAATGCAGTACTCGGATGCAATCTCAAAAACAACAGAATGATATCTGTTCATTTCCAAGGCAAACCATTCACTATCATGGTAATCCAAGTCTGTGCCCCAACCAGTAATGATGAAGAAGCTGAAGCTGAATGGTCCTATAAAGACCTACAAGACCTTCTAGAACTAACACCCCCCAAAAATGTCCTTTTCATTATAGGGGACTGGAATGCAAAAGTTGGAAGTCAAGAAACACCTGAAGTAACAGGAAATTTTGCCTTGGAGTACAGATTGAAGCAGGGCAAAGGCTAATAAAGTTTTTCCAAGAGAATGCATGGTCATAGCAAACACCCTCTTCCAACAACACAAGAGAAAACTCTACACATGGACATCATCAGATGGTTGATACCGAAATCAGATTGATTTTATTCTTTGCAGCCAAAGATGGAGAAGCTCTATACAGTCAGCAAAAAGAAGACCAGGAGCTGAATTTGGCTCAGATCATGAACTCCTTATTGCCAAATTCAGACTTATATTGAAGACAGTAGGGAAAACCACTAGACGATTTAAGTATGACCTAAATCAAATCCATTATGATTATACAGTGGAAGTGAGAAATAGATTTAAGGGATTAGACCTGACAGAGTGCCTGATGAGCTATGGACAGAGATTCTTGACACTGTACAGGAGACAGGGATCAAGACTATCCCCAAGGAAAAGAAATGCAAAAAACCAAAATGGCTGTCTGAGGAGGCCTTACAAATAGCTGTGAAAAGAAGAGAAGTGAAAAGCAAAGGAGAAAAGGAAAGATATACCCATTTGAATGCAGAGTTCCAGAGAATAGCAAGGAGAGATAAGAAAGCCTTCCTCAGTGATCAGTGCAAAGAAATAGAGGAAAACAATAGAATGGGAAAGACTAGAGATCTCTTCAAGAAAATTAGAGATACCAAGGGAACACTTCATGCAAAGATGGGCACAATAAAGGACAGAAATGGTATGGACCTAACAGAAGCAGAAGATATTAAGAAGAGGTGGCAAGAATACACAGAAAACAATACAAAAAGATCTTCATGACCCAGATAATCATGATGATGTGATCAGTAACCTAGAGCCAAACATCCTGGAATGTGAAGTCAAGTGGGGCTTAGGAAGCATCACTACAAACAAAGCTAGTGGAGATGATGGAATTCCAGTTTAGCTATTTTGAATCCTAATAGATGATGCTGTGAAAGTGCTGCACTCTATATGTCAGCAAATTGGGAAAACTCAGCAGTGGCCACAGGACAGGAAAAGGTCAGTTTTCATTCCAATCCCAAAGAAAGACAATGCCAAAGAATGCTCAAACTACCACACAATTGCACTCATCTCACATGCTAGTAAAGTAATGCTCAAAATTCTCCAAGCCAGGCTTCAGCAATACATGAATCGTGAACTTCCAGATGTTCAAGCTGGTTTTATAAAAGGCAGAGGAACCGGAGATAAATTTCCAACATCTGTTGGATCATCAAAAAAGCAAGACAGTTCCAGCAAAACATCTATTTCTGCTTTATTGACTATGCCAAAGCTTTTGACTGTGTGGATCACAATAAACTGTGGAAAATTCTTCAAGAGATGAGAGGGAGAGGGTGGGAGGATTTGGGAGAATGGCACTGAAACATGTATACTATCATGTAAGAAATGAATCACCAGTCTATGTTCGATACAGGATACAGGATACTTGGGACTGGTGCATGAAGATGATCCAGAGAGTTGATATGGGGTGGGAGGTGGGGGGGGGCGGTTCAGGATTGGGAACTCATGTACACCTGAGANGGATTTGGGAGAATGGCACTGAAACATGTATACTATCATGTAAGAAATGAATCACCAGTCTATGTTCGATACAGGATACAGGATACTTGGGACTGGTGCATGAAGATGATCCAGAGAGTTGATATGGGGTGGGAGGTGGGGGGGGGCGGTTCAGGATTGGGAACTCATGTACACCTGAGATGGATTCATGTCAACGTATGGCAAAACCAATACAGTATTGTAAAGTAAAATAAAGTAAAAATAAAAATTAAAAAAAGAAAGAAATGGGAATACCAGACCACCTGACCTGCCTCTTGAGAAACCTATATGCAGGTCAGGAAGAAACAGAACTGGACATGGAACAACAGACTGGTTCCAGATAGGAAAAGGAGTACATCAAGGCTGTATATTGTCACCCTGCTTATTTAACTTCTATACAGAGTACATCATGAGAAATGCTGGGCTGGAAGAAGCACAAGCTGGAATCAAGAATGCTGGGAGAAATATCAATAACCTCAGATATGCAGATGACACCACCCTTATGGCAGAAAGTGAAGAGCTAAAAAGCCTCTTGATGAAAGTGAAAGGAGAGTGAAAATGTTGACTTAAAGCTCAACATTCAGAAAACTAAGATCATGGCATCTGGTCCCATCACTTCATTGGAAATAGATGGGGAAACAGTGGACACGTCAGACTTTATTTCTGGGGGCTCCAAAATCACTGCAGATGGTGATTGCAGCCATGAAATTAAAAGACGCTTACTCCTTGAAAGGAAAGTTATGACCAACCTAGACAGCATATTAGAAAGCAGAGACATTACTTTGCCAACAAAGTTTCGTCTAGTCAAAGCTTTGATTTTTCCAGAAGTCATGTATGGATGTGAAAGTTGAACTCTAAAGAAAGCCGAGTGTCAAAGAATTGATGTTTTTGAACTGAGGTTCTAGAGAAGACTCTTGAGAGTCCCTTGGACTGCAAGGAGATCCAACCAGTCCATCCTAAAGGAGATCAGTCCTGGGTGTTCGTTGGAAGGACTGATGTTGAAGCTGAAACTCTAATACTTTGGCCACCTCATGTGAAGAGCTGACTCATTGGAAAAGACTCTGATGCTGGGAAAGATTGGAGGAGGGAGGAGAAGGGGGTGACAGAGAATGAGATGGTTGGATGGCATCACCAACTCAAAGGAGTTTGGCTGAACTCTGAGAGTTGATGATGGACAGGGAGGCCTGGCGTGCTACAGTCCATGGGGTTGCAAAGAGTCATACATGACTGTGTGACTGAACTGAGATGACTGAGAATGTCATTCCTAGGGCAGCGCCATGTCTGATGAACTCGCTGTTGGGCCAAGTAAGGTGAAAAGTGCACACTTGGCTGTTTCGTGGCATTTAATGACATAGAGTAAATGTTCAATAAATAAAAACTGATGAGAGCTAACCTTCATGGAGCCATTTGCTGTATGTTGGACACTCTACACTGAAATACTGACTGATCATCTCGGCTTAGAGAGGACGAATGGAAATCTGCCTGCCCGAGTCCCGTGGTAGGTAAAGGGTGTGGCCAGGATTTCACATGTCTGGCATCAGAGTCTCCCCACCACATTCCACTAGTGTCAGCATCTTGGAGATGAGGGGAGATTCTCTAAAGACTGGAGAGAAACAAAAAGAACCTGACCTTCCCAGCAGAATTGCTCTCAGGTGTAAAGGAAGGGTATAAAGGCTGCTCCTGTGGGCAGCCCTAATTGTCTCCCACCCAAAGCCCAGAAAAGACAAAACTGAAATAGGGAGAGATTTCTTTTAGAGCCTCATTACCCCAGCAATCTGCACCTCTGCCATGGTGGGGCATCTTCCCATCCCCAGGCACTCCAGCTGCTTCTCAGAACCCACTGAATCAGCACACTCTGCTTTTGAGGGAGGGTGACCCTACTCTACTTTCAAAACATGTAGAATTTCCACAAAGGAATATCAATCTAGAGACAAAACTCTTCAGAGCTATTAACCTCTAAGGGTTGTCATTTAGCTGAACTTTCTTTCCTTCCCCCAAAGCTTCCACTAGAGAAGCAGCAGTCTTAATTAAAGGCATTGTCAGGGACCACAAATGCCTTTTTAGAATGGTTTCTGAACCTGAAACACCATGGGGTATGTCTGCACATTATTTCTGAATCATAGCAAAAAGACTGAATTCTTTTCTTATATTGTGCAAGGTTTTAAATGATTATGTAATATTAATACACTGTTCACAGAACCAAGAGAGACCACAATTGGTCATGTAGGATTCAAACAAAAAATCCATACATCTGTGGAAAATAGCACATGCTGTATTTTTTTTTTTTTTTGAAATATACACTCATGTACATATATGACGGCTCTGTCTTACATTACTTCCCAAGCAATCCTCCCCAGTGAAGGATTTATTAGCAGTGTTTCTCAAAGTATGTTCTGGGTCTGACTTGTATTAGAATCACCTGCATTAGATTCACCTGAATGCTTGTTAAACAAGCAGATTCCTGACCTTCATTGCAAAATGACTAAGTTACAGTCTCTTGGGGTATAGCCTTAGGACCCTTACAGTTAACTAACATCCCCAGGTGGCTTAATTCATGCCAAAATCTGAGAAGCATTGATATATGGTAGTGCAGTATTCATGAGCATCAACTTCAGGATCAGACAGATCTTAGTATAATCTCAGTTTTCCCATCTATCTAATGATGATCATCAGTCCTACCTCCTAAATCTATTGTCAAAATTAAACAGGATGATGCAGGAGTAGCAGAGCCAAGAACAGTCAAGTGCAGAATTCAGAGCCTTTCTCCCCTGCCTTCCTAAGAGGATGCTTTATGCTGCTGATTGGCTGCTGGCTTGACTGAGCTAATTGAAGGTAAGAGGCTGCCCTTAAGAGAAAAAAAAAAAAAAATCTGAAAAATGGGAAAACAAGGGGAAGCCTGAGCCAGGGGACCAGTAAGGGATGGAAATTGGGGGGCAGGTGGTAGGGGGAAGTGGCCCACACACATTGAGACAGTGTGACACTTTGAGGATAAAAAGAAGATGTTTAGGAATCTTTTAAGTGTGTTAGATCCTAAAATTGTCCCTTTGCAACCTTTAAAGAAAAACAAAATATTGCATCTTAACACATATATATGGAATCTAGAAAGATGGTAGTGATGAACCTATGTGCAGGGCAACAATGGAGACACAGACAGAGAACAGATTTGTGGACACAGGCCAGGGAAGGAGAGGGTGAGGTGAATTAAGAGAGTAGCACTGAAACATATGCATTATCATATGTAAAATTAGCCAGTTAAAACGTGCTGTAGGACAATGGGAGCTCAAATCCAGTTCTCTGTGACAACCTAGTGGGGGCAGGGGGGAATGGGGGGTGAGACATGTATACTTGTGGCTAATTCATGTTGATATATGGCAGAAACCAACACAATACTGTAAAGCAATTATCCTCCAATTAATTTAAATTTTCAAAAAGTGTTTTTAAAATAAAAGGTTTTTTTTCAGAGCACTTAGGAGTCCATTTCTTTTTCTAGATGCCTTATCTTTCAGAGAAAAATCCTAACCCTAGAAAGTAGACATTAGGTTAGATAGAAGGAGAGGATAGATTGATATAAATAAGAGACCTAGCAAATGTGGGCCTAATTATACTCAACAGTCATTTCACCTGTCTTAATTTCATGCTCTACTCCCTTAAAAGAAACCAATTGTTCCAAACCCATTTGCTGTAAATTTTCATGGTTTTCAACTCTTTTCATTTCTGTACCTATTCATCTTTTTTTCTGATTCTCCTTTCCCTTTTCCATGAATCTTTGTAGCTTTTTATCACGTCTTTCTTTTCTACCACCACCTCTTGGGGCAGCCTCTCTCTGTAAACTCCTAGGATTCAGCTCTGTAGCTGCACATCAAGTCTACAACCTGCCTTTCAGACTGCAGAAACTCTCAGCTCTGGAGCGTTGTGATGTGTTTTGCTTTCTTCTTTCCTGACAGCCATGCTCCTCATCTCTGTAGACATGAAGTCTTGAGCTGAGACCTCTGGATGCTAGAGGGTCAATCCTGATGCCTGTCCTTTGATTTTCGCCTCTCTGAACCCTGTAGATTCTCTTCATTCTTCCAGAAACTATCAACTATTTTTTTTTTTTCTGCACAAGACCCCTCTTTCTATTGCAGTACTTCTTCAGCCCCTGCAATTCTGGTGGAACTGGCAACCTTATCCTTGATGGTGATCCTATCACTCAGGGCTAGCCAATCATAGCATTTTATCCCTCCTGAACTGCACGGATTGGTTCAAGGTGAGCCACCTGACCCAAGTTGTGCAGGAGTATCCAATGAACTTAAATATTTGGATACTGTCGCCTGGGATTGAGTATTGTGAGAACACTGTAAATTAGAACTACCTGCAGCTATCTTTTCTAACTCCATGGAGAAAGATACATACAACAAGAGGATAATATCCCTGGAATAACCCTCAAGCAATAAACAGTGGAAGTAGGTGAATAAATACTTTAGCTTTCTCATCATTCAGTGATATAATTCCAAGGAATGTTCTACCTACTGTCTAAAGAGTTCTCAGTAGATTGAGCCTCAATTGCCCACAATAGTAACTTGCTCAGAAATTCCTTCTATTTGCTTCTCTCCCTTCTGTGTCTCCCTTTCTCCCTCATAATACCCAAACAAAATGCTTATACCCAAATTGTTGTGTTCAGTTCAGTTCAGTCGTTCAGTCTGTCCGACTCCTTGCGACCCCATGAATCGCAGCACGCCAGGCCTTCCTGTCCATCACCAACTCCTGGAGTTCACCCAGACCCACCCCCATGGAGTCAGTGACGCCATCCTGCCATCTGATCCTCGGTCATCCCCTTCTCCTCCTGCCCCCAATCCCTCCCAGCATCAGAGTCTTTTCCAATGAGTCAACTCTTCCCATGAGGTGGCCAAAGTACTGGAGCTTCAGCTTCAGCATCATTCCTTCCAAAGAAATCCCAGGGCAGATCTCCTTCAGAATGGACTGGTTGGATCACCTTGCAGTCCAAGGGACTCTCAAGAGTCTTCTCCAATACCACAGTTCAAAAGCATCAATTCTTCGGTGCTCAGCCTTCTTTACAGTCCGACTCTCACATCCATACATGACCACTGGAAAAACCATAGCTTTGACTAGATGGACCTTAGTCGGCAAAGTAATATCTCTGCTTTTGAATGTGCTATCTAGGTTGGTCATAACTTTTCTTCCAAAGAGTAAGCATCTTTTAATTTCATGGCTGCAATCACCATCTGCAGTGATTTTGGAGCCCAGAAAAATAAAGTCTGACACTGTTTCCACTGTTTCCTGTCTATTTCCCATGAAGTGATGGGACTGGATGCCATGATCTTCGTTTTCTGAATGTTCAGCTTTAAGCAGGCAGAATAATGCTGTCCCCCAAATGTCTACCTCCTAATCCTTATAACCTGTGAACAGGTTCGATTACAAGGCAAGTAGGAACTAAGGAAGTGGAATGAAGATTGTTAATTAGCTGATCACATTGTAGGGAGAGTAGCCTGGATTAGCCAGGTGGGTTCAATTTAATCACAAGTGTCCTTAAAAGCATAAGAGGCAACGGGAAGAAATAGATGGCACTATGAGAAGGACTTAGCTTGATCTTGCAAGATTTAAATCTTCAGGAAGGGGGTCATGAGCCAAGGAATTCAGACAGCTTGTAGAAGTTGGAAAAGGAAAGGAAAGGAAATGGATTCTCCCTAAAATTTCCACAAAGGATGCACCCTGATGGTGCTTTGGTCTTAGCCCAGAGAAATCCATACAGAACTTGTGATCTACGAAACTATAAGATAATAAATTATTGTTGTTTAAACAACTAAGTTTGTGGTAATTTGTCACAGAAGCAGTAGAAAACTAATACACCTTGTCTCAGGATTTGCTTTGAGGAAAACCCAAATTTAAGATGTTAATTGCTTTTCTTATTGTTCTTGGGGTGTTCAGTCCCACTTTCCCTGATATATGATGGGGGTAAATGCTTCATGGATTTGACTGCCAAAACAATGTAGAAAATTGAGCTAATTTGGAATAATGTCTGGCTAATTACATTAAACCTCTGTTTCTTTGGCAGAGGAACCCTTACCTTGGAGCGCCAAAGAAGTCTCAATTGGGTAACAGTTTTAATTAGTCCAGCTCTCTCTCCTATCCAAAGCCTGGTTCTGCATCTGTTGCTATTTCTCATTTAAAACATGAAATAATCTAAATATTCCAGAATTAGAAATAATTATTGCTGCAGACACTGGAGGGTTCAAGCTATTACCTCGATACAAATAGTTTCATACTTTACTGTAGAGGAAATTATTTCTAGCATTAGAAATAATATAACATTACTTCAGATCTCCTAACACAGTGATATTTTAAAGTGAAAGCTCTGGAAATGAACAAACCTAACCCCCTTATTTATTTATTTTTAAAAATCCTCAAAGTATTGGCTTGTCTCATTTTCTTAGTCAAAGCTTGCTTCTCAGTTTTGCCCTGCTAATGACCTCAGCTCTCTCTTGATGCTTTAGGACCAAGGGCTCTTTGATTAATCATTCTCTGTGTTAATATCAAACAGCCCCTGCATTCTTCAAACAGATCACTGCTTCTGTTAAATAATGCCCTAAATATACAAAGCAGATAAATGATGACCATTGAGCCAATGGGAACAGAATTGAGCTCTAAGACTGCGTTGCAATTATAATGAAAAGACACATAACTGATGAGTTCCATATCTGAACTTAAAATGATTTGTGAAGCATAAATCAAGAGAAGTACAGACTGAGGTCTCAAGTTGGACTTTCTACGATGAAGTATAGACCAGGGGTAGAAAGCATTTTAAAATTGCTTGGTGTGCTTGTGTCTTTGTGTATTTTTTTTTTTTTTCCTTTGAAATGGTTAAATGCTTCAAGGAGTAGAACCTCTTTGGGGGGCAAAGGCCCAGCATGATATGCATCAGGGTTTTATTTCATTTCAGTCTCTTGCTTATTTTAATTTATGAGGTGTGGAGAATATTAGTTTTTTGGATGATTTAATATTTTACATTGTAAGTGATCTTCTGCAGTCAGTTTGTTAATTAGATACTGCAGACGGGTTGCTTAATATTGTGTGTTGACTCTGCGGGGAAAAAAGGAAGACAGAATATTTCTGACAGGCAAAAAGAACCCACCACACGTCATCTAACTTCTCTTACAGACTGTGTGTTGGAGGTGCTTTGCTGTAAAACAAATTATATTTTGCCTTTAAAAAGGCTCCCTGAGAGCGCTGGAGATAATTGGAACCCTCTCTTGCTTTGCTTCTTTAGAAGTTTTCTGGAACTAGGCAGGAAAAGAAGACTGGAACCTGAGGTTTTTTATTTAAATATAAAACCATGTCTGGGAGAATTAAAACACTTTTGCAAATCTGGAATCCATTGAAATACACTGTCCTGTTTTGATTTCCTTGGAGGGCCCACACTGAAATGGTGGCTTCACATGACTTCCTACTGGCCCTGTCCTCAGGATGCAGTCTACCAGCGTATTAGTTACGTTGTTGTTTAGTCATCCAGTCATTTCTGACTCTTTGCAACCCCATGGACTGTAGCTGTGCCAGGCTCCTCTGTCCATGGGATTTCCAAGGCAAGAGTACTGGAGTGAATTGCCACTTCCTTCTCCAGGGGATCTTACCAACCCAGAGATCAAACCCGAGTCTCCTGCATTGCAGGCAGTTTCTTTACCACTGAGACACCAGCGAAGTCCATTAATTATGTACTTAGCTTTTAATTTGGATAACTTATGAATGGGGACAACTGACATGTAATGTATAGATGTGTTCTCTTCTACTCCTACCAGAGAGAGAGGCTATTGACTGGATCCTTTGATTAGTGTCTACTCTATGGGTTGGCTTTATCAAAACTTTGCAAAAGCCAGGAAGCTCACCAACAGTGTGCTTTGTCACACAATTCTATTACACGCACCTTATTTTTGCTTTGTGTAAAATTAGTGTGTACAACACCAGTGAGATATTTTTAGTGACATTCAAAATACGTTGTACAGTCATAAGAGAAGTAAATCAGTGGTTCATTTTAAGATGAGTTCAGATACATGAAACAGAAGACTAATATTTTTAAAAATAAAATCCCTGCCATAGGAGTCCAAGTCACTTTCATAAGCAGCCCAACAATAAGAAATTATTCTACGACTTGTTACAATGCTTTTGAACAGGTTTTCAGCTGTGCTTTGTAAGAACAAAATGGTGGCACATACAGGTAGCATGGATAAGAGTTAAAAATCTTTCTTCATTACAAACAGAAATAACCTGTAACCTCATAGCCACCAACACGATTTTTTTAATTCTTTTTTTCTTTATTTTTGTTTTTTGTCTGTTTTAATTCATCTACAATATTTGTTCAACTCATTGCCTTTCTTTTCTGGAAGATAAATTATAAAGATAGTGATATTAGCATATGATAAGTAAGAAACTATTTTTCCCATAAAATAGTGCTTTCCAAAGGCAAAACAATAAAAATTTGCTATTATTTCATTTGGGTTTTATGTGCCTGATACAACTCTAATTTAAAAAATAATTAAAACAGTGGAATTGAGTTTATATTTATATAATCAATAAAAATGAAAACTATATGTGTGTGTGTGTATATATATGTTTCACAGATTCGACTATTTCTTAAGATTTCACATATATATGTGTATACAAATTGTAGTGATGTGATTTTCATTTTTATTTATTTTGCTAGCATATACCCTCATTATTATCATACAGTATTTAATTAAGAATATAAACTTTCTTTAATAAAAACGTATCCTCTGAGACTTTTCCCCTAGTCATGTTATGATATAGCTTCATAGATGCACTTTTTGACTCCTTCAAGAGTTTCCTCAGAGGTGAGAAAAATAAGCGCAACTAAAAATGGAGTAAATGTTCAAGAACTCAGTGGTCGGTGAGTCACTTTAGAACACAGGACGATAAGACAAAACTGCACTCAAGATTCTCTCTCCTGAAAACAAAGCCAAACAAAACAAAGAATGCTTCATCCCCCTTATGAGAAGTAATGGATATAACAGAAATAATATCTAGGGTTGAATTCTGAATGCCATTTGGCACACAATGTTTATTCAGCAAATGCCATTTATTGGTGACACTATCAGGAACTTCACAGAGAATCAATTGTAGTTTCACCCACAGAACAACTTTTCACATTCAATAGAGAGTCATAATATATAAATAAAAGGTTGTCTCACTCCTTCAGAGACAAGCATTTTGCTCTCTTAAATGTGGGATTTTTTTTTAAACCTCAAGGCTCCAATTAACTCTAATATATTGATCTAGCATCACTCTATGGAAATGTATCATGTACTTGAAATATATATTTAATATGGTAATATCCTCAGCCAAGCATAGCTCTAAAGTCACTATCTTCTTTTTTTTCTCTTCTATCTGCTATTTAATTTCATTATGATTTCTAAAAATTCTCTGGTAGTGTACAGCTGCTCCACTGTTAATAGCCTTGAAATAGAAATGTGTTACTTTGCTTAGTGAGAGACATCTGCAAATGGTACAAAAACAAAATCATTTTGATATGATTAATATAGGAAGATGGTTATTCGTATTTTTAATGCATGTCGTTTAAACTCGAATATGTTTGCCTTCCAGCCATTTTAGATATGTTATTCTGATCTATGATTTAAATATGTGATGCTTTTAGGATCTACATAAAAAAGAAGACTGTTTGCCAGCTCATCTGATACCCTCCTGCTGCTAGTTGGCTGGGGTTTTTGAATGTCACAAACAGCACTTTGATATGGTACCCATGGGGCTCTTTATCCAGGATGATTAAATAACTACTCCCAACATTTGCTCCTTCCTCCATCTTTGATCATGTCATCTTGAAATTTGCCCTTGCAATGAGCAAGAGTCTTTACTTTCACACTAGAAGAACTCATACTATATTTGAAAATGTCAAAGCATATAAGCCCTAGGAGGGCAATAGGACAGGTTCAAAAGTCTGCAGGCAGATGGATTATTCGAGGCTTAGAGATCACAACGAGAGAGAGTATGCCTCCTCTCATTCCCTCAGTCTTGCAAATCTTTTGTTACGTCATAAATCTTTCTACGTTCCTTGGCCTATTCTCCAGGCGTTTCACAAGTGGTCAGTCTTGGTCTTAGATTTACACAGAGTCCTGGAACTGACCTTACTGGAGGGCACAGTTTATGTAGTGGAGCCAATGACCGAGTGTGGAATACGATCCAGCCGCCTTGTCATGGCGGCTGAGATGCTCCCATCAGATCAGTCTCACTCACTGGTGATTCATGGCATGCCAGTGCTTAAAGGGACCTTGGAGTTAACTTCCTTCGGCTCCATCCTTTCCCACGTAAAGACAAAAACTCAGGTGAAGTGATTTTTGTGAAGGTTATATATCTTCCTCTTTCTTCTCATCCTGAATGACTGTCCCTGCAATCTCTTTAAGAAGGTGTAGCCAATGCTTCTGCCTGGAGCCCAGAAGCATTGACTATAGAGATCTGAAATCCTAAGGGTTCATGTGGCAAGAGAGCAAAACTCTGCCATCCTTACTCAGCGTTCGTGGAGCCATTAGAGGGCCTACTGGGGATCTGTAACAAGGCTAGGAGACCTGGGAGTCGTTCCTCCTTACTCCATAAGTCAAACCCAACAGATTTCACAATGAGCAAATAAGATATTCAAATGTTCTTGAATCTCCACCCAACAATGCTGCTGCTGCTGCTAAGTCGCTTCAGTCATGTCCGACTCTGTGCGACCCCACAGATGGCAGCCCACCAGGCTCCCCCGTCCCTGGAATTCCACCCAACAATGAGCATTCCTCAATTTGGTATATGTTAAAGTGGCACTTCAGACCAGCAGGGAAAAGATAAAAGACAGGATATTTAATAAATGGTGTTGGTTCAAAAAGGTAGGCATCTAGAAAAAAATAAAGTTCAGTCTTTACCTCCTACTCTGTGTGATGATAAATTCCAAGTGGATCAGATATTTTTATATTAGAAATAAAACTATAAAATTACTAAAAGAATCTGGAAAATTTTTAATCCATGGTATGGAAAGATTTTTAAAAAACTAATCCAAAATCCAGAAGCCATAAAAAAATTGATAAATCTTAATACATACAAAAATAAAAGCTTCTACATGACAAATACACACATAGATAAACTAAGTCCAAAGCTATCTACAAACTACAGAAAAAAATTGCAACTCATGTATAAACAAAGAGCTAATTTCTCCAATAGATAAAAAAGTTTCTACAAATAGAGAAATAAAAGCCCAACAAGCTGATAGGAAAATCTGGGCAAAAGATATAAACAGTTCACAGAAAATGAAATATGAATAGCTCTTAAACATTTGGAAATATGCTCGACTTCACTCATGATAAAAGATATGCAAATTAGAACTACATTAAGATACCATTTTTCTCCTATCTGGTTGGCAAAAATCCAAAGATTCGATAACACACCTCATTGGTGAGGCTGTAGGAAACAGACCCTCCCATACATTGCTTGTGGGAGTGTATGTTAGCATAACCCCATATGGAGAGCAATTTAGCAAAATCCATCAAAGTTCACAAATGCATCTATCTTTTGCTTCATCAATTTCACTTATGGAAATTTATGTTACAAATGGACTTGCAAATGAATGAAAGGACATATGTTTAAGATATTCATCACAGTATTATTTGTAAAACCAAAAAAAAAAAATGAAATAACATAAATTGTTAAATCAAGTAAACTGCCTAAATAAACCATGATATATAAATACAATAGAAGCAAGATTCTCTGACCCACCTCCTAGATTAATGGCAATAAAAACAAAAATAAACAAATGGGATCTAATAAAACTTAAAAGCTCTTGCTACCAAAGGAAACTATAAACAAGATGAAAACACAACCTTCAGAATGAGAGAAAATAATTGCAAACAAGGCAACTGACAGAAGGTTAATCTCCAAAATATATAAGCAGCTCAT
Source organism: Aepyceros melampus (assembly GCA_006408695.1). NCBI lineage: Eukaryota > Metazoa > Chordata > Mammalia > Artiodactyla > Bovidae > Aepyceros > Aepyceros melampus. The sequence continues at coordinate 33,904 of SJXQ01005109.1, forward strand.
ACAGCTCAATATCAGAAAAGCAAACAAACCAATCCAAAAAATGGGCAGAAGACCTAAACAGACATTTCTCCAAAGAAAACATACAGATAACCAATAAACACATGAAAAGATGCTCAACATTGCCCATTATTTGAGAAATACAAATCAAAGCTACAATGAGGTATCAACTCACATCTGTCAGAATGGCCATCATCAAAAAATCTATTAATACAAACAAATAATGCTAGAGAGGATGTGGAGAAAAGGGAACCCTCCTGCACTATTGGTGAGAAGGTAAACTGATATGGCCATTATGGAAAACATTATGAAGATTCCTTAAAAAACTAAGAATAAATCTACCATATGACCCAGCAATCCCAGTACTAGCCATATCCCCTGGGAAAACCACAATTCTAAAAGACACATGTACCCTAATGTTCATTGCAGCAATATTTACAATAGTTAGGACATGGAAGCCACCTAAATGTCCATCGACAGATGAATAGATAAAGGAGCTGTGGTACATTTATACAATGAAACATTACTTGGCCACAGAAAGGAACAAATTTGAGTCAGTTGTAGTGAGGTGAAGGAACCTAGAGCCTCTTATACAGAGTGAAGTAAGTCAGAAAGAAAAAGACAAGTATCTTATCTTTGTCATAACACATTGAATTAACGTGTATATATATATATATATATATATTTGGACTCTAGAAAAATGGTACTGATGAATCTAGTAGAGAATGTTCTTGTGGATACAGCAATTGAAGGTGAGGGTAGGGTGAAATGAGAAAGTAGCACTGACATATACACACTATCACGTGTAAAATAGTGGGAGGTTGCTAACTAACAGGGATCCCAGCCTGGTGCTCTGTGATGTCCTAGAGGGGTGAGATTCGGGGAAGGGGAGGGAGGTTCAAGAGGGAAGGGAATATATGTATATAATTATGACTGATTCACTCTATTGTATGGCTGAAACCAACACAAAATTGTGATGCAATTTTCAACTAATTAAAAAATAATAATAATAAATAGAATACTATGAAACAAGCAAAAAAATGCATGAAGCTGACTCTGTGTACAAAAAAAAATCAACATGGAAAGATCTTTGAGACCTTATTGAATAAAAACCAGCAAAATGCAGAATAGTGTGTAAGGTAAGACACTTTTGATATTTAAAAAAGGAGAAATAAGAACCTAAATTTAAATTTGTTACTATACACATAAAGTAACTAGAAAAATTTATAAGAAACTAAATATAGCAGTTGCTAGTAAGAGGTGAGCACAGAAACTAGGAATATGGGGTACAGGAGCAGCAGCATTTCTCACTGTTTATATTTATTTTTTAAAACTTTTATTGAAGTATATAATTGATTTACCATATTGTGTTAATTTCTTCTACACAGCAAAGTGACTCAGTTATACATATGTATGTGTGCATAAATTGCTTCAATTGTGTCCAACTCTTTGCAACTCCATGGACTATAGCTCACTAGGCATCTCTTTCCATGGAATTCTCTAGGCAAGAATACTGGAGTGGATTGCCACGCCCTCCTCCAGAGGGTCTTCCCAACCCAGGGACTGAATCCAAGTCTCTTACATCTCCTGCACTGGCAGATGGGTTCCTTACCACTAGCCCCACCTGGGAAGCCCAATACATACATATACATATATATATTCTTTTTTCATATTCTTTTCCATTATGCCTTATCACATGGTACTGAATATATTTCCCTGTGCTGTTTCATAGGACCTTGTGGTTTATCCATCCTATATAAAATAGTTTGTTTCTTTACATTTTTATAACCATGCAAATATATAATTTTTTCAAAAGCTATACTTTCAAATCAAAGAAAAATTAGGCAAGCCCCCTCTTTGATTCTGAGGATGCGAACAGGTCTCTGTTTTAGCATGAAGGTTAAGATTTCCAGATTAATATGCAGCTGCCCAGAGCTTCAAACACTCACTTGTCCTTCTTTCCTTGCTTCCCTCAACAATTGTTGATTTACAATCTACTGTGTCAGCGGTGCTATACCAGGCCCTGGAGATGCATGAGACAGGACCCACTAGATCTCTGCTTCAGGAAATCTGCATTCTCGTCCAGGGTCTCTTCCATTTGGGGTCAGGGCAAGGGGTCCCCAGTTAGCATAAAAAGACTCTAGGACCCATATCAACAAGTGTTGCTTCATTATGATATCCTCTCAAGTGCAAGTACATTAAATCTCCATTGGTACAGAGTTCAAAAATTCAATATCCTTGATTTTTATGAGCAAACAAGATATATACAGGCTGGAGGCATTTTTGGTTTCTCTCAACGGCACCTTTTTTTTAAAGTTCCATAATATCTTTTATTGTGTATAATACAATATAATTTGAAACTCTATTCCAAAAATGGGCCTTGCTTATAACTCATCCAGGGTTGTAATCATTTCCTGTGATTTACATTGATGGCTTTTTATTAATGCTCTAGTATTATACCACATATCACTACATTCCTTTCCTTTCTGTTTTATTTTCTTCTTAGTTTTATTAGTTTACATTCCATTTTGATTAATTTTTCAAGCCAAATATTTGTTTCTGGGTGTTCATACCAGTGCCTTGAGCAGCAGTCCCTTCTTTTTTCTTTTCTCCTACTCCAATTCAGGTGGATAAGAGCTGGTGATAGTAAAGCTCATTCAAGCTCAGCGTGTGTTTGTGCATGAATGTGTGTGCATATATAATTGCATCGGCATAGTTCAGAACTGAGCCCATTTGGTTAGTGATACAAAGCAGTGCCTTCACGGCTGTCCAATAGAAATTTCTGAGATGACTGGAAGGTTTTCTGGTGGTCCTGTCCAATACAGCAGCTGGTAGCCACCTATGGCTACTGAGAACTTCCAGTGTGACTAGAGCAACTGAGAATTGTATTTTTAGTTTGATTTTATTTAAATTTATTGAAGTGTGAAAAGCTGGCAGGAGAGAGATAAGATGTGAATCAAGGTATAAGGCCCCAAAGAGGGTAGTCAGCCATCCAAATTGCAGCCACCAACAGCAGAATCAAACCAGTCAATCCTAAAGAAAATCAACCTTGAATATTCACTGGAAGGACAGACACTGAAGCTGAAACTCCAATACTTTGGTCACCTGATTCAAAGAACTGGTTCCTTGGAAAAGACTCTGATGCTGGGAAAGATTGAAGGCAGGAGGAGAAGGGGACAACAGAGGATGAGACGGTTGGATGGCATCACCGACTGGATGGACATGAGTTTGAGCAAGCTCCAGGAGTTGGTGATGGACAGGGAAGCCTTGCATGCTGCAGTCCATGGAGTCACAAAGAGTTGGACATGACTGAACAAGCAAACTGATTGAACTGAAAGCAGAAAGTCCCCATAATGGGAATCTCTGAGTCTTAAGTATGCCAATCAGATGGTGAAGGCTTTTTGCTCGGTAAAGAATAGTCCCCACAGATTAAAGATGGTTTCCAGGTAATTACTGAGATAAAATGGAGCACAATGCCTTCTTCCCACACTCAGTCATAAAATGGAAGTCAGCAAACATCAAAGAGATTTGGTTAAAACTCTAGGCAGGCTCATTTGGTTAAAACTCTAGAATTCAAGTCCTTGGTACACATCAGGAACATGGGATAAAAATGCCATTTCATGGATGACTGAGCACCTCAATCTGTGTTTGGGGGAAGATGGACACCCAAGGGACATCAGGAATGCTAGAGTTAGGAAAGTCAACTAATTTTAGACCTCACTCATTGATGGGAATGGGCTCATATCACATAGCTCAACTGGGAAGGATTAGCTCAAGACTTGAATGTAGTTGTGCCAATGGATAAAGAGTTTTCAGTATCTGCAGGTAGATGGGCTCAGATAAGCAGAAACTTACAAGCTATAAGTCTATCCAGTTCAATCTCCTTCTATATCTATGTATGCATGCTCCACCATGGCTGACTCTTTGAGAACCCATGAATGGTAGCCTGCCAGCCTTCTCTGTACATAAAATTTTCCAGCCAGAATACTGGGGTGGGTTGCCATTTCCTACTCCAGGAGATCCTTCCTACTCAGGGATCGAACCCGCGTCTCCTGTGTCTCCTGCATTGGCAAGCAGATTCTTTACCACTGTTCTGCCCAGGAAGTCCTCAGTCTCCTTCATGAGTGTGTGTGTGCTAAGTCACTCCAGTCATACCTGACTCTTTGCAACCTTATGGGCCACAGCCCACCAAGCTCCTCTGTCCAGACGATTCTCCAAGCAAGAATCCTGGTGTGGGTTTTCATGCCCTCCTGCAGGTTATCTTCCAGGCCCAGGGATCTAACCCATGTCTCTTATGTCTCCTGCATGGGCAGGCAGGTTCTTTACCACTAGCACTACCTGGGAAGCCCCCAATCTCCTTCATTTGTTCCTGATTACCCACATTGTTGGTGTATATACCCCACCTGAACATTCGGTGCTCTCCACAATATGCAGCCCACCACTGTGCTCAACCTTTGTCTCCACAAGCTCCCCCAACTGCTATGCTCTGGCCAAACTTGGCTGTGCATACTTCCTTAACCATTCCCCAGCCTCACCCATCCACGCCCTCACTCAAGCTGTTGCTGGAAGTGCTCTCCTCTAGCATCTCCATCTGTCAAAACCCCATCCACTCTCATGGTTTATTTCAGGGCCTCCCTGGTGACTCAGATGGTAAAGAATCTGTGTGTAGTGCAGGAGACCCGGGTTCAAGTCCCTGAGTTGGGAAGATCTCCTGGAGAAGGGAATGGCAACCTACTCCAGAATTCTTGCCTGGAGAGTCCCACGGATGGAAGAGCCTGGTGGGCTACACAGTCCATGGTTTGTTTCAGGACATATTTCCTGAAGTCCCTTCCCCAGAATCCACAACTGCATTGCTTGCTTTCTCCTTGGAACCTGCAGCCCTGTGTCGGTGCTTCTCTTTTGGCTCTTGTTTTGCTCCTCCTTATGCTGTGGGCATTAGTGAGTCTGTCTGATCTTGTCTCCTATTCTGTGAGCACTTTGAGGATGGGGCTCACATTCTGTTGGCTGGTCGTGTTTGACCCATGGTCGAGCTCCAGGAATTATTGTTTTTGAACTGGATCAGGATAGTTCTATACCTGGCAGAAATTTCAGCTATAGTCACTAAAAAAAGAACTCTTTTGCTCCAAAAATGAGCATTTATCTGAAAAGTACATTATTGTGCCATGGAATATTTTTCAAATCAGAAGTGGCACCCTGATGATCTAGAGGTCATATATGGCCTCCATCCATACTTGGCTTGACACACCATGTTATTTTTTAATTGTCAACAACATTTAAAACGTTGGAGAGTTTGCATAAAAATCCATGTTTCTAGACTTCCTTGAAAAAAAGAATCCAATCTAAATTTACCATTTTGTCAAGGTCCCTGGCTAATCCCCTGCCTCAGATCTGCAGGGACTAGACTTTCTTATTTTCCCTTCCTCACATTGGATGTGCGTAGTCCACACACATTTAACAACGACAATGATCCACCCATGTCATTGGTGAAGCTCATCTTGCCAATCTTTAAATCATACATGTTCTGATGATTTTACTGGTTATTGTTTTGGCCTTTGACTTTCTGTATCACTCATCAGACTCCCAAGAGTGCAGCACATGCTCACATAGAAATATGATTTAGGTAATTTTGAAGGACCGTAATGAAGGTGGCTCCATGTCTGTGGTCAACTTACCTGCAATTTTTGGACATGAGACAATTAGTCAAGGGACTCGGGGTGGCGGCAGAAATGGTCGACACTTGAAAAGGTGTAAAGAGAGTGAGACTCATGTGCTGTTGGATACTAACATTTCATTTCACATCCATAGCACCTTTTGTGTGAAGATTTCCAAGTAGATTTCAGGCAGTAATTGAACCTCACAGCACTTGATGAGAAGGGGAAGTGTTTTGTTCAATTTCTGATAGAGGGAACTGAGGCACTGTTTGTTCGCTGCTGTAAGGATTTCTCTATAGGAGGACTAACTGGTGGTTCAATTTAATTATCTTCATTTCAGGCCCCATCCCTAATCACTCATTCTTACTCTTTGTTTCAAGGGTAATTTATGTTAGATCAATTTAGACTCCCTCTCAGAATTTAATCAATACCATCTGCATCTTGTAGGCTGTCCTTGGCTAAAGCTTAATCTTCAAAAAATATGTAGGGACTAAAAGAGCATAAACAGGCAAAAGGCAGAATCAGGTCACTCTCTGACTTAGAGGAAAATTTCAAAATTTTGATTTTCAAAATCCCCATCCTCCATTTTCAATATTCCTTTTGTCCTCTCTCTTCCACCTAACCAGTGTGACAGTAGCTGCTTGTATTCAGCCTTTATTTTAATGTCTTCTTCTTGAAACATCTGAAGGGAGACTTCTAATTTTTTTGACCCATGAAAAGTGGAAGTTTTTAAGAAAAGAAAGATCTTGTTAGCCAGATCAACACTTCAAGTGTCTAGCAAGTGCTTTCAGTTTAGAAAAGAATAAGGCTCTAGCTGCCTTTGACTGTTAAATCCATTACCCTAATCACACTTTAAATGAACCATTATGAGGCACTGATTTATATAATGTCTTCGCAAACACAGTATTTCTAGAGTGCAGTTATTCATGGTATTTTGAGTAGGATTTGGTCATTATGTGTTCTTTGTAATAATCATCAGCGCTCAAAATGACTTTTCTCGAAAGATTATCTTTCCAGGGCCATGTCCCTAACCAAGTAACAAAATACAAATGGAGATTGCAGGAATTAAACACTAAAATTGTCTGTTGCTTCACCAATTTCACGTGCTAACCTTTCACTTCTGGAAGGATAGATTAAATACAACTTGGATAAAGGTCATTTAAGAGCTCTCTCCTATGTACTTTTGGAACCAAGAGAAGAAAGTGAATACATGGATTTTTCACCCAGAAAATCTTGCTTCAGGAGAGAAAAATTACAAGCAATATTTAGGGGTTATTTCATGTCCCCACAGCAAGACCTATTGGTAGATGATGGTTTTCTCTAAGCAGAATTTCTGAGTCTCCAAGTCAGCTCTAAGGGAGCAAATTGGAGCTGTACCATCTTAAGCCTGGGAAATTATTCTCCCTCCTTCCTTCCTGAGTGTGGACAAGGTTCATCCCCAGCCTCAGCCATTTCTGATTTGCCCCCTTGGAGCTTCTGCCAACTGCTCCTTCCCCAGTGCATCCCTTTTTATTACCATTTGATCATCAGCTTCTTGTGTCTGTCATCTCCTCTTGTAGCCAAGTGACCTGCCCTGGATCATTCCATGTTCTGTATTTTTCTAAATTACATTGTTCTCTGGAGTCTGTTGCCCAACTGAAAGAGTTACACAGTCTTTCTCTGGTAGTTACTCAAGCTATCAATCATTCTGTAACCACCTGTACTACCGTTAACCTTCTTCCTGTCTTCCAAATCAAAACCCATTTCTCACTTCCATATGTCAACACCAGCCACATGCATTGATTAAATGTCTTTCATTTGAAAGCACGCAGTCCTGTTACCCTTGCCTAGGTCTGAATGCCTCCCATATGCTCTCCATGCAAGCCTAATTCTTCTCTTCTCTTCCTCTGGAAAGTCATTCTTCATTGTAATAAGTTGCCCAAAGTAAATGTATTCATCATCTTTTTCTCTGACAACCATGTTTCTCCACTACGGGAAATTAAACACTGCAACATATGGCCTGAGCAGCAAACTTTAGTGCTTGTTCGCTCAATTGTTTTAACACATTGCCGCCTTCACATAATATTCTGTTTGCCACTAGCATGTCAGCCTTCCTCTTGACATATGCATTAGACATGTTAATGGCAAGACAGAAACCAACCAAAGCTGACAGTACGACGAAAGAAGGGTAAGTGCCTATTAATTACTAAAATTCACTTTTTCCCACTATTTAAAAGGGGGGGGGAACAAATGCATGTCTCCAGAACATGCCACCACATTAGCCTGCTGTGGTGCCATCTGACAGTTTTTAAAACCCCAAGTGCTAAGAAAGAGCTTCGTGTCTACTCAGCAAGGCCCATATAAATGACATGAACCCTGTCAGTCTGCTCTCTCTGCTTCCCCAGCCAACCACTTACACAATGGATACGTGGTGGCTAATGCTTTTTGTAGCCATCCAAACACCACTAGTACCTGTTCCAGAATTCTTTTCTCTCTTACTTATGCATGTAACTTACCCTGTAAGTATATTCTAAATATATATTTTGACTGAAGATAGAATACACTTTTCTTTTGGGACATTGCTTCAGACATGAGATTAACTGTTTATGACTCTTTGGGGTTCTATTGTGAATCTATAGATGCTGAAGTCACCTTTCAGGTAAGAAACTTTGATCTCAGAATTAATGAGAAGTTATCATTTATTAAAAAGCAGGTTTTCCATTTATAGATTTTTTTTTTATTACTACCCTTTCATTTTCAGGACCTATTCTTAGGACATACTGCTTGGAAGGAAAGTTATGACCAACCTAGATAGCATATTCAAAAGCAGAGACATTACTTTGCTGACTAAGGTCCATCTAGTCAAGGCTATGGTTTTTCCAGTAGTCACGTATGGATGTGAAAGTTGGACTGTGAAGAAAGCTGAGCGCTGAAGAATTGAAGCTTTTGAACTGTGGTGTTGGAGAAGACGCTTAAGAGTTCCATGGACTGCAAGGAGATCCAACCAGTCCATTCTGAAGGAGATCAGCCCTGGGTGTTCTTTGGAAAGAATGATGCTAAAGCTGAAACTCCAGTACTTTGGCCATCTCATGCAAAGAGTTGACTCATTGGAAAAGACCCTGATGCTGGGAGGGATTGGGGGCAGGAGTAAAGGGGGACAACAGAGAATGAGATGGCTGGATGGCATCACCGACTCAATGGACATGAGTTTGAGTGAATTCTGGGAGTTGGTGATGGACAGGGAGGCCAGGTGTGTTGCAATTCATGGGGTCGCAAAGAGTCGGACATGACTGAGCAACTGAACTGAACTGAACTGATGCATGTCCCTAAACAATTTTTTAAAACTTTTAAAAGTTCTTAAGTGGAAACTATATTGTTTTTTTTTTTACATAAACAAGTTAGAGCTATATTTGAGTCTTGGCTTTTACTCAATGCTGGAGGATCTCCAAGAGCCAATAGTTTCCTAGAATCTCGGTGATTAGTCTCTATGACATTTCCTGAGACCTCAGAAATCCATGGCTGCTGGGGCATTCCCCTATCAATAACTGTATCATCTTGAACTCACATATATAGTTCCAATAGTTACCCAGGGCTTAATTGCAAGAAACAATTTATGGATGTCCACTCATGACCTTGACCCTCTGAAAATATATCTTGAAACTCAGTTAGATGGCAGAGAGCTGTATTCCAGGACCTCATCACACTGTTTCTCTATAAAATAGCTTGTACGTTGACTTCAATATCACCAGCCTACAATGAGGGACATTACCAGAAACACTCCTGTGGAACTCACTGTATTTCCTATCCGATCACTGTTTAAGGTTATCAACTGCATTACCCAGTGTCCTCTCAATAAGGACCTATGTGACAATTTTTTTTTTTCAGGCTATAGTACCAAGAATACTTGAGCCATGGCGGAGACCTAGTTTTATCTTTCTGATTTAGAGAGCTTAGACTGTGTAAGTAGGAACTCATGATATATTTTTGTATCCTAAATTCTTTGATGGATATCCTTTTTTATGACTGCCCTTATTTTTCTATTACCCTGATTTTCTCAACTATTTATTCTTAATTGAATTGAACATTATAATATACACATGTATCTTGTCCAATGACCTTATACACTTTATAAAATAAGGTAAGTTATATTAATAAATGTGTAAATATATACCTAAAAAGAAGAAAGTATATATTTATAAATATTTATAAACGTATTTTTAAAAATACATTTCAAAATATACCTTTCAGCAGAAAAACATGTATCATGTACTGATGCTTACTGTGTTTACATAATACAACACCAGTAGGAGAATTTTATCTGTTCTATCAAGAAAATACATTTCTTCTCATGGGGTAGGAAGCTGTAAGAGAAATATAGAAATACATGTTTACTATGCATTGACAGAACACACTCAAACAATTGCACATAGAAATATATTCAAGAGTTGGGAGAAACAGTCCAGGAAAGTAACTTTTGACCACTTGATCTACCAGTCTGCACATGCCAGTAATACTGTTAATATTACCAAGGTAAATACTTATACTGGAGAAGGCAATGGCACCCCACTCCAGTACCCCTGCCTGGAAAATCCCATGGATGGAGGAGCCTGGTAGGCTGCAGTCCATGGGGTCACTGAGGGTGGGACATGACTGAGCGAATTCACTTTCACTTTTCACTTTCATCCATTGGAGAATGAAATGGCAACCCACTCCAGTGTTCTTGCCTGGAGAATCCCAGGGACGGCGGAGCCTGGTGGGCTGCCGTCTATGGGGTCGCCCAGAGTCGGACACGACTAAAGCGACTTAGCAGCAGCAGCAAATACTTATACATATCAAAGAGTTTTATATTATCCAAATAGGTATTCATGCACTCTATAAACATGCATGGTGCAATGTGCTGGGCACAAGAGATACTGGGGATGAATGAGTCACAGCTCACTGCAACAGGAAATAGAAAAGTGATAAGATATGCAGCATTTGATGTGACTGTGAGACATTCAGGTAGATATGGATGTCTAACAGAATATTCTAGACACCATAGCTCAACCTCACCTTTTATAGTTACAACACAAATATTGGGCGGAACACATCCTGCTGGGTGAGAGACGTGTTTGTAGGGTAAAGTTGAATGCTAGCAATTGCTCTTTCTCATGACAGTGTTGACAGAATGGCTGAATTAATTCACTAAATGGAATTCCTATGCACACAACACAAATAGTAATACTATCAAAGAGTGGAAACCATTCCTGGCATTATTTTCTTCCCTTTTTTGTCTAGAACTACAAAGTATCTTTAAAGGAAGTCACCAAGTGAATTTTTTTCTGATATTGTCATTACATGAGCCTAAGAGAACAGAGATTTTTGTACCGATCCGTGAGAAAGGTTAAAATTTGGACTTCTTTTTGAAAATCATGACTCCAATATTATCTGTTTGGATTAAAGTACATCCTAGGGTTTCCAGGTTAGCATTTGCAGTGAAAGGGTTTTTTTGTTTACTTCTATATTAAGAGAAACCCTAAGAAGAAAGTAGCCCACAAAATTGAGTAAGTTGAAAGATCAAAGTTATTCAGTTGAATTGCACCTAAAGCAAGATGACAGGAAATACAGTCTTCAAACACAGCCTCTATAGACACACCAATTAGGAGGCTGTCAAACTACACTCTGATGGATCAAGAGAGGCCCTGATAACAAACATGGTCATAATTCAATTTTGAGGCCACAAAGTTCTGGGACTTTTTGAGAGGTCTGACAGGAGCCCATTTGATTTGCTCTTCTGCTTTGTATACTATACAGTATGGTGAAATCTTGGCACAGTAACCCAGTGGATACAAAGTGGATTTCTAAGTCAGGAGCCTTCAAATATCTTCCCATTACAAGGATGACTTACTGGATCTCCTAAAGATAGAGCACTTAAGATCTTAGTGTCTTAATTCTTCCTTTTTTTTTTTTTTCTTTTTTCTAAAAGTATAATCGAGTTACAATATTTGTGTTAGTTTCAGGTGTGTGGCAAAGTGATTTCAGGATATATACATATGTTTATACATATATATTTTATTTTAAATTCTTTTCCATTATAGATGATTAAAGATAATGAATACAGTTCCCTGTGCTTTAGTGTTTCAATTCTTCTTGCCACAAAGTGTGATAAACAATGGGGAAATTAGTAGGATGTTTATTCTCAAACCAAATTATTTCTGCTGGAGTTTCTTGTTTCTGTTACTTTATCTGGTTTTGGAAATCCAGTTTCACCATTGTATTCTTAAAATTTATCAGAAGTGGAGACAGTAGCCTAACACCAGGCTCATCCATTAAAAATGTTTCCTCATTGTTTCTTTCCTTGGTACCACCCTGACCTGTACCTTCTGTAGTAGACATTCCTACTACTCACCAAGGTTGACAATTTTCCTCTCCTCTGAGGAAATCATGAGGTTTGTTTGGGCCAGTGGATGTGACCTTAAGAATAGGACTTGGTGTCTTGTTGTTCAGTCCCTAAGTCGTAACCAACTCTCTGTGACCCCATGGACTTAGCACACCAAGACTCTCTGTTCTTCATTATTTCCTAGAGTTTGCTCAAACTCATGTTCATTGATTCAATGAGGCCATCCAACCGTCTCATCCTCTGCCACCCCCTTTTCCTCTTGGTGTCAATCTTTCCCAGTATCAGGGTCTTTTCCAATGAGTCAGTTGTTTGCATTAGGTGGCAAAGTATTGGAGCTTCAGTTTCAGCATCAGTTCTTCCAATGAATATTCAGAATTGATTTCCTCTAGGATTGACTGATTTGATCTCCTTGCTGTCCAAGGGACTCTCAAGAGTCATCTCCAGTTCCACAGATCAAAAGCATCAATCTTCAGCATTCAGCCTTCTTTATGGTTCAACTCTCACATAAGTATGTGACTACCGGAAGGTGGCTCAGACAGTAAAGAATCTACATGCAATGCAGGAGACCCAGGTTTGATCCCTGCGTTGGGAAGATCCCCTGGAGAAGGGAATAGCTTACTCACTCCCGAATTCTTGCCTAGAAAATCCCATGGACAGAGGTGATCTGGTAGGCTACAGTCCATGGGTCACATAGAGTTGGACACAATTGAGTGACTAACTTAATGTGTGAATTTGTGTAAAATTCTCTGTCTTCTCCTTTGTGATTATGTTGATAGGGAGTGGTCTTGAGAACAATGGAGTCTGGAATACTGAGCCATCACAGAAAGAAAACGAGTTTCTCAGACCCAAAGCAGACTTTGCATGAGTAATAAACCTTCTTCTTAAGTCACTGCTCCATGTCAAATCACTAAAAATGTTGGTGCTGCTGGTTATTCACCATAAACTAGACTATCCTGGCTAATTTATTCTACTACTTTCTATTACTGTGTCTTCTACTCAATTTCACACACGAGGCCCATGAACAATTTAAATATATTTCTTAAAAGAAGTTAAGGGAAAGAGAATATAGAAACCAGATTTGGCTTTAATGTGCATTTTACTGGTGGACTCAAGCATCAAGTCCTAGCACTGTTGTTTGAATCACATATCTGGAATGAAACAAGCTCCTGACAAAGCCATCTATTGCTAATCACACCTCTGTCTGGATAAGATATTCACTCATTCAGATAGTCAACATATATTTAATAAGTAATCATGGCAGTCAAGGAGCTAAATCTTGACAATACAGGAGTGAACAAAATAAACAAGGGCTACACTTTCATGAAACTTCTGATCTAAGAGGGAGAGAAATATGCCTGTACATACACATATACATAAACACATAGTGAGCAAACAAATGTATTATTTTGGTTCTATAAAGAAAATAAACAGAAGGCAATATGAGAGTAGCTGTAGTGGAAGATACTAGGTTTTCCCTGAAGAAATGACATTTAAGCTGTGCCCTGAATAACCAAGAAGCCAGAAGTGCAAAAGCTTGGGAGAAGAGGCTGAAAGAGGGAAAAACAACAAATATGGAAGCTCTGAGATGGGGAAAAGCTTGCCTGTTATAGAATCCAAAAAGGAAGCCAATGTGGCTATAGCACGGAATAAAGAAAGGAAGGTGAAAAGTGGTGTGATCAGAAGGGAACAGAAGACCTGGAAGACTCAGTAAAGAGTTTTCATCTCACTCTTAACTGCAGTGGAAAGCCACTGGGATCTTTTAAACAAGGAGGTGACTTGATATGACCTATACTTTTAAAAGATCACTCTAGTTACTCTGTATAAAGTAGATGACGGAGGGAAAGAGTAAAACAATGGAGTAAGTAATTGGGAGGTACTGCAATTGTCCAAGCAGTGGAAAGGAAGCAATGCAATATACATGATTTGAGATGGACATCAAGCTTTCCAAACTGATCTCTACATTACAGTCTCCTGGGGTACAAATCATTTAGCATCTTCAAAACTCAGATCACACCCTAGATCAATTAGATCACAATACTGAGGGTAGGATACAGCTCTCAAATTTTGGTGCTTCCCAGCTGATTCCTATGTGCAGACAAGTTTAGGAACCACTGATACTGAAATTCAGAAAGAGAAGTATTAATGATTCTGCCAATTTCATAAGCAGTTTGGGGGGGATGTTGGTGCTATAAATGAAATTGGAAAGACCTAGTAAGGCATCAGAGAAGGTGATGGCACCCCACTCCAGTACTCTTGCCTGGAAAATCCCATGGATGGAGGAGCCTGGTGGGCTGCAAGTCCATGGGGTCGCAAAGAGTCAGACACGACTGAAGCAACTTAGCAGCAGCAGCAGTAAGGAATAGGATTTGGGATGGGGGCTGTTGGAATCAAAGGTTCAGTTTGGGATGTGGAAATTCTTGAGATGCCCGTTAGGCATTGTACTGTATACTTTGTATAAGTGAAAATCACACAGGCAAGGGAGAGGTCAAGGTTATAATTTTGACTTCAATGTATGTACTTGTAGACATTAGTATAGAGATAGCATCGAAGCCATGAAACAAGATGAAACTAGCTAGTGAGTATAGCCTGAGAAAAGAGAAGGAGGGGTCTCTAAGGATTTAGAATTTGCCACGGCCTGCTGTCTGAATCTGCTGGTCTCCTTCACTTTGCCTCAATCCCTTGCCTGCAAAGGAGAATGGTGACTTTCTGCAACCCACAGGTGGGCTCCGCACTACCTCTTTCTTTAACCTGGCTACTGAATCTGGTTCTCAAGATAACCCTTTCCTCTGTTTTCTGACTCTAATTAGCATCTTGAGATATCTCGAGGTCTGACTCAACAACTTGCTACCTAACGAGACCATAACTCTGCTTCACAATGTCCTATATTAAGTGCTGATGAGAACATCCAATGCCGGTCACTCTGCTGGGCAAGCTGAAGAGTGAATAAGCCTGACCTCCCCCGAGCTCTGCCAGCCTCCTAGTACATCACGGCTGCCTCTCTTTCAGCACATCTATGTGCAGATGATTTTAAGACTCCTGAAACCATGTTGTCCCTGCTTCTTTGTGTTAAGCTCCTAGGTAGAACTTATTTCTCGAGTTTCTATAGGGTCAAGTTAATGCTGCCATTTTATCACTTTGAATCAATGGAGTCTAGGCATTTGACTCTATTTTCTCAGTTTTCCTAAGAAGCTGCTATACCAATAGCTCTCAGCCAGCTACAACTGCAGAGCCTGCCATGGGGACCGGCACCTGCCCTCTGTTTCCATACTCATTGAATTCAGCTTAGCAGCTGCATCCATTTCCCAACTTTAAACTAATGAATCCATCAGCTCTGGTTTCCCCCAAGGCAGCTTTCCAAGGTTACCTTATTACAACACAATATCTTTAATCATATTTAATCATACATTGAGACGGAAAAACAAATAACTCCCATCTGACTATAATGGGATCTCTTTCCATATTATGTGTAGCTGTTTAAAGGTCTTCTTCAAAAAGCAATATACAAAGTGTCTCTAGTAGCTTGAGTAATAGTAGAATTATGACATGTAAGTGTTCAGGGGCCTTAGAGGTAGATCAAGAAGTTATTGATTTTCTTTAATTGGATGAATGAGCTAATAATCTATACCCTTGAGATCATCTTGAGGATCAGATTTTCTACTACAAAAAGTCTGTCCTGTTTGAGAGTCACTTCAGCTTTTGGGTAGGGAGAGAAAAGGGAAGAAAGTGAAAAGAATTTTTGTTTAAAAAATTCAATCAGTGGGAAAGGTTAATTAATTTACTTTACCATTTTTCTTTTGGAAACAAACCTTCTCAGGATGTGAAAGTGAGAGAGGCCTTTTGAGGACATTTGGAGACCTTTGCAGTTTTCCAGCCAAAAGTCTCTACAATCCTCATCAGTTATAGAACAAATCCCAGTGTGATCCAAATAATCTAAACCTGATTTTTACAATTCCGCATCCACGGCAGAGGTGGAAGGCTTAGAAGCCTTGTCGGCACACTGGCTTTCCCAAGCCTGGCCTATGGATCAGAGCACATGGAGATTAGCTACACATGTTCTCCATCAGCAGAATCATGCTGTCGAGATGCCTGGCCCTCATCACAGGAGATCTGGTTAATAAAAACCGGTGTGATAAAAATAAACAGTAAAGTGATATTTTGTTTTCCAGCCCAGCCTTTCAATCTGAATGTGGGAGAGAGCATCCAGAGGGCTCTTTCTCCCCAAAACACACATGCAAACTTTCATTAGTGTCAATGAGACAAACACGTGTACAAGGAGGAAGACGCCGAGACCCCACAGTGAGCGTACTAGAGCTTAATCTTGGAGACTTGTGAACTGAGAATGTGGGGCTAGTCTGATGGCTCTGCACATGGAGGAAATAATGAAACCAAGATTGCTTTGCAGGGCTCTTTTATACGCTATCCACGTGCATGTACTTATATGACAAATGCAGGGGAAGACCCACATATAAAATAGAAAGGAGAAAATGAATGTGCATTGAGGGGAAAAAAAGAGTGTGTGTGTGTGGTGTTTGTTCTCATATGCTGCAGGATTATAAGTTTATCATATGTACAAAAAGTAAAGACAGCAATTAACATGTTCTAATCCAAATATCTTGGATTTGACCAAGCAGAGGTGTTCCTTGCAAGGCTCATTTACCTATTCCAGAAGGGGTAAGTTGGAATACAGGATGCGCTTTAGATTCTACCCAAGGTAGGCACATGGATCCCTGGGTCAAGATTTGATCCACTGAGTGACAGCCACTGAAAATGGCTATAGCCTGTAGGAGCCCTTCCCTTCTTGTCTCTAACCATGGTGTGCATGAGTGCCTAATCCCTCAGTCGTGTCCAATTCTTTGTGAGCCCATGGACTCTGTCCATGGGATTTCCCAGGCAAGAATACTGGAGTGGGTAGCCATTCCCTTCTCCAGGGATTTTCCTGGCCCAGGATTGAACCTTGGTCTGCACTGCAGGCAGATTCTTTACTGTCTAAGGCACCAGGGAGGTCCTCTAAGAATGGCAGGCACTTGCAAAGTAACATTTTCATTTGTGCTTTCTCTACACAATGTTAACCAATAAGGCTACTAACAATTGGAGGGTCATGCTGTAATTTTCAAATCAGAAAACACTTTGTGAGCAGCCTTGACATCCATGCTCTATCAAGGAAAAGAAAAAGCAGCTCCTGTTTGGAGGATGATGAGCGGAGACCTGTGTTATGGGAGGTCCTGGCACCTGGCAGGGTGCAGTTACTCAGCTGATACAGGCATCCTTAAAAGTCTGCAGCCCCGAGTTGCAGAAAGTACCCTTCTGCAAATATAAGCAGTCTGCAGTATTGAGGAATATAAGTGACCTTTTGGAAATGCCTTTAATTCTGAGCTCAATGATCAATCTTGACACAATTCAGGAAAACAATATAGTTTTAAAGTTACACAGATATGCCCAATAGTTACTTTCTTTTTCCATGTCATGAAATGTATTCTAACAGGGACAGGCAGGAGCTGACTCAACAATGTGCTGTGCATAGTCACTCAGTCCTGTCCAGCTCTTTGCGACCCCATGGACTGTAGCCCATCAGGCTTCTCTGTCTACAGGGGTCTCCAGGCAAGAACACTGGAGTGGATTTTCATTCCCTTCTCCAGGGGATCTTCCCAACCCAGGGATCAAACCGGTGTTTCTTACGCCTAACCTGCATTTGCAGGCGGGTTCTTTACCACTAGTGCCACGTGGGAAGTCTCAATAATGGTGTTCTCTAACTTGGTAAAGTTGGCAGCTATTTAAAGGAAGCATCCCATCACCTTGTCTTTGTGGTCGCATGGGGAGGAGAAGGGAAAAGAAATATGAATAATACAACTGTTACCATTTCTACTGGAAAAGGGATTACCCACTACAGTATTCTAGCCTGGAGAATTCCATGGACAGAGGAACCTGGTGGGCCCCAGTCCATGGGGTCACAAAGAATCGGACATGGCTGAATGACTGACACTTTCACTGCACTTCATGCAGGCCAGGCACTCAGCTAAGCACCTGACAGACATTACCTCAACCCATCCTGTGAGACCCACCCGTGAGGCAAGTGATCACTCACTAACAGATGAGGAGAGTGAGGTTTAAGGAGGCTTTGAGCAACTTGCCCAAGATGGCACAGCTAGGGAGTGCCAGATTTCGACCCAACTGTTCATCCACAAACCTATGTCTTTCAATCCTACTCTGCTGCTTCTCCAACAGAGGAAAGATTCTCTCTCCTGCTTGAAAGGAGAGAAAGTAAATTAGGTCCTGGGAAGATTAACAGAATGTTAAATGCCCACACGAGGGAGAGATCCTTTTGCTTTCCTCAGTATTACTCATTCTCCTTAACAAAGGGTTACACCCTGATTAAGTTAAAAGTCCTGAATAATTGAAAATATGATAAATCAAAAGTACATTCAATACAGGGACTCACTGAACACCATAGCTTAGCCTAGCTTGCCTTAAACCATGCTCAGAACACTTATATAGGCCTGGAGTTGGCGAATCATCTAACATAACACCTATTTTATAGTAAAGTGTTGAATAAGCTCGTGCAATGTATTGAAGACTGTGCTGAAAGTGAAAAACAGATGGTTGTCTGGGTACAGAGTGGTTGTAAGTGGGTCAGTTGTTTACCCTTGTGATCCTGTGGCTGTTGCCACTGCCCAGGATCACAAGACAGTATGTGATTATATATGATGCATATCACAAGTCTGGGGGAAAAGACCAAAATTCCAAGTATGGTTTCTACTGAATGTGTATTGCTTTTGCATCATCTTGAAGTCAGACTGCTTAAGTTGGGGACCCTCTCTAATCATCATGGCAGGTGCTGTCTGTGCTCTAACCATAATCCCTCAGGCCTCTTGCCATTGAGAGGCATAACAGTTTCTGCCAACACCTGCAACATCCCAGCTCCAACACCTGCCACTGTTTATCTGAAGGATGCCCTTAGGTTGAGGGAGCCTGCTTTGTTTCTACGGACAGCATGAAGTTCTTGGAAATGCACGTCCTCAGTAGGATAACCCTTAACCAATGACTGATGGGTCTGAAGACACCTATAGCCAGCTGGCCAGTCCCTGATAAAACACCAGTGTGTGATCTACACTGATCCAGACCCATTGCTGGACTGAGCCACATCACCCAGTGAAACTTTCATCACTGGTGTACCCTTGTTTAGCCTCCTTTCCTTCTAAGTCCCACTCTCCTTGTCTCCTGAATTTCTCCATGTGTAACTGAAGTATGGGGAGAAGTTTGTTGTTGTTTAGTTGCTAGGTTGTGTCAGACTTTTGTGACCCATGACTTAGCCCGCCAGCCTCCTCTGTCCATGAGAATTCCCAGGCAAAAATACTGGAGAGGGTTGCCATTTCCTTCTCCAGGGGATCATCCTGACCCAGGGATCGAACCTGTATCTCCTGCATTGCAGGCCAACTCTTTGCCACCAAGCTACCAGGGAAGCCGAGAGAAGTTTATCAGTAAGAAAAAGAACTAACAGATGACTTAAACCTTATCTCAGTTGAAAACGGTTGCTATTATCAGAAGTATGCTATGTGTGTTTTTTTTTTTTTTTAATTTCAGTCTCAAAAGACTACCAATCAAAATAAATGAAACAGTTGGGAAGAAAATCACAGCTAGATATAGAGAAGATTTCTTGATTACAAAGATGACTGAACACTGAAACTGTCTTTCTCATCCTTAAAGATATTTCCAGAGGGAATGGACAACTACCTAGATTGCTAGAGAGCAATTTTATATCACAATTGAGAGAATGAGCTGTGCTCTCATACGGACCCGGGTTTGAGTCCATGAGCCTTCCCTGTATCTCAGTTTCTTAAACTATAAAGTGGGAGTAAAATGAGACATCTCACCTCATTTTTGTGAAGACTAAGACTCTTGAGAGACCCTTGGACTGCAAGGAGATCCAACCAGTCCATTCTGAAGGAGATCAACCCTGGGATTTCTTTGGAAGGACTGATGCTAAAGCCGAAACTCCAGTACTTTGGCCACCTCATGCGAAGAGTTGACTCATTGGAAAAGACTCTGATGCTGGGAGGGATTGGGGGCACGAGGAGAAGGGGATGACAGAGGATGAGATGGCTGGATGGCATCACTGACTTGATGGATGTGAGTCTGAGTGAACTCCGGGAGTTGGTGATGGACAGGGAGGCCTGGCGTGCTGCAATTCATGGGGTCACAGAGAGTCGGACACAACTGAGCGACTGAACTGAACTGAACTGAGGTGAGATTTAATGTACTTAGGTTGATAAGCATAACAAGGAATCCATAAGTGGTAGCCATTATTACTGATTTTTATATTTCTAGANCTCTGGGAGTTGGTGATGGACAGGGAGGCCTGGCGTGCTGCAATTCATGGGGTCACAGAGAGTCGGACACAACTGAGCGACTGAACTGAACTGAACTGAGGTGAGATTTAATGTACTTAGGTTGATAAGCATAACAAGGAATCCATAAGTGGTAGCCATTATTACTGATTTTTATATTTCTAGATGCAGAATGGCCCCTTGAAGTTATTTCAAGTCTATAATTTTATGCCCCTTCCCATCCTTCCCAAAGCTCGACACTGGAAGTAGAATACCAGGTTCATCCCTATGAAAGTATGAAAGTGTTACTGCTCAGTTGTGTCTGACTCTTTGTGACCCTAAGGACTGTAGCCTGCCAGCCTCTTCTGTCCTTGGCGTTCTCCAGGCAAGAACACTGGCATGGGTTGTCATTCCCTTCTCTAGTGTATCTTCCCAACCCAACCCAGGGGTCTCCTGCATTGCAGGTAGATTCCTTACCATCTGAACCATCATCCCTACTGGGAAGAAAAAGAGCCCAGGAGAGCTTGTGAAAGATGCAGCACCATCACTTCCCAGGAAAAGTGAAGGGTTCTAAAGATGAGGGCATCATCAAAGGCAATTGCCAGCTACTGTTCAAGAGAGAGCATTGCCCTAGTTGCTCACCACTTGCAAAAAATCAATACTCACAAAAGTTAGTAGAAAGGCAAGTTGCCTATAATCAGGATGCCAGCAATCTGGGGAGATGGTGGACTCAGCGTCCCTTAGAAATCATCTCGCAAGATTCTGCTCAACCATGAAAGCTTTTAAAGGAAAACTAGGAATTAATCTCAGTTAGTCATTGAGATGGGGGTTAGAGCCATCACTATTCCCTACTAAGTACACATTTGTCAACTTCTTGTGAGTTTGTTCATGAGATTACTGAAGGGGAAACTAGAGAAGAGAGCTGGTCATCTGTTAATTACTTTCATTTCTACTTCTTTGATCTATGGAAATAACCAAGAGAGGAGGCAAGGTGTTGTGTGATCAAAAGATCTGAAAGATATTTTAGAGCCAAAAATAGTAGAGCATAGGGGTGCCTGGTTTAAGGTTGGTGGCAAGACAAAGGGTCATCCTGCAGAGAGCTCTTTTCCTGCCAAAAGCTGATTACACCTTTCAATAGTTTCACAAAATAAGATCCATTTACTGAGCTTTTACTATGTGCAAAGCATTGTACCAACCATTTCCTTTATGCTGCTTTATTTCATCCTCATGATAGTCATGGGAAGTAGGCATTATCCCTTTCATAGAGAAGAACACAAGCTCAGAAAAGTTAAATAACATTCTCAAGATCAAGTAGTGGGGCCAGACCCAGCCCAGGACTCCATGACTCCAAACTTCCTTACACTTCATTCCTTGTGGAATTTCAGAGGATGCATCGCCAGTAAATTGTAATTCCTCTGCCCCATAAGAGCTGGTGTTGGGATGATGGACTATAATCATGTCAGTGTATGAATATATACTTCACCTTGAAGAGTAACAGTTATTCAAAAAAGAGTCAACTTCAAAAGGTCACTGAAGCCAAGAGATAATTTCTACCCAAGGATGGGCTTCTAAAATCTAAGTGGTCCCCTACCTTATTGTCACAGCCCTTAATCTTGAAAGAGTCAACCTCAACTGGCAAAACAAAAGCTACCCAATGTTTCCAAATTATTATTTTTTTTAGAAACTGTTGAATTGCTTGAAAAGTCTGGGAGGAATGAGCCCACTGCAACCTCTTTGCATTCAGTCCTTGAAATTTTACAGACTGCTGGGGGATGACCTGAGAGTCAGACATGGCCATGTTTCAGGAGGCTTTCCAATTTTTCCAACTGTCCTCTACCCTAATGAGCCTTGAGAGAAATACTGAAAAGTCCATAAGGACACTCCAAGAAGGTCCTTCCCACACACACCCCCGACCTGCCAAAAAAAACATGTGTTCATGCCAGGACCAGTAAGCAGGAAGAGGGGACAGCCAGATGCCTCTGGCATGGAAACTGGTACCACAAGTCATTTTCACTTTTACTTCCTGCTGAAATTCTGGAAAATGTGAGGGTGACCACTCACTCTTGTTAGTGCAGAGCTTGGGAAGAGGGCCAGCATTTCTCCACTGACTTTTTTTAGACCAGAAGTTCCCATAGGAGCCCCAGTGAACCTCATGCAATTTGCACTAAAGAGGAAATGATACTTGAGAAAGAAGCTATATTCCATTTAAATGTTTTTGAGTAATGATGGTGGGGATCTGGAAGGTGGGGGAGTGAAGCCTGAATTTGTGCTGAGAATAAGTGAGGGACATTTTAGTCTTTCCATTAAGACAAAGAACTAGTATTAAGACAAGTACAGTCAAATTCCCTGCCCGTTAGGAATCCATTCTTTTTTATGATGCCATATGCGTAGCTTGAGGTTATATTGGAATGCATAAATCTCTTGTGAGCCTCAAAACGTTAAGCTGCCATTGTCCTCATAATTTCATTATCTCAGTTTCTGCCCTAAAACATTTAACACTAATTGAACACCCGAGGTTTTCCTGTGAAGTTTATTTTCTGAACATTATTGAAGTGCTGTTGATAAAAGTCAGAATTTATGGAGTCAGCACTCCTTAAAATGCCATGATAGATTTGAGCATGATTTTTTTTTTTAGAGCAGGAATATTTTTATGAATTTGCCTGGAATTTCAGTCTTTCAATCATTCTGCATAATAAAGCTATCTATTTCAAAGTGTATTTTCCAAGAACCAATTTACTTTCCTGAACCTAATCTGTCCTTCTCCAGCTTCTGGTTGGGCATACTTGGGTACCAGAATTATTTTATATTTCAGGTTGTCTCTTCATGTTTATTTTGTTCCTAATTTTGAATGCTTGACTTTTCCCCACCTATCTACATCCTTCATGCTCTGGTACAGACTGCCTTGAATAATGTAAATATTGATAGTCATCTCACTAATGACTGTTCATTCTTTTTCACTGAAAGAAATGCGTTTGCATGACTTAGAGCTATTAAGCATCCTTTAGTTCTCTAAAGGAAGGAACCAACCGTTTCCTGTAAGTTTCAAAAAATTATAATAAAGAGAAGCCATGTGTTAAATCTATCTCTTGGATATTGTGTGCATTTCAATTAATTTTACATGTCTCTCAGAAACTAATTCAAAGAAAAAGCTATGATAGGTGTCCCTTTTGGATTTGAATAGAATACATATACATACACAAACCACACACACACACACAAACATACATAATGCATGGTATATACCATTCAAAAGTGGCATCTTTACAAAGCAGATGACTGCATTTTGGCTTCCGAAAATGAAGCCAAAACTTAGAGGTAAGTGTCCATTTCCTGTTTAAAAGAAGTAAGTTGTTCCTGGTTACTATAGTAACTGCAACAGACTAGCATTTTTCTGTCATCATTATAATATGAAGAGAAAATAATCTATTTTAAATTATAAAGCATGGAGAGGCCTATTCATCTAAAATGGGTGCTAAACTTACTGAAAAGCAGGAATAAGAGACGTTTGCTACACTTAAGATTGGAACTCCAATTTCTTTGACTGAAATATGGTTTCTGAAGGGCTAAGCAAAGGTAGATTGTTTATCCTGAGGCAGGAAGTACAATGACAAGAAAGAAAAGTGACACGGTATTTCCAGCCTAGAAAATAAGTAAAAAATTCAAACCTGCTTTCACAAAGTGATACATAACTAAAAACCTGTTATTGTTTTTAGCATTCTAGAAATGTAGTCTGTCTCATTGCACATGTGCAGTGTCTGCCCTCTATTGCCATTTACTTCATCTACAAGGAATAATTTATTTTACTCATAAAAGAAAAGACTTTCTCTCCCTTTCAATGACCTCTCCCTGTATTCACTCTCCACAACCCATTTAAAACCTTACTTCTGCACAGAAAGTTTGAAAATAAATAACCCAAAATATTAATGATGAGGGATGCTGTATAAATTTTACTTTATATTTTAATGTAAATTAAAATTCTCTAAAATGAATATGTACTTCTTTTGTAATCTGAAAACTTTTAAACATGAAAAATGAGATAATGAGGAAGATACTTTTTGAATCACTTATGGGTCCAAAAGACTCTCTAAGAGAAATAAAATAATCTCCACATAACCCAAACATAACCAAAACCATATATATCAAAATGTATATGCTATAGCTGAAAAGGTTCTTAGATTTATCACTGTAATATATGTCTGAATATAAAATATGGAAATTAATGAGTTAGCAATCCATTTTTAAAGGATGAGTTACTGATAAAGGAAATCCCTATTTAGAAGAATCTCATTTTATAATATTTCCCTTCTAGTATTTTCTTGTACAGTGGTGAAATGCTGTGCATGAAGCTTTTCCCACACTGCTTTCTCTCCAGAGTTGTGCTCCCATCTGTCCCAGGATAAGGGACAGCTGAAGGCTTTCCTACATCGTCCGCATTTATAGGGTCTCTCCATAGCGGAAGATCTCACACATTGCCAAAGATGATAAAAAGATTTACAGATGGTCTGGTAAGGTCACAGAATATGCCATCCCAAAATATGTCACTCTGGCATTAGGATTATTTTGAGCTAAAGGCAATTGAAAAGAAGCAGATACAAGACAATCTCTCTGTCCTCCCCTCCCCTGTTTACTTAAAAGCAGAATGTAGATTTTCAAAGGTTTGACCCCTGTCCTCTCTACCAGGAAGGACAGAAGTTTATCACTGGACACTTTAGACCTTTATCAGCCCAGAGGTGGCATCAGAGGAATCTACATGACAGCCTTGACTGACTAGCCCTTATCTGCACATTTATCTTCTCATAATTTACCACCCCAAGACACTCAAAGTTCTCCTTTCAGTCACTCCTTTAAAAGCCCAGTGTTACTTTGTTAAGAGGCTATATTAGCTCAAGTTCTAAGCATCCTTTTGTGTTACTCGTCTCTGACTGCTCCCAAGCTTAAGCACAGTTCAGTTCAGTCGCTCAGTTGTGTCCGACTCTTTGCGACCCCATGAACTGCAGCACGCCAGGCCTCTCTGAAGAATCCCAGGGATGGGGGAGCCTGGTGGGCTTCCGTCTATGGGATCGCACAGAGTCGGACACGACTGAAGTGACTTAGCAGCAGCAGCAGCAGCAGGCCTCTCTGTCCATCACCAACTCTGGAGTTCACCCAGATTCACGTCCATCGAGTCAGTGATGCCATCCAGCCATCTCATCCTCTGTCATCCCCTTCTCCTCCTGCCCCTAGCACAACTCACATGCTAATACATTTCTGCTTGTTTTTGTTAATTTATCTTAGTTAGTCCAGTGTATAGTACCCTTGCCAGGGAACCCAAAATGGTAACAGGAAAAAAGTTTTTCTCCTACAGTCTTGAATTCCTTATATTCATATGGTTTATCTGTAGCATAACTTCACATATGCAGTAAGATGTAAACCATTAGTAAGGCTTCCCCCTACCTCATATCTCTATACATTGTCTCTGATGTGAGTCCTCATGTATCTTAGAGTATATAAGAGAGGGGATAGGAGGGAGGTTCAACAGGGAGGGGATATATGTATAATTATGGCTGATTCAAGTTGTTGTATGGGATAAACCAACACAACATTGTAAAGCAATTATACTCCAATTAAAAATAAATTTTTAAAAGTATTTTAAAAATGTATAGAACAATGCCTCTGTTTCTTACAGTTGGATGGTTTTCTCCAATGTATATTCCCATGTGTGAATTTTGAAAACCCATTATTTTCCCTCAATTTTTCCATCCATGAGGCTTCTTCCCATTCTTAAATGTTGATTGAGGAACAATGTATTAGTTCTCTATTGCTGTATAAAAACGTAACCAGAAACTTTGCATCTTAGAACCACACACTTTTATTTTTTCACAGTTTCTGTGAATCCCAAATCCAGGTGTGATTTACTGGGTCCTCTGCTCAGGGTCTCTCACAGCTGCAAGGAATCAGCCAGGTATCAGGTATCAGGCAGGCTGGGGTCTTATCTGCAGGCTCAGCTGAGGGAGGATCTCCTAACAAACTCACATGGCTGTTGTCAGGGTCTGATTCCTTGCAGGGTATTTGACTAAAGATCTCTGTTCTTGCTGACTATTGACTAGAGGCAGCCCTTAGTTTCTGGCCAATTGGCCTCTTCAACATGTAAGCTTATTTCATTAAATTTAGCAAAGGAGAGAGTCTGCTGGCAAGATAGAAGTCACAACCTTGTGTAGCCAGATGCTATAGTCTGAATGTTCGTGGTCCCCCCAAATGTGTATGTTGAAATCTTAACCCCACAGGTGATGGTATTAGGAGATGGGGTCTGGAAGGCTTAAGTCAGGAAGGTGGAAGCCTCATAAATGAGATTAGTGCCTTATAAGAAGAAAGGCTCCAGTGAGATCTCTAGCCCTCTGTCTTCCCCTTTCCACCATGTGAGGATACAATAAGAAGTCTGTAACCCAGAAGAGAGCCCTCACCAACCATGCTGGAACCCTGATCTTGGACTTCCAACCTCCAGAACAATGAAAAATGAATTTATGTTTAAAAGCTACCTAGCCTATAGTATTTTGGTATAGTAGCCAAAATAGACTAAAACACAGGACACAAAGATGATATTCCATTATCTTTGCTCTGTTCTATTGATAAATCTTTAGATCAGCCCAAATTCAAGAGAGGGTAACTCATTGATAAAGGATCCACCTACCAAGCAGGAGACCCGGTTTCAGTCCCTGAGCTGGGAAGATCTCCTGGAGAAGGAAATGGCAAATGACTCTTATATCCCTTCTGGGATAATCCCATGGATAGAGGAGCCAGTGGGCTACAATCCATGGAGTCGCAAAAGAGTCATACAAAACTTTGTGACTAAACAACAAATTCAAGAGAGGGAATTACCCAAAGATGTGAATACCAGGAAGTGGGGGTCCTTGGGGGACATCATAGAGTCTGCCTGCCACATATGAAGAATGACTAATGACTTCCCCACATTCTTTACTTACATATATATTGAAATTTTCCATTGTGACCTCTGACATGTACCCCAAAAGGATGAGGGACAACTTTTCCACATTTAATATACCTCTTCCTTATGAATACTCAGAGAAGTCCTTAAATATGAGAGACAATGGCAGGTTTGTCCATACTTCTTAAACTGATAGCTTTTGTACCCAAGTGAGATCTGACATGATTCTCAAGAGAAAAATGATCCATAAAGGCATTTCCATGCTTACTGAATTTATAGGATTTTACTCCAACAGAGGTACACTTTAACACAGTAAGATTTGGAAAGTGGCTAAAGTTTTTTCCATATAGATTACATTCATTATATTCACAGAGGCTCTCCACCTTATGACTTCTTGAATATCTTCTTTGTACTTGTGCTGAGAATTCAACACAAGGATGTAATAGTATTCTCAGTTTTCTCTTAAAATGGAGAATCACTAATCATTCTTTGTGATTCTTTCTATTTTCTGTTTATTGGACTTTTTTCTCCATGAATTTTTGCCAAACAACTGACTCATGGCTTTAAGTTGAATCACACAATCTACTCAGGCCAGACTCAAAGTATTTTCCTCCAACATCACATCTCTGTAGTGATTCCTTTGAGCAGGAGCCAGTAAAGCCTATTCCCTTTGGGTAAATTTCACAGCTATATCCTCAAAGACCACTAAGTCCACTTCCTGGCCCAAGCTTCTGGAGGTTTCTGTGATCATCAGTGATAGAGTCCAAGAGGGAAGAGGAAAGAAGGTGAAATGGGGGCCACGTGGGGCACTTTGAAGGCAGATGGAAAAGATTTGGCAACAGAGCACTGAATTTCTTAGTTTGCAATCATATGGTTATACTCAATTCTAAAACTTTTGATTGCAACTTAGATGATTTGCTTTTCTCTCTTTTTCCACTTTATTCCTCTCTTCTACCTACACCTTTTATATATACTCCCTAGTGCCATTCTTTGGAGCTACAGAAAGTTGTTACACTTAAAGAATTCTGGTGAGACTGCCCATCCTTTATAGCAGGAATCATTGGCCAAATATGTAATCTGTTGTCCAAATAGGTGTCCATTTGTACAGTGGCCAAATCATATTTGCCGAGAGAACTTCAGCCCACAATCCCTGCAGCCATCAGTTGTGACAGCTAAATATTAACTTGTGTAGCAACTGGCCGGAAAGAGTAAGGACTGGTCAGTGACTACTACCAGCTTCCTGGGCTTCCCAGGTGGCTCAGTGGTAAAGAATCCCCATCTGCCAAACAGGAGATTCGGATCTGACTCCTGGGTCAGGAAAATCCCCTGGAGAAGGAAATGGCAACCCATTCCAGGATTCTTGCCCAGGAAATCCCTTGGACAAAGGAGCCTGATAGGCTACAGTAGGTCACAGGGTCACCAAGAGTCAGACATGACTTAGCGACTAAACAAAAACAAGCAGTTCCCTATTTCTTCTCTACCCCCTTTACCCCCACCATTCCAATTTAGAATCAACCAGAGAAAGCCAAATATGCTCCTAAACCAGTCACATAATGTGTCCCCTTTCAGCTAGCCCACCTCAAGCTTCTCCATGTCAAAGACCTCCAACCAGAATGTACTTGAAGCCTTCCACTTTTTTCACTTTAAAGCTTTCCCACTTCCCTGCCTATTTTTTGAATCCCTAATAAAACACAGCTGATGGTGACTGACTCCCTTGCTATACTATACAGAAAGAAAGAGAGTGCTAAGTTGTGTCCAACTCTTTGTGACCCCATGGACTATAGGCTACCAGGCTCCTCTGTACATGGGATTCTCCAGGCAAGAATACTGGAGAGGGTTACCATTTCCTTCTCCAGGGGAACTTCTTGACCCAGGAATTGAACCCAGGTCTCCTGCATTGCAGGCATATTATAGAGATCTCTGACTAAATAGCCTCTATTTGTTTATGTCCACAATTCTATTGTACATGTCTTTATTTTCATTATTTCAAACACTGGTTCAAAATACTTCAACCTCAGGTATCCCTCACAGATGAAGGAGACAATGAAATTCAGATTTAGGAAAATTACATTTGTTCTATAGAGTAATAGGACTCCATCATTTCATTATATTCACATGAAAAAACTCCTACTAGAAAAAGGAAGGAAAAGCTTTTCCTTACCTTACTTTCCTTCTGTAAGATCTTTACTGAAATGTATTTCAGGTACCATACAACTCACACATTCAGGGTGTATAATTCAATGTTTTTATTATATTCACAGAGCTGCACAGCTACTGCCACATGCATTGTTTTTCCTCCTGAGTTTCAGGATTTACAAGGTTCCATCAGTTCCAGACTGAATAAAATAGCAAAAGGTAACCTTAATGGAGGACTGTGCTAAGTACTTCACACACATTAGCCTGTGGAATTCTAGAGTCAACCCTGTGAAACAGGGTCTGTTATTATCACATACATTCTATGGGTGAGAACAGCAAAGCACGAAGAAGTTCAGTAACTTGCCTGGATTCACAAAGCTGATAAGTATGGAATAGGGCCTGGCACTGAGACAGTCCCTCTCCAGAACTTGGCCTTAACACCATGCTATGAATTGAATTGAATTGAATTGCAACACGTTTTTAAAAAATTAGTCAAAAATAGAATTTGTTGTGTCTGTGAGGAAGCGTTTTCTTTTCAATTTTCTTATTTTTTCATATTCTTACTTCTAGACATCACCCCACCAATTCTCCTTAGCAGTTGGTCTCAGTGGAGTTTGGGTATTGATAAATGATGTAAATTTCTCCACATCTTCATGTTTTAAAATAGATTTATTCTATCATTTGATTTGCTCATTTCATCCTTTTTCTCTTCTTACTCTCTCCTATTAATTTAAAAACAAAATCTTTTCAGTGAATAGGACTCCTACATTACTATTTTCATAGTTATTTCCACTGAGATGACCATTGAACCATTTTTGTTTTAGAATGTTTTCAATTATCCTGACAATAACTAAAAGGCCTTGACTGCATCTGTAAATGACCAAGATAGTAATACAAACAGAAATACTAATCACTTGTATGTTTATGATTCTCTTAACATTTTCCAAACAGTTTTACTTCTGACCTCAAAAGTGTTCTTCGTTCATCTAGGTATTTCCAAATGGTTCCCATTTTAATGTTGTTTACAGTGAATGCTTCTCCTTATATGTTACACTCTTAGAAAAAGATTTTGGGGATGGAGGGGCATGAGACACAGAGTGAGGTTCTTGTCATAAAAACCTTATCACTGAAATCATCAATTCCTCCAACCAGGGTATCACTTCAATAAGCAAAAATTTTGATGGATAAAAATTAAGATTTTTTGCTTTGTGCTGAGCTTGAAGAAAGGAGGGCCTTGAGAGTGGCCTGCAAGCCGTGTTCAGTGGAGCCCAGCTGAGCTCCGACTGGCATCTGTGCCTTGTTTGTTAAGACGGAGGACAGATGCCCTGCTTAGTAACTTCACAGGAGGGGTTATTGGTTGGAAACTGGGTTGGCTGTTTCTCAGTGACTGAATGTGCTTTAGAAGCCTCCCCTTTTATGACTTGGACTAGTTTAGCTGCCAAACTAGCTGCTGAAATTGGCCTAGAGCACGTGAAATTTGTTCAAACAGCAGCTAATATGCTCACAGGTCCCCTGCCTGCTCTGGACAAATCGAAGAGGAACAGCCATGTCCTCTATGCAGTGGTGACTTGTAATGTCCTCTCCCTGGTCCCCCCTCCATCAATGTGCAGGAGAGAAAACCATGTCAGCCCCCTCACGTGTGCCAGCTGCACTAATCTTGCTGACAGAGAGTTTTGGTTGTAGGCAGGGCTAGGCAGGCAGTTAATTATACCCAGAGTTAATTGAGTGGTCATATTAACAGTCTAGTCTCCTGAGGTCTAAAAGAGGATTTGAGAAATTTCGGTGTGTCAGACCCTCAAGATGAAGTCGAATGAGACATCATGTTCTTTTTGACCTTCCCTTTCAATTTGGGATGATGATTTCATTAATCAGGATTCCTTCCCCACTGTCATTCGCTTCTAATTGACAGACACTAATTAAAATAGCAAACGGGATCCTCACGGGCAGTTTCTTCTGGGTTTCTTCGGTGACCATTCTGTTCTTGACTGATTTAGCATAGCTCTTTCCCCTCAATTAACAGACAAGTTAAACTTTATATTCCCTTAAATTTTTATTACTCATAATTAGGAAGTGAAAAAAATCATTATGCACTTTACAACTTTAAAATGTAAAAGTAAATTGGGTACTCAAATAATGTGGGGCTAATTGCCTAATTGGAGGTGAGTCAGAGTCAGGTGGCATGCCAACAGTTTCTGCACCCTGAATCTGCTCAGCCCTTCATACCAGCAACCCAGACCAAACCAACTTTCATAACAGGGAGATGTTTCAAGGGACTTAATTTTAAAATATACCCAATAGTAAAATTGCTTCTAAATATAAAACCATTTTACAACAACAAAAATGCTGGCTTTTCTCTTTCTGACTTACAACATGCTGTATGACAGACTAGCTCTATCCACATCTCTACCAATGACCCAATTTCATTTCTGTTTATGGTTGAGTAATATTCCATTGTACATATGTACCACGTCTTCTTTATCCATTCATCTACCTTGGACATTTAGGTTGCTTCCATTAACTACTGTTAATAGTGCTGCAATGAACATTGGGATCCATGTGTCCTTTTGGATCATGATTGACCTAGATGTTTGGAATCGGGGGTAGGAGGGAGGTCCAAGAATGAGGAGATACATGTATCCATATAGCTGATTCAAGTTATCGTATATGAGAGACTAACACAACATTTTAAAACAATTATACTCCAAAAGAAAATATTGGCTTTAATTTTAAAGTCTGCTGTATTATTTCCATTTCTGCATTAGATAAACATGGACGTACTCATGATGATCTAAGTTTCTTGGAGCCAAGCTGTGTCTTATTCAGCTTTGTAATCCTGTGTAGTCTGAGCTCAGCACACAGCACCCAGCATATACTCAATGACACAAACTCCAATGAATCACCCCACTCCATCACTTCAGTTCAGTTGTTCAGTTGTGTCCAACTCTTTGTGACTCCATGGACTGCAGCATGCCAGGGCTTCCCTGGCCATGAACCAACTCTGAGAGCTTGCTCAAACTCATGTCCATCGAGTTGGTGATGCCATACAGCCATCTCATCCTCTGTCATCCTCTTCTCCTCCTGCCTTCAATCTTGCCCAGCATCAGAGTCTTCCAATGAGTCAGTTCTTCTCATCAGATGGCCCAAGTATTGGAGCTTCAGCTTCAGCATCAGTCCTTCCAATGAATATTCAGGACTGATTTGCTTTAGGATTGACTGGTTTGATCTCCTTGAAATCCAAGGGACTCTCAAGAGTCTTCTCCAACACCACAGTTCAAAAGCATCAATTCTTCAGTGCTCATTTTTCTTTATGGTCCAACTCTCAGATCCATACATGACTACTGGGAAAACCATAGCTTTGATTATAGGGACCTTTGTGGGCAAAGTAATGTCTCTGCTTTTTAATATGCTGTCTAGGTTGGTCATAGCTTTTCTTCCAAGGAGTAAACGTCTTTTAATTTCATGGCTGCAATCACCATCTGCAGTGATATTGAAGCCCCCAAACAATAAAGTCTGTACTGTTTCCATTGTTTCCCCACCTATTTGCTATGAATTGATGGGACTAGATGCCATGATCTTAATTTTTTGAATGTTGAGTTTTAAGCCAAGTTTTTCACGATTGTACTCTTCATATGAGTTAAACAAGCAGAGTGACAATATACAGCCTTGACATACTCCTTTCCCAGTTTAGAACCAGCCCATTGTTCCATGTCCAGTTCTAACTGTTGCTTCCTGGCCTGCATACAGATTTCTCAGGAGGCAGGTCAGGTGGTCTGGTATTCCCATTTCTTGAAGAATTTTCCACAGTTTGTTGTAATCCACACAGTCAAATGCTTGGCTTAGTCAATGAAGTAGAAGTAGATGTTTTTCTGGAACACTCTTGCTTTTTTGGTGATCCAACGGATGTTGGCAATTTATTTCCGGTTCCTCTGCCTTTTCTAAATCCAGCGTGAACATCTGGAAGTTCTTGGTTCATATACTGTTGTAGCTTAGCTTGGAGAATTTTGAGCATTACTTTGCTAGTATGTGAGATGAGTGCAATTGTGTGGTAGTTTAAACATTCTTTGGCATTGCCTTTCTTTGAGATTGGAAAGAAAACTGACCTTTTCCAGTCCTGTGGTCACTGCTGAGTTTTCCAAGTTTGCTGACATACTGAATGCAGAACTTTCACAGAATCATCTTTTAGGATTTGAAATAGCTTCACTGGAATTCCATCACCTCCACTAGTTTTGTTTGTAGTGATGCTTCCTAAGGCCCACTTGACTTTGCATTCCAGGGTGTCTGGTTCTGGGTTGAGTGATCACACCATCGTGGTTATCTGAGTTATTAAGGTCTTTTTTTGTATAGTTCATGTTTTCTTGCCACTTCTTCTTAATATCTTCTGCTTCTGTTAGGTCCGTACTGTTTCTGTCCTTTATTGAGCCCATCTTTGCATGAAATGTTCCCTTGGTATCTCTTTCTCGAAGAGATCTCTAGTCTATTGTTTTCCTCTTTTTCTTTGCATTGATCACTTAGGAAGGTTTTCTTATCTCTCTTTCCATTCTTTACTCTATCATTTACCATTATGTTTAGTGCTCTTACATCTGCTTTTAACATTCAGCTACACTTCACATCAGTAACTTGAGCACCAAGGATCAAGGTAGAAATGCTTATAATGGCTTTCCTTAAAAGTGTTGCCTTAGTCTAGTTCCATAAGAAGAAAGCAAAAGTATTAAGTCTTGATTATACGTTACCACAAAAACAAGAGGAAATTAGCCATAAATGAAAGGATTTACATTAAAACAAAATATGCTCAGTAATTGCCTTTAATGGTATTGATTTTTTAAAAGAATTTTATTAAAATGGGATTTTCATTTCTTAGCCAGTCCATAGACTTTTTTTCCCTTCTGATGGAAAATATCAGATTTCAACTGGTTACATTTTGACTCTTAACTATAACAATGCTCTTTGCCTCAGAAATGAGATTAAAAACTACCTTTGCGGAATTACATATTTAGGAAGGAAAGGGAAGCAGGATGCTGGGGAGGAAAGTAGAATTTCTCATTCTTCATTCTTCCTCAGGAAAGGCCTTGTCATTAAATATCAACAATGATTTCCATATTACATTAGGAAAGATTGCAGTTGCCTGCAACCGCCATGCAACTAAGGTTTTTCACAACCTTCTGAGAGAACTCAAATTTACCAAGAACTAACAGGTATTTACACCCATGGGTAACACAAATGCATTCATGGGAATCACACCATTGTATAAATGTCTCAGGAAGCAAGAGAGTGAGTTATCCTGAAAATTGGCCCTGGCTCTAAACTAGCTGCAGGAAATCATTCTCTCCTCACCTAATTCATAGGCATGTCAGAAGGGCACAGGCCCTGAGATCCTTCAGGACCAGGGGAAGTTTCCATGAGCATTTATACAACAGCTAGAAAAGGGAGCAGCAAATATGTGTGAATACACTGCAGAAGTATTCTCTTCTGTGATGTCATCCCTAGAATAAAATAAAGGAGGTTGCCATTGTGGGATAGGGCTTCCCCGGTGGTTCAGCAGTAAAGAGACTGCCTGCAATCAAAAGTCACTGGAGACACGGGTTCGATCCCTGGGTGAGGAAGATCCCCCAGAGGTAGAGTATGGCAACCCACCCAAGTATTCTTGCCTGGAGAATCCTACAAACAGAGAAGCCTGGTGGGCTACAGTCCATAAGGTTGCAAAGAGTCAGACACAATGGAAGAGATTTAGCATGCACACACTCATTGTGGGATGATCCACAACCCCTATCAGTTTGCCTGGAACTGAGGTATTTCCCCAAAAGTGGAATGTAGAATGCCAAACCTGGCAGCCTTGTGCAAGCCAGGATGATTGCTCACCCTGCATTTGCTGATAAAAACTGTCTATTTATGATTACACATATTTTAGAGTCCAGTGGGTTAGGGCTTTTTAGACACAAAGCAACTCTTCTGGTGCAGAAAGTGAGAGCATTCTTAGATACCACTTTTGGGAACTGGAGTTAGGAGTGGAAACCTCATCTACTGGGATAAAAAAAGAATATTGTCAGTATTTCTAGAAGAAAGAGTAAGCACTAGTTTTTGTTCTTTTTTTTTCAAAGTGTTAGTCACTCAGTCATGTCCGACTCTTTGCGATCCCATGGTCTGTAGCCCACCAGGCTCCTCTGTCCTTGGAATTCTCTAGGCAAGAATACCAGAGTGCGTTCCCATTTCCTTCTCCAGGGGATCTTCCCAACCCAGGGACTGAACCCGGGTTTCCTGCATTCCAGGCAGATTCTTTACCTTCTGAGCCACCAGGGAAACCAAAGGGCTATTTAAATACAATCAGCACATGAAGGAGCCTAGTGGGCTGCCGTCTATGGCATTGCATAGAGTTGGACACGACTGAAGCAACTCAGCAGCAGTAGCAGCAGCACATGAACTATCCCAGTGTTCCAGCCATGCCATCTCCTTATCCCAAGGAAAAAAGAAGGTTCCCTTACCCCATTCTTCATCTATTTGTGTTAGGTTACATTTGTTTCCTGTAAGCTTGGTCTTAATGTCTATTCAAACTAAAGTTCATATACAAATTTTGATGGAGGTCCATAGGTGATTTAAACCTTAGCTAGTAGAAGTGGCTTTAGGACTCACCCTACATGAACTTCCTAGCATGCAGTTATCTGACATTGACCAGAGGAACAGCTTGGCAAGCAGATGGATTCAAAAGCTCTTGGTTTAAGATTCCATCCCCTTCATCCCCTTTGTTATTTGACATCAGGCAATGACCTAGCCCACCATCACCTTGATGTGCTTCAGCTGCGGAGCCAGGGTCATTTCTAAAGGCAACATCTTCAGCCTCACTATATATGTTTCATGGTTCTCACGTATAAAATGAGGATAATGATAGTAACTGTCCCAGGGTATACGGAGAGACTGCAGTAAGAGAATGCATGCAGAGGGCTTAGCACAGAACCAGGTCCATGGTGTTACCAATTTTATTACAGAGCATAAGGGACTGTTGCTCTCAACTCCAGGAAGCATTTGAAAAATACTAAGATCAGGGGCTGGGGTGAGGGAGAGATGAATAGGTAGAACACAGAAGATTTTTAAGCCAATGAAAATTCTGATACTATAAACGTGAATATATACATTTGTCCAAACTTGTAGACTATGTAACACCAAGCATGTACCTTGGACCAGGTGATTTAATTTTTAGCTACATAATTTTCAGAATTAGTATTTTTAATGGTGTGCATATTTTGGTTCTTAAATTTTTTGCTTCTTAAACTAACAAGATTCTGATCAAACAATTTTCTCCTCATTTTCTGTGGGTTACAACCCATGCATTCAAAAAGCAAAATTTTGATTTTAATTTTTACATCATAGCTCTTCAGATAAAACATTCAATCACTTAAGCACTGCATAAGAACATTATAAAATTTTTATTTTCTAGTGTTCCTCTTACATAATTGTTGATATGGAGATGATCTATAATGTATACATAATATTTAAATCATGAATAATATTGATAATGCCATTTATCATGTTGTAAAAATAGCCCACAAAAACGTTGTCACCTTACATATTTACACCTCTCATACAGAGAGTGACAATATGTAGCTCTATATTTGGTTGGATGCCACATCCAAAGACTCATGGCAGTATATTACATGACAGGTTAAAGCAAAATCCAACAAATAAAAAAACCAGTGAACTTAATTTGAAACTAAATTATATATTTGGTATATTATATATTTTGTATATAATATTTATATATTTTCTAGGAATTTGATATTTGGAGAGAAGAAAATACAGTCAGCCCTTCATATCTGCATATCCATTGATTCAACTGAAGGATGGAAAATATTTGAAAAAAAGATCCATGAAATTCCAAAGAACAAAACTTGAATATGCCACTCATTTTCAACTATTTACATAGCATTTACGTTATATTTAGACTTCCCTGGTGGCTCAGACAGTAAATAATCTGCCTGCAATGCAGAAGACACAGGTTCGATCCGTGGGTTGGGAAGATCCTCTGGAGAAGGAAATGGCCACCCACTCCAGTACTCTTGCCTTTAGAATTCCATGGACAGAGGAGCCTGGCTGGCTACAGTCCATGGGGTCGCAAAGAGTCAGACACAACTGAGCAACTAAAACTACTAAGAATGTACCCTAATGTAAAGTATGGACTTTGAGTGATTATGCTGTTTCAATTTAGGTTCATTGATTGCAACAAATGTACCATTCTGATGGGGGATGTTGATAATGGGGGGTGCCTATGCATGTTGGGAGAGTATATGGGAAATCTTTGCAACTTCCTCTCAGTTTTGCTGTGAAGTTAAAACTGCTCTTAAAAATGTAATAAAAAGTAAAATGGAAAAAAAAAAAAAACTACTAAGAGCTAGGTCTTCACCCAGACCAGCTAAATCACAGTCATTGGAGAGTAGAGAGCCCAGGCTGTGATATGTTTTTAAAGCTCCATGGGTTGATTCTTTTTTTTTTTTTTTCCCCTGAAGATACTTTATTTATTTATTTAATTTTTATTTTTACTTTATTTTACGTTACATTACTGTATTGGTTTTGCCATACATTGACATGAATCCATCTCAGGTGTATATGAGTTCCCAATCCTGAAACCCCCCCCCCCCCATACCTTCCACTCCATATCAACTTTCTGGATCATCTCTGTGCACCAGTCCCAAGTTGTATAGAGAAGGAAAAAATATCACTAGTTTGTTTCCTCCTGCCGCTTAAGAGAGATAAAAATGTCTGACACTTGCAGGCTATTTCCTCCATTTGGAGATCCCTGGCCTTCCTGCCTGTTACCCTCTCATGTTGGGATGGGATAGGTTTTCTGAAGAAATATGAAGAGG
>SJXQ01005109.1:72256-201190 GCA_006408695.1 Aepyceros melampus
CATTGTTCCCAATATCCTGACCCCTCCCACACCTGCCTGTGATTTTTCGGTATAAAAGTTCCTCACAATTGATATTCGGGGTTCATCTCCTTGCATGGAGACTGAACCCCGGTGCGCCGGCCTAATAAATCCTCTTGCCTATTGCATCGAATTCAAGTCACTGTGGTCTTTGGAGCGACAGATTCTGAGAAAAGGCCGTGAGGTCTTACAACACAATGGAGTATTACTCAGCCATTAAAAATAATACATTTGAATCAATTCTAATGAGATGGATGAAACTGGAGCCAATTATACAGAGTGAAGTAAGCCAGAAAGAAAAACACCAATACAGTATACTAACACATATATATGGAATTTAGAAACATGGTAATGATAACCCTGTATGCGAGACAGCAAAAGAGACACATGGGTTGATTCTTAAGGGTAGTCAAGCCTGAGAACTACTGATTTTCAGACTCTGCTGGTTGTGGCTTATGTGTTGTTGCTGTTCATTGCTAAGTAATGTCCAACTGTTTGCGACCCCAGGGGTTGCAGCACACCAGGCTCGCCTATTCTCCAACATCTCCAGGATTCTGCTCAAATTCATTTCTATTGAGCCATTGATCCTATCTAACCATCTCATCCTCTGCCACTCACTTCTGCTCCTGCCCTTAATCTTTCCCAGCATCAGGGTCTTTTCCAGTGAGTCAGTTCTTTGCATCAGGTGACCAAAGTATTGGCATTTCACTTCAGCATCAGTCTTGCCAATGAATATTCAGGGTTGATTTCCTTTGGATTGACTGCTTTGATCTCCTTGCAGTCCAAGGGTGATTTATGACCTAATAGAAATTGGCTGCTTTGTGATGACCAGCCACTGAGCTGCAGGTGATTCTGTTAAGTCTGTCAGGCTATATAAATGCAGGCAGCGTTCCCTGACAATGCTTTTCCACTTGACTGCCATCTTAGGTGGGGAGCTTCTCAGTGGGAGTGTCACAGTGTAGGGTACCGAGGTTCCGTGAGGGTTGAGAGGATGTGGTAGCAAATAGGAGGGTATGCTTAGTTCTTCTCAAGTATTTTCTCAGGGTCCCCTATTCCTTTAGGAAACAAAGTATCAGGAAGCTGAGCTTTCGGAGTTCTGAGTTAATGCTCAAACTGGCCTGGGGCAAAGAGGAGATGCCAACCTGTAAGATCAGACCAAAATTGTAAATAAGCAGTTGAAAAATTGGACACAAATTCAGCATATCCAGGGACTTCCCTGGTAGTCCAGTGCTTGAGAATCTGCCTTGCCATGCAGGGGATGTGGGTTTGATCTCTGATCTGGGAAATGAGATCCTACATGCTGGGGGCCGGCAGGGGCAGCTAAGCCTGTGCTCCACAGCTACTGAGCCTGTGTGCTGCAGTGGTGATCCGAATGATGCAACTAAGACTCAATGCAGCCAAATAAATAAAATATTTTAAAAATCTTAGCATATCCAGCTGTGGAAGATGCTAGCACAGATTTCTCCTTTCTTGCCTCTAAAGCAGGGGGTGGTTCTGAGTTCTCCTATAAATTTAGAGGGCAATCTCAAGAATGATCACGTAGCTTTGGGGGGCTGGCTTAGCCTATTTAGATTGATGAAGGTATTTGGCTTTGCATTAAGCTGTTATCTGCATGTGAAAGCAGTGGTGTTTATTTAAGTCATTCTCTGAGCTTCTGTTTCCCCAACTTTAAAATAGCAGCAGTAATACCTACCCCTTACTTTCCTCAAAGGGAATTTGTGATGATAAACGAAATAATGTTCCACATAAAACTCAGTTTGAGCTCCTAGAAAGAAATGAGCACAACTTAAATGAAGGTAATATTATTTTCATGAAAGAAGGTGCTGAAACAAGTTAATATTTTGATTCTTATCAAAGTACCATCTTTCTGGACAAAGCTCAAAGTTTCCCAGGAGAGATTTCTCTCCAGTATTAGCCAGTAAATCCCAACATTCCATTCTGTCTAATGAGCCACACATTGAAACTTGCTGCCAAAACCCATAAAACACCCAACAACAGTAAAGCAGCCCAAAAAAGTTCATGTTAACCTTAAAATGAGTTCCAATCTATATCCTGACATGTTTAATAATGTTTCCAGTCTCCTCCACTTTGAAGTGAATGCCTCATTGAGGTGAGCAACCTGTGCTTTTTACACATTTGTGCTTGGTATTGTTTTTCAGGCCACTGACACTTTTCTTCAAGCCTAGTTTAACAGCCCTATTATGGGGTTGTTGATTATAGGAAATAATGTTGACTCCAGCCTCCCACATGAATCTTAAATGCTTCTTTCTTTTCCATACTGGACTGTCCCAGTATTATTATACTGTAACCATCAGGAGGAAGAACTTTTCACACCTCTTTAAAATGTGCCTTTCCCCCCCCTTCTTAAGTTCACTATTTCTTTTAACTAACTATTCTTTCCATAGACTCTTATTAGCATTTCAAGCCTGATAATATATTACAGCTCTAAGGCACATCAGATCTTTTGTACAGCCTGTCTTCCAAAATGTTCTCAAGAATTAAAACAGGAGAACAAACAATGCACTCTAATTTGTTGAAAAATTCTGCTTTACAAAATTAAGGCATGCAATCTTGTTGCAGGAAAGGGGACCTCTTCCAGGGCCCAAAACTGGGTTCTTGTCTAGCACTTGGAAATGAATTATCTGAGAAGGCACATCTGCTGACAAAGCAAGATTTCACTATTTCTTTTAACTAACTATTCTTTCCATAGACTCTTATTAGCATTTCAAGCCTGATAATATATTACAGCTCTAAGGCACATCAGATCTTTTGTACAGCCTGTCTTCCAAAATGTTCTCAAGAATTAAAACAGGAGAACAAACAATGCACTCTAATTTGTTGAAAAATTCTGCTTTACAAAATTAAGGCATGCAATCTTGTTGCAGGAAAGGGGACCTCTTCCAGGGCCCAAAACTGGGTTCTTGTCTAGCACTTGGAAATGAATTATCTGAGAAGGCACATCTGCTGACAAAGCAAGAGATTTTATTGGGAAAGGGCACCCGGGTGGAGAGCAGTAGGGTAAGGGAACCTTGGAAAACTGCTGTGCTGCATGGCTCGCAGTCTCAGGTTTTATGGTGATGGGATTAGTTTCTGGGTGGTCTTTGGCCAACCATTCTAATTCAGAGTCTTTCCTGGTGACGCACACATCGCTCAGCCAAGATGGATGCTAGTGAGAGGGATTCTGGGAAGTTGACGGACACGCGGTGTCTCCTTTCTACCTTTCCCAACCTCTTCCAGTTGGTGGTGGCTTATTAGTTCCGTATCCTTATCAGGATCTCCTGTCATAAAACAACTCATACAAATGGTTACTATGGTGCCTGGCCAGGGTGGGTGGTTTCAATCAGTGTGCTTCCCCTAACAATCTGACTAACAGCTGGAGCAGAGGGAGAGGCAGAAATGTGGGGGAAGAAATAAAATGTGGATATTTTTAAACAGTTGGAAAGACAGTTTCTGTTAGGTCCATATCATTTCTGTCCTTTATTGTGGACCTAACAGAAGCAGAAGGTATTAAGAAGACATGGCAAAAATACACAGAAGAACTATACAAAAAGGATCTTCATGACCCAGATAATTACAATGGTGTGATCACTCACCTAGAGCCAGACATCCTAGAATTTGAAGTCAAGGGGACCTTAGGAAGCATCACTATGAACAAAGCTAGTGGAGGTGATGGAATTCCAGTTGAG
The DNA here is from genome assembly GCA_006408695.1 of Aepyceros melampus. NCBI lineage: Eukaryota > Metazoa > Chordata > Mammalia > Artiodactyla > Bovidae > Aepyceros > Aepyceros melampus. Next base: position 75,961 of record SJXQ01005109.1, read on the forward strand.
CTATTTCAAAGCCTAAAAGAGGGTTCTGTGAAAGTGCTGCACTCAATATGCCAGCAAATTGAGAAAACTCAGCAGTGGCCACAGGAATGGAAAAGATCAGCTTTCATCCCAATCCCAAAGAAATGCTCAATCCCAAAGTAATGCCAAAGAATGCTCAAGCTACCACACAATTGCACTCATCTCACACACTAGCAAAATAATGCTCAAAATTGTCCAAGCCAGGATTCAACAGTACATGTACCGAGAACATCCAGGTGTTCAAGCTGGATTTAGAAAAGGCAGAGGAGCCAGAAATAAATTGCCAACATCTGCTGGATCATCGAAAAAGCAAGAGAGTTCCAGAAAAGCATCTACTTCTGCTTTATTGACTATGCCAAAGCCATTGACTATGTGGATCACAACAAACTGTGGAAAATTCTTAAAGAGATGGAAATAACAGACCACTTGACCTGCCTCCTGAAAAATCTGTATGCAGGTCAAGAAGCAACAACTAGAACTGGACATGCAACAATAGACTGGATCCAAATCAGGAAAGGATTACTTCATGGCTGTACATCATCACCCTACTTATTTAACTTATATGCAGAGTACGTCATGAAAATGCCGGACTGGATGAAGCACAAGCTGGAATCAAGATTCCAGCCAATGCTAAAGTGGTAAAGAACTCTCCTGCCAATAAAGGAGGTATAAGAGATGCAGGTTCGATCCCTGGGTTGTAAGGATCCCCCGGAAGAGGGCATGGTATCCTACTCCAGTATTCTCACCTGGAGAATCACATAGACAGAGGAGCTTAGAGAGCAATCCATAGGGTCATAAACAGTTGGACATGACTGAAGTGATTTAGCATGCACACACACACACAGTAACAAAGTACTGTAAATTGGGTGAGATCACGGTGTCAAGGGTTTGTTACTTCTGAAGGTTCTGAAAAAAATCTGTTCATAATCCTCTCCTACCATTTGGTGGTTTGCTGGAAATCTCTGACCATTTTTCCCTGAGAGACACATCACCTTCATCTCTGCCTTCATATTGACACAGTCTTGCCTGTGTCCATACCTATGTCCAAATATCCCTTTCTATAAGGACAAGCTGGAATCAAGATTGCCAGGAGAAATATTAATGACCTCAGATAAGCAGATGACACCATGCTTATGGCAGAAAGCGAAGAACTAAAGAGGCTCTTGATGAAAGTGAAAGAGGAGAGTGAAAAGGCTGGCTTAAAACTAAACATTCAGAAAACTAAGATCATGGCATCTGTTCCCATCATTTCATGGCAAATAGATGGGGAAACAATAGAAACAGTGACAGACTTTATTTTGGGGGGCTCCAAAATCATTGCAAATGGTGACTGCAGCCATGAAATTGAAAGACACTTGCTCCTTGGAAGGAAAGTTATGACCAACCTAGACAGCATATTGAAAAGCAGAGACATTACTTTGTCCACAAAGGTCCATCTAGTCAAAGCTTTGATTTTTCCAGGAGTCATGTATGGATGTGAGAGTTGGACTATAAAGAAAGCTGAACACCAAAGAATTGATGCTTTTGAACTGTGGTGTTGGAGAAGACTCTTGAGAGTCCCTTGGACAGCAAGAGGTCCAACCAGTCCATTCTGAAGGAGATAGTCCTGGGTGTTCATTGGAAGGACTGATGTTGAAACTCCAATACTTTGGCAACCCGATGCGAAGAACTGACTCATTTGAAAAGACACTGATGCTGGGAAAGATTGAAGGCAGGAGGAGAAGGGGATGACAGAGGATGAGATGGTTGGATGTCATCACTGACTCAATGGTCATGAGTCTGAGTAAACTCCAGGAGAGGTGATGGAAAGGGAGGCCTGGTGTGCTGCAGTCCATGGGGTCACAGAGTCAGATACGACTGAGTGCTGAATTAACTGACTGGGAAGTCAGTGAGGGAGAAGACAGGCAGAGATATTCATACAATAGAGCCTAGACAATGACTGGTGGCTCGGACTATAAAGAATCTGCAGTGCAGGAGAACCAGATTTAGATCCCTGAGTTAGGAAAATCCCCTGGAGAAACAAATGGCTACTCACTTCAGTATTCTTGCCTGGAGAATCCCCATGGACAGAGGAGCCTGGCGGGCTATACAGTTCATAGGATAGCAAAGCATCAGACACAGCTGAGCGACTAACACTTTCAGTTTTCTGACAATGATTATTTAGTGGACACAGTGCTGTTTTGCAGGGCTTCCCTGGTTGCTCAGTGGTAAAGAATGTACCTACAAGGCAGGAGACATGAGTTCAATCCCTGGCTTAGGAAGATTCCCCTGGAGGAGGAAATGGCAACCTTCTCCAGGATTCTTAATGGGAAAATCCCATGGAAAGAGGAGCATGGTGGGCTACAGTCCAAGAGTGGCAAAAAGTCAGACATGACCGAGCACATGCTGCTTTAGTGGGATGAGTCAAATAATTACAGTATCATCATGCTCTTCGAGTATCCACTTGGGGGAATCTCCAATCAGCAGATGGTGATCCACTGGTGGATGTCTAAGTTGCTGTTAATCACTGGAATCCTTCTGTCCTCTTGTTCTCCTGTGTGCTTTACAGTTTTAGTAGGAAGGCAGTGGAGATGACAAAATGTCCACTAGAATGTACTCTCCTCAAGGAAAGTAGAATAGAATTCATATCCATACATATGGTAACAGTATTTCAATATTCTTCTAAAGAGCTACTTCCTTCTGTAGAGCCCATGTTGTTTGGATGGGACTAGAACTAAATCTGTCAAAGCTTTGCATTCCCCAGGAATGACTATATGGCCCAATGACAGCCAATGAGATACATGAGATTCTGCGTCTTTCCTGGAGGTTATGGTCAGTGGCAGGCATTATGCCCTACAAGATTCTTTTTTTAAAATGGTCAACATATTGGAAAGAAGAGGTAAGAGATTTAAAAAAAAAATAGAGACAGAAGCTAGAGGGAATTCCCCAGAGGTCCAGTGATTAGGGCCCCATGCTTCCACTGCAGGTGGCTGTGATTTGATCCAGGGGACAGGAACTTAAAAAAAAAAAAAAAAGATCTTGGATCTAATTGACATCATCTGAAGACAGGTCAGCCAATGTCTTATATTATTATGTGAACCATAAAGAGTCAATCTAATATAAAGAAAGTTCAGTTCAGTCACTCAGTCATGTCCAACTCTTTGCAACACCTTGAACTGCAGCATGCCAGGCCTCCCTGTCCATCACCAACTCCTGGAGTTTACCCAAACTCATGTCCATTGAGTCGGTGAATACATACAACCATCCCAACCTCTGTTGTCCACCTCCCCTTCTGGCCTCAATCTTTCCCAACATCAGGGTCTTTTCAAATGAGTCAGTTCTTTGCATCAGGTGGCCAAAGTATTGGAGTTTCAGCTTCAACATCAGTCCTCCCAATGAACACCCCGGACTGATCTCCTTCAGAATGGACTGGTTGGATCTCCTTGCACTCCAAGGAACTCTCAAGAGTCTTCTCCAACACCACAGTTCAAAAGCATCAATTCTTTGGTACACAGCTTTCTTTATAGTCCAACTCTAATATCCATACATGACCACTGGAAAAACCATAGCCTTGACTAGATGGACCTTTGTTGACAAAGTAATGTCTCTGCTTTTCAATATGCTGTCTAGGTTGGTCATAACTTTCCTTCCAAGGAGCAAGTGTCTTCAATTTCATGGCTGCAGTCACCATTTGCAATGATTTTGGAGCCCCCCAAAAATAAAGTCTGACACTGTTTCCACTGTTTTCCCATCTATTTGCCATGAAGTGACAGGACCGATGCCATGATCTTAGTTTTCTAAGATCATGTTGAGCTTTAAGCCAACTTTTTCACTCTCCTCTTTCACTTTCATCAAGAGACTCTTCAGTTCTTTACTTTCTGCCATAAGGGTGGTATCATCTGCATATCTGAGGTTATTGGTATTTCTCCTGGCAATCTTGATTCCAGCTTGTGCTTCTTCCAGTCCAGCATTTCTCATGATGTACTCTGCATATAAGTTAAATAAGCAAGGTGACAATATACAGCCTTGACATACTCCTTTTCCTACTTGGAACCAGTCTGTTGTTCCATGTCCAGTTTTAATTAACTATTGCTTCCTGACCTGCATATAGGTTTCTCAAGAGGCAGGTCAGGTGGCTGATATTCCCATCTCTTTCAGAATTTTCCAGTTTATTGTGATCCACACAGTCAAAGGCTTTGGCATAGTCAATAAAACAGAAATAAATGATTTTCTGGAATTTTCTTGCTTTTTAGATGAGCCAGCAAATGTTAATTTGATCTCTGGTTCCTCTGCCTTTTCTAAAACCAGCTTGAACATCAGGGAGTTCACGGTTCATGTATTGCTGAAGCCTGGCTTGGAGAATTTTGAGTATAACTTTGCTAGCGTGCGAGATGAGTGCAATTGTGTGGTAGTTTGAGCATTCTTTGGCATAGCCTTTCTTTGGGATTGGAATGAAAACTGACCTTTTCCTGTCCTGTGGCCACTGCTCAATTTTCCAAATTTGCTGGTATATTGAGTGCAGCACTTTCACAGCATCATCTTTCAGGATTTGAAACAGCTCAACTGGAATTCCATCACCTCCACTTATTTTGTTCTTAGTGATGCTTCCTAAGGCTCACTTGACTTCACATTCCAGGATTCTGGCTCTAGGTGAGTGATCACACCATTGTGATTATCTGGGTCATGAAGTCTTTTTTGTACAGTTCTGTGTATTCTTTTAATATCTTCTGCTTCTGTTAAGTCCATACCACTTCTCTCCTTTATTGTGCCCATCTTTGCATGAAATGTTCCCTTGGTATCTCTAATTTTCTTGAAGAGATCTCTAGCCTTTCCTATTCTGTTGTTTTCCTTTATTTCTTTGCATTGATTGCTGAGGAAGACTTTCTTATCTCTCCTTGCTATTCTTTGGAATGCTGTATTCAAATGGGTATATCTTTCCTTTTCTGCTTTGCTTTTTGCTTCTCTTCTTTTCACAGCTATTCGTAAGGCTTCCTGAGACAGCCATTGTGCTCTTTTGCATTTTTTTTTGTTAGGGATGGTCTTTATCCCTGTCTCCTGTACAATATCACAAACCTCCGTCCATAGTTCATCAGGCACTCTATCAGATCTAGTCCCTTAAACTATTTCTCACTTCCACTGTATAATCATAAGGGATTTGATTTAGGTCATACCTGACTGGTTAGTGGCTTTCCCCACTTTCTTCAATTTAATTTTGAATTTGGCAATAAGGAGTTCATGATCTGAGCCACAGTCAGCTCCTGGTCTTGTTTTTGCTGACTGTATAGAGCTTCGCCATCTTTGGCTGCAAAGAATATAATCAGTCTGATTTCAGTGTTGGCCATTGGTGATGTCCATGTGTAGAGTCTTCTCTTGTGTTGTTGGAAGTGGGTGTCTGCTATGACCAGTGCGTTCTCTTGGCAAAACTCTACTGGCCTTTGTCCTGCTTCATTCTGTACTCCAAGGCCAAATTTGCCTGTTATTCCAGGTGTTTCTTGACTTTCTACTTTTGCATTCCAGTCCCCTATAATGAAAAGGACATCTTTCTTGGGTGTTAGTTCTAAAAGGTCTTGTTGGTCTTCATAGAATTGTTCAGCTTCTTCAGCATTACTTGTTGGGGTATAGACTTGGATTACTGTGATATTGAATGGTTTGCCTTGGAAACGAACAGAGATCATTCTGTCATTTCGGAAACTGCATCCAAGTACTGCATTTGGACTCTTTTGTTGACTATAATGGCTACTCCATTTCTTCGAAAGGATTCCTGCCCACAGTAGTAGATATAATGGTCATCTGAGTTAAATTCACCCATTCCAGTGCATTTTAGTTCACTGATTCCTAGAATGTCAACGTTCACTCATGCCATCTCTTGTTTGAGCACTTTCAATTTGCCTTGATTCATGGACCTAACATTCCAGGTTCCTATGCAATATTGCTCTATACAGTATTGGACCTTGCTTCTATCATCAGTCACATCCACAAGTGGATGTTGTTTTTGCTTTGGCTCCATTCCTTCATTCTTTCTGGATTTATTTCTCCACTGATCTCCAGTAGCATATTGGGCACTTACCGACCTAGGGAGTTCATCTTTCAGTGTCCTATCTTTTTGCCTTTTCATACTGTTCATGGGGTTCTCAAGGCAAGAATACTGAAGTGGTTTGCCTTTCCCTTCTCCAGTGGACCACATTCTGTCAGACCTCTCCCATGACCCGTTTGTCTTGGGTGGCCCCACACAGCATGGCTTAGTTTCATTGAGTTAGACAAGGCTGTGGTCCATGTGATCAGATTGGCTAGTTTTCAGTGACTGTGGTTTCAGACTATCTGCCCACTGATGCCCTCTCTTAGCACCTACTACCTAAGTTGGGTTTCTCTTAGCTTGGATGTAGAGTATCCACATCCTTCACAGCTGCTCCAGCAAAGTGCAGTCACTGCTCCTGACCTTGGACGTGGGGTATCTCCTCTTGGCCTCTCCTGCCCTTCACAGCTGCCACTCCTGTGGTTTATTCACTCCATTTCCCCAGAACCTAACTTAGCACATATTTGGCACCAATGAATACTTATGAAACGGTGTCAATTTTTTAAACATCCCTGTCAGCAACAAAACTGTTCTTTCTCATCTTCACTCAGCACTTTATTTGTAGGATATCCAATTCCCTCAGCCAGCAAGGAAGAAAAAGCAGTGCCAAGACATTGAGGGAAATGAAAACTGTATTTCCTCCTAAGACTGGGAACTCTCGTTCCCACAGGCCTAAGACACCACTCTGAATAATAGGACAACAGTTACCTAGCGTCTTCACTCATCTTTGAATTTTCCTGTCCAGTTTTCACCAGCTGAAACACTCTCCTCCCTCCTCATCACACATTGGTATTTTACCACAAGATCAAAATGAATTTCCATTCATTTCAGAAGTTGTTGCTTAGCCATTGAATCCTGAGTTTATTGACATTTGTATTTTTGACTTGGTTTCCTCTAGTAGCATACTGCCAAACAACTAAACCAAAAGAACATTTTTATAATAGAGCACTTGTAGCTGGAAGTTGGGGGAATTTATGGAGAATCAGAAGCCTTAGATTTTGTTCTCCGCTTTGCCAGAGAACTCCAGCAAAATATACAAAACCATCATTTCACTCAGTTTTATTTTTTTCCCCACGTCCTTGAAAACCAGAGCTAGAAATATCTCAGTGTAGAATAGCCATGCTGATTTGGCCATGGGAGGACACTATATGAAGAAAGACTTAAATATTAGGGCCTCAGTCTGTAAAGATAATACTGGATAAACTGAACACTGATCATTAAATTCTAGGATACCAGGAGACACATATTGACTTTGTAAGGGGCACATTTAGGTATAGCAAAGGAAAGTTCTATTTTATGTAGCAAGAGTAATGTGTTTTGTTTTTTTTTTTCATGAATATGAGATCCATAAATGGATTAAGAGGAACTATGGTGATTTGTGGTATATTCCACAGAGAGACAGAAGGCTGGATTTGATTAATCTGGGTCTGACTCATAAAAGATCTTATGTTTATATTCTTTATCTGACTATAAAATAAATTCAAGAGACCTAACAAGGACTTCGTTGCTGAGGCTCTGAGAATACTCAGCAAAAGGAAGGCATAAATGGAAATGCTACTATCCTGACACGTCAACTTTGAAAGGCACCCAGCTTACCACCAGAGAAGGCAGTGGCCCCCCACTCCACTACTCTTGCCTGGAAAATCCCATGGACAGAGGAGCCTGGTAGGTTGCAGTCCATGGGTCGGTCGCTAAGAGTCAGACACGACTGAGCGACTTCACTTTCACTTTTCACTTTCATGCATCGGAGAAGGAAATGGCAACCCACTCCAGTGTTCTTGCCTGGAGAATCCCAGGGACAGAGGAGCCTGGTGGGCTGCCATCTATGGGGTTGCACAGAGTCGGACATGACTGAAGTGACTTAGCAGCAGCAGCAGCAGCTTACCACTGCTTACTAGTTTGAATGTCCTGAAAACCTATCTGTGCCTCTTTTTCTTCATTGGAAAACTGGAAGGTAATAGCAACCACCTGGATTAGATTTATATTGTTGCTGTCATGAATGACCACAAACTTAGTGACTTATTATCTTATGGTTCTCAAGGTCAAAGGTCAGAAAAAGGTCTGACTTGGCTACAGAGAGTTGGCAGGGCTGCATTTCCTCTACAGGCTTGAGGGGAGGGGCCATTTCCTCACTTCTGTTCAAGAAGCTGCCTGATACCTCAGTTCATGGCCTTCTGCTGCTGCTGCTGCTGCTAAGTCACTTCAGTTGTGTCCAACTCTGTGTGACCCCATAGACGGAAGCCCACCAGGCTCCCCCATCCCTCGGATTCTCCAGGCAAGAACACTTGAGTGGGTTGCCACTTCCTTCTCCAATGCATGAAAGTGAAAAGTGAAAGTGAAGTCGCTCAGTCGTGTCCGACTCAGTGACCCCATAGACTGCAGCCTACCAGGCTCCTCCATCCATGGGATTTTCCAGGTGAGAGTACTGGAGTGGGGTGCCATTGCCTTCTCCTCGTGGCCTTCTCCCATCTTCAAAACTGCAGACATGTCACTCCAACCTCTGCTTTCGTTGTTGCATCTTCTAACCTGACTCTGACCCTCCTGCCTCCCTCTTTCATTTATAAGTCTCTGGTTATTATGTTGGCTCATCTAGATAGACCAGGTTAATCTCCCCATGTAGGATCTTTAACTTAACCACAGCTGTAAAACTCCCTTTGCCACATAAATGAACATATTGTCAGGTTCCAGGATTTGGGACATGGACTCATGGAGGGGGAATGGGCAATATTTCTATTTGCCATATCACCAAGGGTTGAGAATAAAATGAGACAGTGTTCATAGTAAATTTAAAACAGTGCCTCAAAAGTAATAAGCATAAAATATTAATGCTAGTTGTCATCACACCCATTAGCAGTTCATATTATTAATTCAGGCTTTCTCATATGTACAGATGATCCAACTTTTCATGCTTTGAAACAAAGTTCATTTTCCTAAATAAAATATTCTTTTCTTCCCAATATTCCAGTCTTCTTTGGCTAAGACAGCCCATAGACCAAACCAGCCCAATCTCCATGCTAACCAGAGACCCCTTAGTCACCTGTCCTCTACACTAAGCCTCTTTTGACGATGAACTCTGAGTCACACAGGAAGTTCATTCCATTCAGAAATGGCTCTGCTTGTTAGAAAGGGCTCTCCTGGGTTTGAACTGATCCATCTCCTTGTGCTTTCTCAACAGATCCTAGATCTGTAGTCTGGCCAGAATCTCTTCTAATATCTCCACCATGTTAAAGCTCCTTAGATGACTCAAGATCATATAACATCCCTGTTCCATCTTCACTTTTCTGGGCTCAAGGTACACAGGGATTCCTTAGCATGACACCTCTGCATCTGAAATTAGAATTCAGAAATGCTTGTGATACTCCAGATTTTTCTGAACACTCATCAGTAATTCCCTCCCTCTCACTCTCCTTAACTCCAACCTCTGAAGTTATAGCCAGTCTTCCTACTATGACATACTCTACTTAAGACCATTATGAAAGTATTTTACAATATTTGTGGCCATTATATGTCTGATTCTTCTTTCTTCTAGAGTTTGAGAAATTGTTTTTGCTTTGTTTTTCCAGTGTTTTATACCATCGTGATAAAGTTAAGGTAAATATAGTCCACTAACAATTTGTAATTTCAAATAATTTCAGTAAATTGGCTAAAAAGTGGCTCTTGTACACACTGCTATTAAAATATAGCTAGATGCAACCTTTGTAGAAGGCAACATATGAAGAGTCTTTAAATATCACATCTTTTCTCAGAAATTCCATTTCCCAGGACTTATCCAAAGATATGACAAAAGACATATTTATGGAAAAGGATGTTTATTATAACATTGTTTATAATAGCAAAAGGAGAAAAGGAAACAGCCTAAATGTCCAACCACAGGGAATTGCTTAAGTGAATTATACCATGTCATATGAGCAAGCACTCTTTTAAAGTATGTTTAAGGATATTAAAATAGTCAGTATTAAATTAAAAAGGAAGGATGTTAAAGAGAATATACAGTCTGACTCCAATTTGTGGAAAGTAAAACAAAAACACCATGAACAAAAGTAGGGGTAGGAAGGGATAGAAAAAAGACTTGATGGAAATATCCCAAGAGAGCAACAGTCGTTGGCCTTCTCCAGTGGCTCAGTGGTAAAGAACCCGCCTGCAATGCAGGAGCCATAGGAGATTTGGGCTCGATCCCTGGGTCAAGCAAATCCCCTAGAGGAGGGCATGGCAACCCACTCCAGTATTCTTGCCTGGAGAATCACATGGACAGAGGGGCCTGGCGGGCTACAGTCCATAGAGTCACAAAGAGTTGGACATGACTGAAGCGACTTAGCATGCATCAACAATGATTATCTCTGCCTAATTTCTATTCTCTATTTTATAACTTTAAAATCTACCAACTTTTAATATTTAATAAGACCAACTTTTCTTATTTTTATATACAGACATTATTTCTTACAGCAGTTTTAGGCTCACAGCACAATTGAATGGAAAGTACAGATTGTTCGCATAGTCATCTCCACAATATTCTCAAAGCCTCCAACATCTGCACTAGAGAGGGGAAGATGGAGGAGGAGGAGATGAAAGGGTATCTGGCCAGCAGAATGTGACCTTGATGGAAGACCTCATGGACAGAGGCATGAAGATAATCTTTGCCTCAGTGTAGTGGTCACCTCTGTGGGTCTGTAGTTAACTACGTCATGGCAGTCCTGGGGTCACTATTGGTCAATATTGCCAGGTGTCAGATGATGAACTGGATGTAGATCGAGAAAAAGAAGTTGAGGCTTACTGGGCACCTTTGGCTTAATGGTCACAGTATGTGACCATGATGACCTTCCAAAAGTATTAGTTTCTGTTTCATTTCTGCTTTCCCAATATCACACAAGTTTCTCTTGATCAACTCACAGGCATGGGAACTGTGAGAAACATACTAGTGAAGTCGCTTAGTCATGCCTGACTCTTTGTGACCCCATGGACAGTAGCCTGCACCAAGCTCCTCCGTCCATGGGATTTTCCAGGCAAGAGTACTGGAGTAGATTGCCAAACATAGTTCTGAGCTTTAGCCTAATTGATAAAATCTGATACAACATAATTATAGGGTGTGTATCTTTTTATTTGGGGGTGTTTGGTATGTAGATATTTCATACAAACCACAGCTGGCCTCTGAAAAGCTTCCTGGTCACTATATGTGGCTCAGTCCTGTCAGGAGATGGAGTCTACTCCAAGAGTCTCACACTTTTATCCCAAGATTGACATGGGTTTGCAGAGTTTCCAGAGTTACGCACACTCCTTCCCTCTTCTCCATGCCAGACACTTCTGAACACGGTTCCCTTCCCTGTTGGAACACACATGCAAGCTACACCTTGATTACCTAAGTGAGGAAATCACGTTTCTTCTCTGCTTTCCAAAGATCTCCCTAAGGTTGTGATGCCATCCTGCCTAGGACCTTTCAAAACCGTTCTTTTTACTTCATAGAGATGTCTATTAAAACAGGTCCTGGAATTTTCTTATCCAACTGGTTCACAGTTAAAGCACAGGCTATGGAGACAGGCATTCTGAAACTTAATCCCTAGTCTTCTAATAACTAGCCATGTAATCTTAAACACATCATTTTACCTCCTGGGCTACAGAACATTCATTTATAAAATAGTTTGGACTTGACTCTCAGAGCTCTTCCATCTCTGCTGCTGCTGCTAAGTCACTTCAGTTGTGTCCAACTCGGTGCGACCCCATAGACGGCAGCCCACTAGGCTCCTCCGTCCCTGGGATTCTCCAAGCAAGAACATTAAGTGGGTTGCCATTTCCTTCTCCAATGCATGAAAGTGAAAAGTGAAAGTGAAGTCGGTCAGTCGTGTTTGACTCTTTGTGACCCCATGGACTGCAGCTCACCAGCCTCCTCCATCCATGGCATTTTCCAGGCAAGAGTACTGGAGTGGGGTGCCATTGCCTTCCATCTCTAAAACTATGTAGACCTAATAGGGAAACTCTGTAAGGCAGTAGAATTTCCTTTCTGATAAAGGGCAGGATATGGGAGAATTCAAGGTGATTTGTGCATGGTAAAGAATGATAGAAGGAAATGGCAATCTACTCCAGTACTCTTGCCTGGAAAATCCCATGGGCAGAGGAGCCTGGTAGGCTACAGTCTATGGGGTCGCAAAGAGTCAAACACGACTGAGCGACTTTACTTTCAAAGAACGATGCATGGGTTAAACAGGAAAATAAGCAAGTATCAGTGCTCTGCTTTGTAGGCTCCTGGTTACTGTTCTGCTCTCAGAGAAGCTGGGTACTGCAGAGATCAGGAAAATAAGGATTATCTTTGCTCCTTTGTGACTGACAGTGCTGCAGGCTATGACAAGCACTCTTTCATTGCAAGACTAGATAACAATGGAAATAAGACATCCTCTATTTTTTATCAAATACAATATTTGCCATCTCTTGTTAGGGAACATGATGCAATTAAACTACCAATCTTAGCCTCACACTCACAACTTATTCAAACAAAACGTTAGCTGATACTTTAGAATCTCTGAGGCAATTCTCAAAGTTGAAAAGGTTTGCCTTATTCTGTCCTGTGTCCAACTTTCAGTTTAAAAAATAAATGAGAAGGAAGAAGGTTTTCCTTGATTGCAAATTCATATGGGAGGTTTTAAATTTTTTGCAGACAAATTGCTTTAGGTACATCGACTTCCTCATTTGTGTGTGGCTAATTGGATTGCCTGATTAAAGGACATGGCTATTGTTCCAAGATGGCAATTGCCAGACTGGGGTCCTCTGGTGGCTGGAAAGGCTTCTGGTGTGTAATCATATACCCTGATTTGATGTGATTAGTGGTGTCTAAAGCCAAAGGAAAACCATGAGCCTTCTCAAAGCAGTTGTACTGCTCTGGACAGTCTTCCCACAGGCTCAAGGACTTTCCAGAGCTCTGTAGAGCCTAGATTCAGAATCTTACAAATAACTTATTGGATCAGGAGAGCTGCCCTAGTGCAGGCATGCCCCACTGTACAAAGTTTAGGACCCCATTAATGAGCGCCAAAGAATTGATGATTTTAAACTGTGGTGTTGGAGAAGACTCTTGCCAGTCCCTTGAACTGCAAGGAGATCCAACCAGTTCATCCTAAAGGAGACCAGTCCTGGGTGTTCATTGGAAGGACTGATGCTGAGGCTGAAACTCCAATACTTTGGCCACCTCATGCGAAGAGTTGACTCACTGGAAAAGACCCTGATGCTAGGAGGGATTGGAGGCAGGAGAAGAAGGGGATGACAGAGGATGAGATAGCTGGATGCCATCACCAACTCAATGCACATGAGTTTGGGTGAACTCCGGGAATTGATGATGCACAGGGAGGTGCTGCAATTCATGGGGTCGCAAAGAGTCAGACATGACTGAGCAACTGAACTGAACTGAATGCTAGGATGTCAATAGGCTATCCAGCTTCCCTGGTAGCTAAGTGGTAAAGAATCTGCCTACAATGCAGGGGACATGGGTTTGATCCCTGGGTCAGGAAGATCCCCCAAAGAGGAAATAGAAACCCATTCCAGTATTCTTACCTGGGAAATTTCATGGAGAGAGCAGCTGGGCCAGCTATAGTCCATAGGGTCGCAAAAGAGTAGGATAACACTTAAAGACTAAACCACCACTACGTAACCGCTAGAGGTCCCAGTTGCTTGAGGATGCCATACAATCTTGTACCCTTGGCTATCTTTATTAAGCCATTCTTCATTAAACTTAAAATTGTTGAATTTATTAAACCAACAGCTCTGAAAGATGTTTCATTTACACCTCCTCCACTGATGCTTTGATGTGAAATGCCATTTGATCTAATCCATTTTAACCTCCAATATACCATGACATAAGAGGGTAGCATATCTCAAAATAAGGACTCAGTACATCTGATTTTGAACTATCCTATTTTTTAACCTTAATTTCTGGTATCCCCAAATAAAAGTCAAGAGAATATAAGATATTACCTAAAGTAAAGCTAAAATTGCATGTTTTAAATTTTTATGTCAGGAAATGCAAAATTAATACTCTCCTTGTGATACTGCTCATTAATACTGTACTTAGACTAAGCTATGGTTTTAATGGCCTAATTCAAAAGAGTAGAAAATTTTATTTTACTTAATTTAAATCATTTAGATGTATGAGCTCTTTTATTTCCACTGGCATTTTTTCACATTAAGTGTAATAGGGAAGTAGTCCATCTCATACTCTCTCAGAGAACATAAACTCTTGATGGACTGAAATGAAGGGGAGCCTCTGAATACTTATGACATAATGAACTGAACAAATCAAGGGAGCAGGGGCACAGATATGATCCGGCCCCTGACTCGCAGGTAGTGGCTTTCAGTATGACTCCCCCTTCAGAAGCTGTGAAATGGGCCACAGCTTGCAAGAGCAGCAAGATTTCAGAAACCTGGAGATGGTGATGATATTCCAAACTGCTGTTAAACCTGATAAAGGAATAGACCGAGAATTAGTGGAACCAAGCCCCACAAGCAGTAGGCCAAGTTTCTAGTCAAAAGACAGTCATAATCTCCAAAACAGAGCAGGGTTATGGCTTAGGAAGTCTGATCCCTCCTCCCAACCCTGCTTTTCTCAGTTTTCTCATCTATCATAGGGTCCTGGGCTGGAAGACCCCTAATGTCCCTGCTAGATCTTTAATACTGCATTGGTAGTCAGAGCCTCAGTGAAGCTGACTAGGGTTCAAGACCAAACTCCAGTCCCACTGAAATTACAGAATGTGATGGGGAATGCCAGGTTCCCAAGTAGTGCTAGTGGTAAAGAACCCTGCTGCCAATGCAGGAGACATAAAAGAAGCAACTTCTAACCCTCGGTCAGGAAGATTTCCCTGGAGAGGGCATGGCAACCCTCTCCAGTATTCTTGCCTGGAGAATGCCACGGACAGAGGAGTCTGGCGGGCTATAGTCCATGGGGTCACAAAAAGTCAGACACAACTGAAGTGACTTAGCACCCATGCACAGTGAGGAATGCACTCCAGGGAGCACTCAGCTATTTCCTGCTTAGCCTTTCCACCCTCCACCCCCAACACACACACACACACACACACACACACACACACAAAATAGTCTCTGGGAAAAGTCCAGAACTGCATAGACAGATTTTCTCCAGGGCACCAGGCAAGGTGGAAGACATAGCGGGTTTTGAATGCCTTGTGTCTAGAGGAGAAGCACAGAGGAGGAGATGAGGGAAAGGCAGGGAGTGTGACCAACAGAGAGCCCTTGGATGAAGAGTCAGTGGCTCCTCTCTTAACATCGGGGACTTAATGACGGTGGCTGTGATTTGGACAGGCACATTTATTTGCTAGGGCCCCAGGTGGCACCAGTGGTAAAGAACTCACCTGCCAATGCAGGAGGTATAAGAGATGCAGGTTGGATCACTAGGTTGCGAGGATCCCCTGGAAGAGGGCATGGCAACCCACTCCAATATTGTCACCTGGAGAATCCCATGGACAGAGGAGCCAAGAGGGCTACAACTCATAGGGTCACAAAGATTTGGACACGAAAAAAATAAAGTCTGACATACCTGTGTCCAAATATTCCTTTCTATAAGGACAAGCTAGAATCAAGATTGGTGGGAGAAATATCAATAACCTCAGATATGCAGATGACACCACCCTTATGGCAGAAAGCGAAGAACTAAAGAACCTCTTGATGAAAGTGAAAGAGGAGGGTGAAAAAGTTGACTTAAAGCTCAACATTCAGAAAACAAAGATCATGGCATCTGGTCCCATCATTCCATGGCAAATAGATGGAAACAATGTAAACAGTGACAGACTTTATTTTGGGGGGCTCCAAAATCACTGCAGATGGTGGCTGTAGCCATGAAATTAAAAGACACTTGCTCCTTAGAAGAAAGCTATGACAAATCTAGACAGCATATTAAAAAGCAGAGACATTACTTTGCTAACAAAGGTCCATCTAGTCAAAGCTATGGTTTTTCCAGTAGTCACATATGGATGTGAGAGCTGGACCATAAAGAAAGCTGAGGGCTGAAGAATTGATACTTTTGAACTGTGGTGTTGGAGAAGACTCTTGAGAGTCCCTTGGACTGCAAAGAGATCCAACCAGTCCATCCTAAAGGAGATAAGTCCTGAATATTCATTGGAAGAACTGATGCTGAAGCTGAAACTCCAATCCTTTGGATACCTGATGTGAGGAACTGACTGATTTGAAAAGACCCTGATGCTGGGAAAGACTGAGGGCAGGAGAAGGGGACGACAGAGGATGAGATGGTTGGATGGCATCACACCAACTTAATGGACATGAGTCTGAGTCAACTCTGGGAGTTGGTGATGGACAGGGAAGCCTGATGTGCTGCAGTCCTTGGGGTTGCAAAGAGTGAGACACGACTGAGCAGCTGAACTGAACTGAATAAGGACATGAGTCCTATTTGATTGGGGCCCACTCTAATATTGTTTTCACCTCTGTAAAGAGTAATCTTGTTGCAACCTCTGTAAAGACTATCTCCAAATAAGAACACAATCAAAGGTACTGGAAGGTAGGGCTTCAACATATGAATTTTGAGAGGAATGTAATCCAACTGACAATGACAAGCAAGAGCTGGACACCATACACTTGAATGAGCAAGATCATATTTCCAGAAGAACATGGGCCCTTCATAGTCCTTTAGGCAGTGGATGAAGAGAGAATATACACTCATGTTAAACTTTTCACAAAAGAGTTTTGGGATGTAGAGACAAGTGTTGGAGTAGAGATAAGCAAAAAGACATGAAGCATGGTGATTGCCGTGTTCTAAGATGAAGATTGTAGACACATGGACCACACAGGAGTGAAGGGAAGGCTCAATGCCTGGGTGCACTGAGGATGCTCTGGCCCACAAGGCTTCAGAACCCCAGGCCTGATTTGAATCCTGGTTCAACATTTACAAACACTCTGACTTGCACAGAGTCTTGTAAACTCTTTTACCTTGTTAGTTAGTTAGTTCAGCCACTCAGTTGTGTCTGACTCTTTGCAACCCCATGAATCGCCACACGCCAGGCCTCCCTGTCCATCACCAACTCCCAGAGTTCACTCAGACTCATGTCCATCAAGTTGGTAATGCCATCCAGCCATCTCATCCTCGGTCGTCCCTTTCTCCTCCTGCCCCCAATCTCTCCCAGCATCAGAGTCTTTTCCAATAAGTCAACTCTTTGCATGAGGTGGCCAAAGTATTGGAATTTCAGCTTTAGCATCATTCCTTCCAATGAACATACAGGACTGATCTCCTTTGGAATGGACTGGTTGGATCTCCTTGCAGTCCAAGGGACTCTCAAGAGTCTTCTCCAACATCACAGTTCAAAAGCATCAATTCTTCAGTGCTCAGCTTTCTTCACAGTCCAACTCTCACATCCATACATGACCACTGGAAAAACAAAAATGAGCGTGGTGATACCTATCTCATTAGTTGGAGTAATTTAATGAAATTTAATGAAAATATGAATGTAAGGAACCTTATTTTGTTCCTGAAACATCATGAGTGCTCATTCAGATTGCACTAGAATTTATGGGACAGTTATCTCAGGAGCATAGCTAATGTAGGACTTTTCCTGAAGGTAAATATGGAAAGTGATTCTCAGGGTGTCTAAGTAAAGACAAGTTTCCCAAAGCAAGAATATTTAGATTATTTATCTTAAGGAAATAGGCCACCTGGAGAGACAGACATTCATCCCAGTTAGGTCTCCAAAATTGCTTGTCTTCTCCAGAAAAAGCTCTCTTCTTAATATTTTACCTTTAAATCAGGGCAGTTACCTTTATAGCCTCACTTAACAGAAACCTGTGTTTTACTTTCTTTAAAAAGTAAACCCTTCATACTTTTCTATCCTTGAAAATGGTGACTAACCCTATTTTAGTTTAAAAAGTGTACCCCTTAATGTGTTTAAAACAATGAGAAATGCATCATTTTTATAACAGTACTAAAAGGACTTATGATCTACTTTTTATTCTTTATAAAAATATGCAAACCTTCTTCTTTGAATTTTTAAATTTTCTTTGTTTCCATGTCAAGCAGCCATTTCCAAGTTTCTGTTGCCCAGATGTATGTGTAAAATTTAGAAAGGGATTTGAAAATCTTTTTTTATTAAAAAAAAAGCAATCAGAGGTAATACTCATAAGGACAAATTACTGAGAAGATGGATGATGTGTTTGGTATCTAGTCATATTTTATTGAGTGCATTCCATGTAACTCTATCTTGCCTTCCTTTAAATAGAAAACAAAAGAAATAATTGCTTGAAGGAAAGACCTAGTAAAGATTCATACCAGAAGCCATGTGAAATTCAAACCTAGTTTTCTAGGCAGTTTGGGCCTCAAATTGTGGTTTTGCCTAAAGACTGTAGAATACTCCTTAATTCTGTGTTTCAGAAATATAGCAGAAGATTTTTTGTAAATGTTAAGTAAGCTCATTTATTTTCTCTTCTCTTTTTACACACCTATGTGAGGTTTAAAAGCAGAAATGGATCATGGATCTTAGAAAATGAATACTGTAAATCATGTTATATACATAGAGCTTAGCTTTTTCTAAAGCAGTTTCAAAGGCACTCACCCATTTTTTTACCTCCCTCTTGCCCCTCACTTTAGGGTGTCCCAGGTGGCGCAGTGGTAAGGAATCTGCTTGCCAATGCAGGAGAAGCAACAGACGCAGTGCCCCCACCCTGCCACACTAAAACTTCTCTCACTGAGGTCATCACTAAGGCTAAATCCAATGGGCACTTTTCAGTCTCCTTACCATCTCAATAGCATTTCGTGCTCTGTGAACATCCTCTTCTCAAAACATGCTCTCTTTCTGGTTTCTAGAATACCACAGTCTACAGCTTTTCTCCAACCTCAATGGCTTTTGCTTTACAGTGACTTTTTTTTTCAGGTTCTACTCTTTTTCTTGTATATCCTTTTGATGTTTATCAAAGTTTATCAAAGTTGTATCATACTAATTTTAACAAACAGTCCTACAAAGCTTCTAGTGCAAAATGCAGCCTCCTCTGCTCTCCTCTCCCCACTCTTAAAGATATTTCTCTGATATTTGTCTCCATCTTTCTAAATAGCATGCTATTTCTGGATCTTTCCATTTTATATTTCCAATCTCGGAAGATGAGTATTTAACTCTTTTGTACTCAGATCCTCTGGAGAAAGGAATGGCAATATACTCCATTATTCTTTCCTGGAGAATTCCATGGACAGAGGAGCCTGGCGGGCTACAGTCCACGGGGTCCCAAAGAATCAGACATGACTGAGGAAGCGACTAACCCCTTCATTTTAGCTTTAGTCTTCTCTTGCCTCACTCTCACTCCTTCTCTCCATCTCCTATTTTCTTTTCTTTTATTACTTATCCTCTCAAGAAATTATAGCATAAATTTTAATTAAATCCATAATTAGTATTTACATTATTACAAGTATGAAAGTATTATTCATGCTAAATTATATTATACTAAGGTTATAATTTCTTTTATGTACAACTTTTTTTGTTTTCTCTGGTATTAGTAATAATTGCTGCACTTTCCCCCTCTAAGTTTACTAGCAGCTCAGCAGTAAAGAATCTGTCTGCAGTACAGGAGCCACAGGAGACCCAGGTTCCATCCCTGGGTCAGGAAGATCCCTGGAGTAGGAAATGGTAACCCACTCCAGTATTCTTGCCTGGAGTATCCCATGGACAGAGGAGCCTTGTGGGCTATAGCCTATAGCTTGGCAAAGAGTCAGACACAACTGTCCAACTTAGCACACATACCAAAGAAAACTTCAAATCTCAGTGGTTTAACACAGCAGAAGTTTATTTCTTAACAGTAAGAAATTCAGTGTAGGCATTTCTAATTGGTGGGAGACCCTTTCTGGGGTGAATCAAGAATTCCTACTCCTTCCACCTTGGTGCTCCTCTATCTCCTGGGTCTTAGAGTCTCCCGTCTGATTCTTTATATCTGCAGGCATGCTAGGTTGAGATAAGCCTAGACAACTGACAAAACATTTCTATAAGACAAGTTGGCAGTACGCATAACTTCATTCATAGCCTATTTGCCGGAATTCAAAGCATACACTTTAAAAGTGAGTTGGGTTTTAGTGAACATACTGCTGTCTCTGTCATCCCAATATGTATTTCACTCTTCTTCCCACAAATAAAACATCATCAGTCCTCCTACTAGGGTACAACCACGCAGCCCTAGCAGTCCCTGTTTCCTCATCAAAGAACAAGATCCTCAGATAATACACAGTCTGCTGTCGGGTTCAGTTATGACTCCTCAAGGTCTAAGAACATATGACCTAAAAATGCATGTAGTTTTTTGCCCTCACTCCCCCAATACACACTCTCAATAGGCAATGAAAGAGCAGGAAAGCTAAGAGTAGAATGGACAGAGCAGTCAATGGCATATAGCAATTATGCGACCCAGTGGGTGGGATTTCGGCTCCTGGGCATTAGCATATTCTTTGCTTAGACCCTGATTCTGTTCTTCGGAAAGAATTCCTTTGTCCATTGTTTTCCATGCCTCTTTATTCTGTCCTTTGGGAAATTCTTCCTTATTCTATTATTTTCCATTGACACACGTGAAGTAAGTGTGGATGGATGTCTTCCTTGCGGACTGCATAGGTTTTACACACAATTTCTGCTTGGGGGGTGCTTTAAGACTCACTAAATAGTCATAGGCCTTTTGAGGCTAGGTTTATCTAGATATCTTATCTAGATGTCTTTGACAATACAATTCCCTGAAAAATGTATTAGATTTCTAATCTATTTGCTGCCAGTCATTTTCCTGTACTTTCAGAATTGTTATTTAGATATGGTCCTTAATCCCGACTTCATTGTATCCCCTGTTTCTCTCTCTCTCAACTCACGGGAACTAACTGGAAGCCATCTGCACCCAGAGACTTAGATGGCATGGTAACATCTTTAATGTGGTCTTTGTTCTAAGGTTGAACTGTTTCAGCGAACTGAGAATTCTTACCCTCTTGAAGTCTAGGAATATTTCATCCTCAAACAGTCCATCAAAATGTAAACCTTCTTTGTGTGTAAGTACATCAAGGAATCTCTTTTCATGTTTTTTCGTAAAGAGCTGACACCTGGAGCCATGCTCTACTGATTCATTTGGGACTGGTTAGTCCTTAGTCTTGTTGCACCAAAGGAAGCATGGGGGATCTCTCTCCATATTCACTCCAGAAACTTCTTTTTCTTGCTGATGTTTTAAAGCCCCTGTATACTGGACCCCATTATCAAGGTCTTGGATCTAATTTTACACTCCTTATAAGGCAGAAAGTTAGCCTTACTAATGCTTAACGTTAACCTAAACTACTGTTGATGAAAGTGAAAGAGGAGAGTGAAAAAGTTGGCTTAAAGCTCAACATTCAGAAAACTAAGATCATGGCATCTGGTCCCATTACTTCATGGAAAGTAGATGGGGAAACAGTTGAAACAGTGTCAGACTTTATTTTTTTGGGCTCCAAAATCACTGCAGATGGTGACTGCAGCCATGAAATTAAAAGAAGCTTACTCCTTGGAAGGAAAGTTATGACCAACCTAGATAGCATATTCAAAAGCAGAGACATTACTTTGCCAACAAAGATCTGTCTAGTCAAGGTTATGGTTTTTCCAGTGGTCATGTATGGATGTGAGAGTTGGACTGTGAAGAACGCTGAGTGCCGAAGAATTGATAATTTTGAACTGTGGTATTGGAGAATACTCTTGCTGGTCCCTTGGACTGCAAGGAGATCCAACCAGTCCATTCTAAAGGAGATCAGTCCTGGGTGTTCTTTGGAAGGACTGATGCTGAAGCTGAAACTCCAATACTTTGGCCACCTCGTGTGAAGAGCTGACTCATTGGAAAAGACTCTGATGCTGGGAGGGATTGGGGGCAGGAGGAGAAAGGGATGACTGAGGATGAGATGGCTGGATGGCATCACCAACTCGATGGACATGAGTTTGAGTGAACTCTGGGAGTTGGTGATGGACAGGGAGGCCTGGCCTGCTGCGATTCATGGGGTCACAAAGAGTCGGACACGACTGAGCAACTGAATGAACTGAATGTTTAAATGACTGTTGGAAGGAAACAAGACTCTTGAGTCAGAAACAAAGGACTGTACTAATCATAGTGCAGCAAGCAGCATGAGCACCATGTTGTGTCAGGTCCCCTTGTCCCAAATCCCAAGGAGGCAACATGCAGACACACAGGTGAATGCCAGGCACACAGTGAATAGCTTTACAGGAGACTGGGAACTTGTTTTATGGCCAACAATAAGCAAGGCCACTCCTTGTCCTAGAGGGACACACTGTCTCATCTGTGAAGGCTGCTTGATGCAGATATAATCCTGAGATATGGCCCTAGTGAAGATGGATCAAGGTCTTTCATTCTTGGCAAAATTAAAAAGGATGTGTAGGAACACTCAGAGCCCATGCAGATTGCCTTTCCCAACACCTATATGTGCTACACCCAGTCTATTAACTTCCCAGGTTTTGCTAAACAATATCTATAGCCCACAGGAAGGTTATTAGGGTTAATAGGAAGGTAAGGACCAGATCTGTTTTCCAACCATTGAATCCCTAGGGCCTATCATAGTGCATGGTACATGGTAGGTAATTGATTCATAATCCAAACAAACTAGGAGACTTAAGCAATTCACTTTATGAGTGAGTTTATATTCTAGAATCTCAGGTAAGCTATATACACATACATACACACACACACATACATATACACACACACATACACACACACACAAACACACAAACATTCTTTTGGAAACACAAGAATGGAACTCTTTTTTAAAACAGTATCTACTTTTTAGACCCCTTCCCTGCAGTGCCATGGTGGTGTGGAGCCGGTAGGCCAGAGAGTTGCACAGTTTTTCCATCCTGTGCCTGCTTGAAATGTCAGGGCAGTTGCACTGTGCCCTTGGCCTTCTCTTACCTTTTTAAGGGAGAGGTGCGGGCTTGGAGGCCAGGACAGGAAGATACTGCTTCAAATATGAACATCTGATCATTTGGCCCTTTGCGAGATGAGAGTGCATCATCCTGGCCCGCCATTTTGTAGTCTTGCCCCTGACTTAGGACCTCCATATGGCGGACTCTGTGGAAGGACCTGAAGTTTGAAGGGACCGTTTACACTTGAGACGGACTACAGAACAGCACGTACCAGAGGTGGAAGTCCAAGTCAAACGTAGAAGGACAGCCTCACTGAGCAACCAGGAGTGTCACGTGTACCTGAGGCAATCTCAGCAGCAGCAAGTACCTGTGGTGGATTTCCAGGCAGAACTGAGACAGGCATTCTTAGCTGAGACACCAAGAGGTGGTTAAAGCAGTACTGGAACACCAAGCCTCCATCTACTATTTGAAGCTTCTGCCTCAGCTTGCATTGTTTGTAAGAGAACCTGCGTCATACCTTTATCTGTAGCCTTCCCTTAGGTCTTAAGGATCCTGAAACTTGCCTGTGGACGTTGAATCTGGTGGAGCAGCAATCATGACTGTGGAAAAGAGTAGCAACATGCTGCAGCACATTGACTATAGGATGAGATGTATCCTGCAAGATGGTCGCATCTTCATTGGCACCTTTAAGGCTTTTGACAAGCATATGAACTTGATCCTCTGTGATTGTGATGAGTTCAGGAAGATCAAGCCGAAGAATGCTAAGCAGCCAGAGCGTGAAGAAAAGCAAGTTTTGGGTCTGGTGTTGTTGCATGGGGAGAACTTGGTTTCTCTGACTGTGGAGGGACCACCCCCCAGAGATACTGTCATTGCTCGGGTACCACTTGCCGGAGCTGCAGGGGGCCCAGGGGTTGGCAGGGCAGCTGGCAGAGGCGTTCCAGCTGGTGTTCCAATTCCCCAGGCTCCTGCTGGATTAGCAGGCCCTGTCCGAGGGGTTGGGGGCCATCTCAACAGGTAATGACCCCACAGGGAAGAGGCACTGTAGCAGCTGCCTCATGGAACACCAGTAGGCATGCCCCCTCCAGGAATGAGACCCCCTCCACCAGGGATAAGAGGTCCACCTCCCCCAGGAATGCATCCACCAAGACCCTAGGATACTGTTGATTCTTCTTAGTCACTTTTTGTCCTTCAATGCAGCTGTGAAATGTGTGAAATGTTTGTGAACTTTTGTCCCCTCTGCTCCATTAATATTAGCTAATAAATGCATAGAGCAATTAAAAAAAAATAAAACAGTGTCCACTTTTTAACACTGAACATTGGTCATGGTCTCTTTTTTCTCCTACTCAATTATTTAATCTCCAGTGCCTCTCATTTAATAAACTCTGTGACTTAGATAAGATAAACTTAGCTTAGAATCCTTATTTGCTTGACTTAAAAACCTGCATCTTTTCCACTATATTTTGTCTGTTATTTTATCTTACTTGAAATACCATCAAGTAAAAGTCTAATTGAATTTCTAGACTAGTCTTAGTAATTGCCCTAATGCATTGGTTCTCAAACAGCAGTCCTTTTGCTTTCCAAGGGAAAACTGGCAATGTCTGGAGACAATCTGAGCAGTCACAGCTAAGGTAAGAGGTACTACTAGCAACTAGTGGGTAGAAGTCAAGGATGCTGCTCAACATCCTACAGTACATAGACCGCCCCCTGCCCCACTGCAACAAAGAAGTATCCAGTCCAAAGTGTCAGTAGCGCTGAGGTTGAGAAAGACTGCTCTGGGGGTATGCATGAATGGAGCCCCTCCATACTTGAAATGCTGCAGGCCAGTTCTTGTGCTTGCTGTACAGAAATCCATTATTTTCCCAGTTTTCCTCCATCCTTTATTACTTCAGAAACTTAAGTTTCTCTTTTCCTTAACGATAAAGTCATGGTTTCTTCTTCTTACCCTTTATTGCAGCACTTTTGTCTTTATTATACAAACAGTCTCTAGAGAAGAATATAAATTCAAACGGATTAAAGATTCACTATTATCCCAAGGATCCCCCATGACTGTCTTATCCCTGTCTTGCAGCTGTACACATACCTCACTGTGTGGTCTGATTTATTACTCTCTACTGTTTGGGTAACAGGGACACAGTAGGCATTCCGTGACTATATTTTGCCTTATTGAGCAGAGGAATGGAGTTTGAGGTTATTTCTAAAGTAACCTAGCCCACCAGTTTGACCTTTATTCAAATATTGGATCCACTCAAACCCAAAGTCCCTGGAAATTTAGGAGAGTTAACCACAGTAACTTAAATGGATGTTTCTGGATGTGTATTTAGGCTGAGTCAGGAAGCAATATAAACTATAATAATCCACCACCAGATAAGTCCTATTCACACAGCACCCTGACCTGACCTAAGTCAAGGTAAACAGGTAAATCAGTACAGGAAAGTCTGGCATGTAGGCTTAATTTCCAGACCTAAGAGATTAGAGATGAGTTTAGAAAGAGGTATAAGCACAGACCTACAAACATACACAGATTGCTTTTAAGCCAGCTGACAGAATTCCTTTGCCTCATCAGCTTATTTGCCCGCTTGACATCTCAAAGACTGGTTTATATCACCTCTTGAAAAGCATTGTTATCCTGGGATTTTTCATTTATCAATCACATTGGAAATTAAATGTTCAATTAAATATTCTACCACATGGCAGGCTAAAGTCTAGCCCAGAACAGTCCAGCTCTCCCCTGGCTTCTCTCTTCTGTCCACGTAGCATACTGGTCCTTCCCTTGGCCCCACTGCATTTCTGATTTTCTTAAACACTGTTCTGGCACTCACTCCCAGCAAACCTGCTCTCTCTCCTCCGGCTGCCGACTCCTTTCTCCTGCTACCACCCTGTTTTCTGGCTCCAAAGTGATCCACTCAGCAATGATCATGACTCATAATTCAAGGGTGCAACTCCACATCCAGGAGCCATGAACTGTTTTTCCATGAAACGATAGTTAGTGCTGGAGCCTATGCCTTGTATTACAGGAAATTACATCAAGCATTAATTTAACTTACAGGTTCTCCAACTTTCTTAAGGGGGAAGGGAAAAGGGAGGTGTGAGAAGAGGAAAAGAATCCATAAATAGATTTTTGTTGAAACACACCAGAAATGGAGCTTGAAGTGCCAGCAGAGTGTTCCAAACACCTTTTTTTTTTTTTTAATGATTTTCCATGAATGTTAAAAGTGAATCCAGCACATAGTTTATTACTGGAATGGAGTTTGTCTGATACGACAGTTAAAAGGCTACATTGGCCTCCCATAACTCAAGGGGCTGAAGCCTAAATGAATGGAATGGGAAAACTGATGGCAAGCTGAAGAAATGGGTTTTTCCAGGCAGCAACATATTTCTCAAAGCTCTGAGACAGATAGGAAGTGAAGATGGATGAAAGACTAAACCGGAAAATAAAACAGTCACCTCCTTTAAGAGAAGAGGAGCTATTTTTAATGCATTTATCTTTTAAGGAAAGTGGTAAAGGATAACAAAAATTGAACATTGTACTTAAAAGCTCAGTAACAGCTTGTCCTCATTTGGTTGAATTTAGTCCACTAGATCAAGTACCATGTCCAACTCCTATCCAAAATTGTCATGAGATTTTACTAGACCGAATCCCAACCTTTGTTTCCTCTTTTTCAGAGTGTGCCTCTCTTTCTTTGTCTTCCTCTCCCCACTCCTCCTGTCCCTCTTCTGCTCCTTTCCTGGACACCAGATCCCAAGCAATGGAAACTAGAGTGCTACTACACTTTAAAGAAAAATTCCAAGTAGCTGAAGCCATTCCAGTGAAGGATTATGAAAATGATTGCTTATGAAATGGTCCTTGGGGTCCTGCTGTTATAAGGAACTGCTGTTCATCACCTCTCCCCTCACCCTGTCTACCCTCTAGCCTGCCCTGGAAAGACATTAGAAATAAAGTAAACAGTAAAGCCTATTTGATGACAACTTTTGAAAAATGAAGAATCTTGGAATTGAGGGGAGGGGTATTTGGATCAAGATTAGACAAAGTTGAAGGGCAATGGGACATATGTCTGTTGGCCTATAGGGAATCCCACAATTTTCCACATGTTAGCTGCTAGGAGGAGGGTAAGAACTGGTACCAAACTTTCCCAGCATCTTGACATCATGGGATAGATCTAGTCATCCTTGTGTTCAGTCTAGTGTGGGAAAAATATAAGAAAAGGAGAGAAGAAAAATACTTGTCAAGTTTGTCTGAAGACAGTATCATGAATCCACTTTGGAAAGTTAAAAATCAATGTACAAATAGTTTGTCTTATTGTACATTTTTGTAGGCCTCTTTAAATATTTTTTAGAATAGCATATATATTTTTTAAAATTAATTTATAAAAAGTAACCTTTGTTTTTATTGATGAAAGAAGTATTAAAGAATCAGACTACCTGGTATCTCTATTCAGACCTTGCTACTCATAGAAAGTAACCTAACCTTGGTCATCCTCTCTTCCTTGCCTCCCTAATACTCCTTACCTAAATCTTATACAGTAATTTTTACATCTGTAGCTAATTATCTCTTAATATACTTGTGTCTCTGTCCATAACCATAAGCTTTCCAAAGAAAAGGACCATTTTTTTCAGCTCAGTAGCTGCCTGACATAATAGGGATTTTAAAATGTTGAATAAATGAAGCCTCTGCATCTCAATCTCCTTTCTTATTCCCCATTGCTTGTGAGAGTAAAATGAATGAAGGTAAGTAAAAGTGTCATTAAAAGGCAATGTATCACCAGAAATCACTTAGAGGAGAATGACAACAGATAAATATGGAATGTGAGCAGATGAAAGGAAGAAAATACTTTAAAGCCAAATCCAGCTGACAGCCCATTGACTGTCACCACAGCCAGCTTACGAAGGTCTCATCTTACAAAGCGGAGGAAGACCGGACCTGAAGCTACCAAAGGCAAAGCACATAAGTGATTATTACTCATTGCATTTGTTCTCCCTGCTGCCCAATTTATGAAACTAAACTTGTGTTGTTTTTGGAAAAGTCTTCCTATCCTGATGATCCCAGTGGATGCACAGGAACATATACCTCTTCTTTGACTTGCGTTTGAGGTTGATCTAGTCCAGATGGAAAATTCTTCATAGACATTTTAAAGTATTCCATCTGTGAAGCAAACCAAAGAAAGTAAAAGATAATGAACTATATGAAAGCTGACTTACCCATTAAGAGGGTTAGACTGAGGTCTGATAATGGATTAACTCATTGTGTGAATGCCACAGATAATGCTGAGAAATACACCTTCTTTCCTCTCTTGCCCTTTTGAGGGTCATTGAGATTATGAATGTCTTTTCCAGTGGTGGAAACATACACTTCCAATATATTATGTAAGTTAAATAATATTTTTAGTTGGCCTTTTAAGTCTCTTCTTTCTTTATGAGTTAGGCAAGCTTCTTGATAGCAGTGTGACCATGGGCAACTGGGTTTTTGTTTGCTTAATCTTTTGATTTTCAGTTTCTTCATTTGTAATAGGGGATAGTATACTTACTTCACAAGATCATAAAAAAATTAATGACAAAAGCTTCTTTAAGCAGCTTAGCAGAGTACACAATGCATATTATGCTTTCTCTGTGATGATAGTAGGGTTATCAGGCTTCTGACCATTTTTTAATATTACCATACATTGTCATTTGTCTTTGCACTTTGCATTCTGCTCTATGTTCACCACCCCAGTACCAAAAAGCAAGAAAAAGATAGTTTCCCCAAAGCTAATGGGCCACTGGTTTCCCAAGGTGATAAGAGGATAGCTAAAAATGGTGACCATCAACAGTATTGATGATAAGCTGAGAAAGATGTCATTAAAATACAGTGGTGTCCACATGCAAGAAAATAGCCAAAATTTAAAAGCTGGCTTAAAATTCAACATTCAAAAAGCTAAGATCATGGCATCCAGGCCCTTCACTTTGTGGTAAATAGACGGGGGGAAAGTGGAAATAGTGACAGATTTTCTTTTCTTGGGCTACAAAATCACTGTGGATAGTGACTGCAGTCATGAAATCAAGACACTTGCTCTTTGAAAAGAAAGCTATGACAAACCTAGAGAGTGTATTAAAAAACAGAGACATCACTTTGCCAACAAAGCTCTGTACAGTCAAAGCCATGGTTTTTCCAGTAGTCATATATGCAAGAGTTGGACCATAAAGAAGACTGTACACCAAAGAATTAATGCTTTTGAACTGTGCTGCTGGAGAAGACTCTTGAGAGTCCCTTAGACAGCAAGGAGGTCACACCAATCAATCCTAAAGGAAGTCAACCCTGAATATTCATTGGACGGATAATGCTAAAATTCCAATATTTTGGCCACCTGATGTGAAGAGCCAACTCATTGGAAAAGACCTTGATGCTGGGAAAGATTGAGGGCAGGAGGAGACAGGAGTGACAGAGGATGAGATGGTTGGATGGCATCATCAACATGATGGATATACGTTTGAGCAAACTGTGGGAGATGATGAAGGACAGGGAAGCCTGGCATGCTGCAGTCCATGGGGTTACAAAGAGTTGGACACGACTAAGTGGCTGAACAACAAAAGAATGATGACACCAAATTTTGGAGAGGTTGTGGAGCACCTGGAACTCTCATCTTTCACTGGTGAAAATGTAAAATGGTACAACAGCTTTGGAACACAATCTGGCAGTTTCTTTATACATTTAAACAAATACCTTCCCTGTAACCCAACAAGGCCACCCCTAGGTATCGACCCAAAGGAAGCAAAACCATATGTTTATAAAATACATGACAAGAATGTTCAAGGCAACTTTACCCATAATGGCCAAAAACTGGAAACAGACCAAATATCCATCAATAGAACAGATAAACAAACTGTGGCATACAATGAATTACCACTCAACAATAAAATAGAGCCAGCTACCAGTTGTTAAATAAATCTGAAACATACTGCTGAGTGAAAGAAGCCTTATACAAAGCAGAATATATGCTATTAGTCCTTTAATATGACATTTTATAACAAATGAAACCAATCTATAATGGAGAAAAAGTCTCAAATCAGTAGTTGTCAGGGACAGGAGCAGAATAGGAAATGTTCTGGAATGTAATTTTCTGTCTTGGTAAAAGTTAGGGTTGCACAAGTGTATGCATTTGAAATACTCCACAAGTGTACATTTAAGATAGATTTGTTTTATTGTATGTACATTTTATATCAAATAAAAAAACTAAACAAATGCCAAACTCTAATTACATTCAGGCTTTGGTATTTTGGGAGAGATACACATGCTGATATCCGCAATTTATTTTGAAGTTCATCAAAAAATAACACAACTAACAGATGGAAGGGGTTTAATGGATGGATAGTGATAAAGTAGAGTAAATGTTAATGGGGAAACTGGGTGATAAGTGTACAAAGTTCACTGTAAAATTCATTCAACTTTAATGTATGTTTACTAATTCTTGAATGTTTGACTAGTTTTGAACATTTGAAATGTTGGGGAAAATATAGTGGTGGCAAAGTTCTTTCCTACTAGAGGACTAATTCTTTAACTTTCCTTTGTATTAAAAGATCCTGCATTATTAAAGGAAACTGTTCCTACAGTGTATGAAAAGAAGAATATATAAAATGTATACTAGCTCAGAGGTAAGGGGAGATGACCAAAGATACCTCCTCAAAAAGACAGAGCTAGCTAAAATTGGGTGCCCTTTCATATTTCCTTCTCATTTTCCTACTGATCTGGTGGTGCCTGTTGACTAAGGAGGGTCTTGCCTTTTTGTCTGTTAAGAAAGACCTCCATCTCAATATGAAATTAGTTTGAGAGAGAAATTGGATGATGGTATCAATTTGCTTCTGCAGAAACAAACTTTTAAGTGAAATCAGCATGGTGGCAGATTTGTGCCCTTACCACAAAGATTGAAACAGCTGTATTGCAAACATATGCGTGCATGCTAAGTCGCTTCAGTCATGTCTCACTCTTTGCGCTCCTCTGTCCATGGGATTCTCCAGGCAAGAATACTGGAGTAGGTTGCAACGCCCTCCTCCAGGGGATCTTCTCGACCCAGGGATCAAACCCATATTTCTTATGCTTCCCACGTTGGCAGGGAGGTTCCTTACCACTAGTGCCACAATGCAAACACCTCCATGTGTAATAAACACTGAGGAAAGGAAAAGTGCTGTTTCTCACTGGGCCAGAGTAAGAGCCATGTATGAAAAAATGGAATTTTCTTTTTGTTAATAGAACCTGGTTTTCCATTTTTCCACATTAAGACTGGCTGGAATGGTTATTTTTAAGGCCTCAGCCCAGACCTAGTAGACATGTGCTGATTTTGATACTTCTTGTTTAAAATTTATAAGAAGAAAAATATACTATTTGAAAACAAAATGAAATCTCCAGAAAGGCTGTATCAAAGCAATATAGTTTGTTTCTTAGAGCTGTCACAGGATTTTGCTTTTCACAGATGAGCATGGGATCTGCTTATTTTGGCAGAAAGGAAAGGAAAGGTAGGCAGAATTGAAGGATATGATCATATGAGGATTATGACTGTAATAATAAATGGTCTGACAACACTTAATGTTAGTGAACACATGAGTGAAAGTAATTAAGCATAACTGTTAATTTTGCCTTATATAAGTTCTAGAATAACCACTTTCAGAAGACAGAACTTCTGCCAATGACTTCAAGGAGGCAGCCAAAGAGAATTTTCAAAGTTCAATAGCTTTCCACCAGGCTTTCCGGGAAGGTAACAGAAAGTAGCATGGCCGTCAGATAGGAATACCATTTGAATTCACATGTCATTCAAGAGAGCCTCAAAACCAGCACCCACTTGGCAGAAAATTTGTCTGTTCAAACTTTCTCTGCTCAACTCTAGCACTTTATTAAAGTTTAACAGGAATTAAGCTATTAAATCCAATTATAATTGCTATAAGGGCAAAGAGTCAGAGGTTTCATTTTTCATGTCCACCTGAAGAGAAAAATATGATTCAAGTGCTTTTTTTTTTTTTTACTTTTCTGAAGATGGAAACATAAAAACATTATTTTAGTGTATTGCTATTTGCTTTTCCTCATTTTGAAGAGAAGCCTTTTAGAAATAAGAATGATCATGAAAAAATACACATGGTCAAGAAAAATTTTAACTTTTAATTCTCATTAACAGTATAAGAAATATAAATTAAAACAAAGGTCTAGTGTTTTTCTCACCTATCAAACTGGTAAAGATTAAAAAACTGGCAAGAGAATGAACAGGGCATTCTTAAAAACAGCTTATATGTAGGAATGTAAATTTGCTATAATCTTTTGCTACGTAACTTTGCTGGTGAGAAGTCTTAGCAATGTGGATTAAGAGCTTATAGGTAGTCTTGCTAAATTTTTAAACTAAATTAATAATCAGAGATATAAAGATTTATGTTTTTAAAAGTTTATTGCAGAATTTTTTATAGTAGCCAAAATTGGAAATAACCTCAAAGCCTACCCTTAGAGGATTGTTAAGAAAATTATGGCTACATCCATATACGGGAAGAGTGTGCAAAAAATTATGACTTTTAAGAATATTTAGTCATGTTTATAATATACATTAAGTGAAAAGAAAAATCTGGATAGAAATTGTACCTAGAGCAGCATCCAGCTTTCTAATATATGTATATATGCATGAAAAATCCTCCAAGGGTCAATATTTGTGTATGATGAAGCTTTGATTTTTGTTTTCTTATATTGCCTGTATTATCTGTATGTTCGACAATGAGCATATTCTGCCAGAGGACAATGAATCAATACTTTGAATTATACAAAACAGAATTTGTGCTTTGTTTTGGATCTCCCAGGCCATTGTCAGTCAATTCAGTTGAATGATGGGACAATTCAGTGAAGAAAAAAACATCAGGCAACCTGGTTGGTTGGCAGTTTGTAGACAAAGAGTTGGCTAATTTCCCACACTTGTAATTTTTCAACTAGTTGGTTTGGCATCACATAAATACAGCTAGAGTTGGAACATTTGAAAGTGAAAAAGCTTTAATGCCAAAAATCTCTTAGAACAAACTGAAAAAAGATGAACACTGATTTTTTTTTTTTTACTACAGTTTCTCTCATACATAAAAATGAACTAATAAACCAAATCCCCCATCACCACCAGCTATATTTTGAGCATTTTAACTGTAAATGTAGTCCTTAACCCCATCTGGCTGCAGAAGCACTATTTGTAAAACTGCAAGGAGTGCAGTGGGGAGGCGAGGGGGTGGTGGGAAGGGTGGTTCATGAGAAAATGTAAAGTTATCTCCAGGCAGGACTGGAATTCTTTGTTTTAAATTTTTCCCTCAATCTGTTGTGTTGCTAGTTCTTTATTGGTGACCTTGAATAGGTCAGATTAACCATCATGTCTCTTACCTTCCAGAGATTAGCCAAAGGACTAGCAGGAATTTCTTCTTTTTGCTCCTTGCAATGTTCCCAGTGACTAAAACAACCTCTGGCACATAGTGGGCACTCAAGCAACTATTGATCAAAATAATCAACAATCCAATGCCTATAATTCTGTAACTTTCAGGCACTCCTTTAGCTTAAAGCTCTGAGAGACCTAATTGAGTCAAAAGTCCCATTTATAGATTAAAAATTTTAAGTTGATATCAGTAATTTATACTTTAATCTGATGAGTTTCACTAACTTTGGAATGGGTTATGACAGGGCAAGGGAGTTCGAGAATGAGGTTTCAGGGCACTTAAAAGCAGAGAAAGAGAGAATGTTTTGGGGTATACAAAGCGTCATATCTTGAATTAATGAGAGGGTCTTGGTAAATATACAAGAAGATGGGATTGTTTTGACAGTAAATTAACCCAAAATCTTGCCAGATGCTCTCCCAAGTCATATCATTCGATCTCCACAATCATCTTTCCAGAAAGACATTTCTTATTTCCATTTGGCAGATAGGAAACTGAGACTCAAACTGAACAATTTCCTGAAGACCTAACAGTGAGAAAGTGGAAGAATATACCTGTATTTGACTCTATAGCTTCTAACAATGGAAGAAAAAATTAAATTTAAAAATGACAGACTGGGAATGCTGTAAAGAATTTGGCTGTCTTCTTAGTTTTGTTCAGAGATGCCAGTTCCATGGCACAGGTGGGAATCTCAACAGAGCTGAGCAGTTCAGGTGGGTTCATGACAGGAGAAATTCCAAGACACACTGAGCAGGCAAGACTGCTGTAAGCCCACAGCCACATTATCTTTACAAATGCTGAACCAAGGCTATACCAGCCTCCCAGGCAGTAAAAAAAAAAAAGTCCTCCCCCAGCATTTCTAATAGCCTTAAATAAATACTGCGAAGTTTCAAGTAAATATCCAGAAAGCAAAAGTTGAACTGAGAGCGAAACAACCTTAAATTATTTAAATTCCTGAACATCAAATAAAAGAGCCAGACACTAGGTAAATTAATGGGATGTTTACACATGAACTGATAATTTTTAATCTAATTTGTTGGGGCATTTGGGACACCACTGACCACTTGAAATAAATAAAATGTCGTTTTAGATTCAGATGATTAGAATTCTTTGAAAAGATCTGCTTTATTGTACAATACCTCCCAGCAAAGAAATACCACTTGAGGAGACAATGATTGCCAAACTGGGGATTATTTGCGGAATGTACATGGCTGAGGATAATTGTGTATCATATGAATCTTATCACTACACAGAAAGCTCAAAGAAGCTTTCCTGGATAGTAGCTGAAAGTGAAATAAATATGATTTAGAGTGCTTTTATTCCAGGGAGTAATTGTGCACCCTGGCCAGCAATGGAGAACTATAAACAATGTCTGGGAAGACAGAAACAAATGTCTTAAATTTTAGTGACTAAAAAAAG
Source organism: Aepyceros melampus (assembly GCA_006408695.1). NCBI lineage: Eukaryota > Metazoa > Chordata > Mammalia > Artiodactyla > Bovidae > Aepyceros > Aepyceros melampus. The sequence goes on from SJXQ01005109.1 coordinate 110,689, forward strand.
TTTGTGAAAGAATATCTGAAGAGAACAAGGCTGCTCTTGAAATCAAAAGTGAAAACTGACCACTCCCTCAAAAGGGCAGCTGTCCAGACAAGGGTTTTGAGAATTGGAAAGTTGGACTCAATTCAGACAAGCTTCCTCATTTCTAGAGCTCTGGTTTCCCCCTGCCAACAGAAAAGCAAGGCATACATAAAAATAGGAAATGTGCACTTCTCAGCAAGGCTTGCCAACTTGCAGTATTCACATGTTTCAAAGAAAAGGTCATAATGGATGATGGCAATGCTATATCATCAAGAGGGAGAATTGTAGTCTGTCCATGTTTCAGAATAATTTTTAACTTTAAGTGCATAAGTGGGATATGATGAAAGTTTGCAGCAATGGATTATTAGATATAATTTTAAAGTATCGATTTTAGAAATTGACAATATTATAAACCAAGAGTACATAAATATACATATTTAATGTCAGAATTCATGGGAATGGGTCTCCAGGTCAGCCATGTTCTAGTCAATAAGTATTGATCAAGAATTATTATATGCATGTGCACGCAGGCCCAGTCACTTCAGTCATGTCCAACTCATTGTGACCCCATGGACTGTAGTCCACCAGGCTCCTCTGTCCTGGGATTCTCCAGGCAAGAATACCGGAGTGAGTTGCCATACCCTCCTCCAGGGGATCTTCCAATCCCCAGGGATTGATCCTGAGTCTCCTATGTCTTCTGCATCACAGGCAGATTCTTTATCACTGAGCCACTGGGGAAGCCCAAGTATTATTGTGTGCTTGGACTAAATTCCTGCTATGGAAGATGTGGTATTATCAGCTGTTAATTCCAACCCACTGATAAGGAGGAAGGGAAGAAGATGGAAACTTGAGTTAACTATATGCCAAACATAGTTCTAATGAGGCAACCCTTTAAAGGAGATACTAGAATTTCTATTTTATGAATTAATTGTGCATGAAAATAACTGGAAAATGATATAATATAGCATATAATTAAGTCTTATGTTGAATATCATGAGGTTCTATAGTTTATGATTCTTAGGAAATAGTATGGAACATCCAGAAAAGATGAAATTATTATTTACTAAGGTGACTACAAATGACATCATGAAGGAGCTGGTGCTTAGAATGTATTTTAAAACAAAGGTCAGATTGGAATAGATGAAACAATGTCTGGATGGGAAGAGGTTTGGTATTAGGGAAAGTGTTAGTTGCTCAGCTGTGCCTGACTGTTTGAGACTCCATGGACTGGAGTCTACCAGGCTCCTCTGTCCATGGGCTCCAGTCCATGGGATTTTCCAGGCAAGGATACTGGAGTGGTTTGCCATTTCTTTCTCCAGAGTATTATGAGGGGCAAGAACCATATAATCAAAAGCAAAAATCCATTAAAAAAAATAGTGTATAGGTGGAGGTGAATCGACTTGTTGGCCAATCTGATAGGAAGAGAAGATTAAGGAGAGCATTGTTGTTCAGTTGCTAAGTCGTGTCCAATTCTACAATTCCATGGACTGTAGCACGCCAGACATTCCTGTCCTTCATCGTCTCCCAGAGCTTGCTCCAACTCATGTCCATTGAGTCGGTGATGCCATCCAACCATCTCATCCTCTGTCGTCCCCTTCTCCTCCTGCCTTCAATCTTTCCCACATCAGAGTCTCTTCTAATGAACTGGCTCTTCACATCAGGTGGCCAAAGTATTGGAGGTTCAGTTTCAGTGTCAGTCCTTCCAATGAATATTCAGGGTTGATTTCCTTTAGGATTGACTAGTTTGATTTCCTTGCTGTCAAAGGGACTCTCAGGAGTCTTCTCCAACACCACAGTTCAAAAACATCAATTCTTCAGCATTCACCCTTCTTTATGGTCCAACTGTCACATCTATACATGACTACTGGAAAAATCATTGCTTTGACTAGATGGACTTTGTTGGTAAAGTAATGTCTCTGCTTTTTAAAATGCTGTCTAGGTTTGTCATAGCTTTTCTTCCAAGGAGAGCACAGTAGAATAAAATTATGTAGAAGTATGCTTAGATGAATGCTTAGATTCTGATTGATCCAAAGAACAAGGGAAAGCTGCTGTAGAATCTTGAGACCAAATGATCCTATGATTCAAATATTCAACCCATTATGAGCTCATTTCTAATCATGGAGGCAATCCAATTTGGGGTGGCATTCAGGACATGACTGCCTAGACAATGATATAATTACAGTGATGTTTTATGAAGACATCACTGTGTCCAAAGATTCATGCATAAACAAAATCTGGAACAGGGAGATCACTAAATTCTCTTTCATCGTGGAGACAATGGCTTGATCTATGGTTGCAACAGTAGACATAGAGACCAAGAAAAGCTTTTCAGCTAATTTAAAGGAAGAATGTACAGGACTTTGTTATCTTATTGGGGAAAGATAGAAACTCTAAGCAATGTATCCATAAGTTGAGAAGAAAACACATGAAATTCAGCTCTACTATGCTAGGTCAGCATCAATGTTTTAACTGATCAACTTGTTCTCCTGTTCAACAACAAACCCATAACTCAGAGCTGGAGGCAGGGAGAAGAAATAGAGAGTTGAAGGAGTGATGAGTAGCATTTACCTTTTAGTCCATATACGTATCTTTCTCTAAGGGAACATGAGGCTAGGGTGGAGTGTGTTGCAGAGATTATGTACCCTATGTGCTCATATCAACAAGTGATGAAATGTTAGTGTAACTTTCATCCCACTTTGACTTCTAGAATCTGTCACATCAACATTGGGCTTTACAACCTAACATTAGTGTCCTTACCAACACCAACCACCCTTGCCTTCTTTTTACTCATTGCTATCAAATAGGAGAGTATTTATTTGAGGACAGTTGGACCTGTAAAAAATGTTTTGTTGAATTAATAAAATAATGCTAAAAGCAAGAATGGTGATCAAAAGTGAAATGGTGGTCCTCAATAGTGCACTGTATGTCTTTGGATCAGATGCTCCAATAATGGTTGAGTGCTGAAAGTAATATCTGCCACAGAATCAGAGCATAACAAATGTGTGATAAAGAAATAAGCCAATTTTCTTATTTTCATTTTCTTTTTGAGTTTATATGTTGGCTTGGCTTAGAAATATCCAAAGGCCTCTATCCTTCTGGCAGAATAGAAGCTAATCTGATCTTTAGATGGCTATGAAAATTCTGCAGCATAGTGGAGTGGAAGAAGCATTTGTCTCAGGAGACCAGGTCTGAGTCCAGGCTTTGCCTTATAGTACCTGTGGGAGTTTTGGACAAATCACTTCCTCTCTCTAAGCCTCTGTTTCCTCAGCGGTTAAAGAGAGGGCTGGATCAGGAGAAATCTCAGGCTTATTCTGGTCTAACAACCTCTGAGTCTATGCAAGCTGGCTGAACGTCACCTTGAGCCCTGCCCAGAATATCCAGTTGGCTAAAATTTCTGCTCTGGTCTTAAAATATGACTTAGTAGCATTTTCTTTTCATCACCTGACTTATGTCATTTGAAGGTCATCTATGACCACCAGCATGAATGTGGTTTCAAGCCCTTAAAAACAAAAATGATAATTATTCAGTGACATCATCAGTATGTCACCCATGAGTTTTGCCACATTGGCTATATGATTTGGTAATAATTATCTGCAAGACCCTTCCACAGGAAACACCTGCTGAGGTGTAGGTCAGCCCAGCTGCTCTAAATATGAAACACTTCTTTGTTCCTGTCCCTGCAGAAATAGAGATAAGCAGGGCAGACTCTCAAGAAACCTCAAAGCCCCCAGCTTCCTCTTCATTCTCCCTTTCTTCCATCAGGGTCTGCCATCTATTCTAGCCACTGCACTTTTTATTGTATTCCAAGATAGAAATGTAAAGGAACCACCGTTAGTACCTGTCCTTCTACCCAGTTCTATCTAATTTAATTGCCCTGGTCATATTTGACTTTTAATATTTTTTTATTTCCTATTAAAAGAAACAAGAAGTTAGTTGTTTTTAATTTAGTTGAGATTTTCCTCAGAGGGAAAACAGTGAGTACAAAGAAATGGGTAAGAACTCTGTCTCATGCTGTCTCCTACAACGCAATTTCCATCAACTCTGGATCGAGAATTGTGTCCCTGTGACCCTGACTTCTCTTCTCTCCCCACCTCCTTGAAGTCAACTGTTTTCCTTTCACCTTTCTGCTCTAAGATGCCCAACTAGTCATCCCCCATCCCCACGTTTCCCCCGTTCTCCTGGGGTTCCTTGTTGGCTTAGGTTCTGCTCTGTCCACACGTTGGTAATATCATGATCCACTCACCTGTTCAGGGAATCAACAGTCTCAGACCTTAAATCTATCATAGCTTCAAGCCTCCTGGAGAGCATGCTTCTGGAACATTATTCTTTTAATAAATAGTTATTTTATTAATAAATATGAAATACTGATTTGGTGTAGAAAGATGGCAGCAAATCAAATGGGGAGTAGGAGAGGAAAGCAGATCGAAGACCCTTCAGGAGGGTGTGGAATAGGATGGGGGCATGTAATGTGCTAAACCAGTGTCCCCCCCAAAGTTCAGGTCTACCAAGAACCTTTGAATATGACCTTATTTGGCAACTGAGGCTTTGCCGATGTAATCAAGTTAAGATGAGGTCATCCTGGGTTGCTGTTGTTGTTCGGTCACCCAGTCATGTCTAGCTCTTTGCAACCCCCTGGACTGCAGCACACCAGGCCTTCCTGTCCCGTACCAACTCCTGGAGTTTGCACAGTTTATGTTCATTGCATCGGTGATGCCATCCAGCCATCTCAGGGTCTGATGACCTCTTTTCCTGCCTTTGATCTTTCCCAGCATCAGGGGCTTTTCCAATGAGTTGTCTATTCACAGCAGATGACCAAAATACTGGTGCTTCAGCACCAGTCCTTCCAGTGAAATTCAGGGTTGATCTCCCTTAAGATTGACTGGTTTGATCTTCTTGGGTGGCCCTACACAGCATGGCTCATAGCTTCATTGAGTTACGCAGGCCCCTTTGCAATGACAAGGCAGTGATCCATGAAGGGGCATCCTAGGTTAGGGGGGGTTGTAAATCCAATAGGACTGTGTCAGACAGAGACAAACAGGGAAAACACCATGTGGCAATGGAGGGGAGACTGGAGTGATGAGAGCCAAGGTGGGGACCAGGATTGCTGGCAATCTTGTAAGCTAGGAAGAAGCTGTTCTAGGGCCTTTGGAGAGAGAATGGCCCTGCTTTCACTTCAGTTTTGGACCTCTAGCCTGTGAAACTACAAGAGAATAAATTTATATTGTTTTAAGCTGGCAAGATTGTGATGATTATGGTACCCCCAGGGAATTAATACAGATTATCCCAGTGACTAAGTACTGGCAGACAAACAAATTCCTGAGAACCTCACCCCTGGGCACAAGAGGATGGAGGATCTGGGACCAAGGATCCTCAGTATTCAGTCAAATCCAAAGCCTTGCTCTTCTACCAGTGATATCAGAATATGACAGTGCACAAGGAAAGATGATGGGAACACTAAAGACCCTGACTGTCACTGTGATAAAAAGAGAACAAGCAGAAGAGGAAAAAGACAAGAGAAAGGAGATAGGGAAAAAGGCAGGATTTTAGAGAAAAGTGATAGCATTGGTAGTGACTTTATATCAATAACCAGAGTCAAAGTAGAACGAGGAGCAAAACATCAAAATTTGATTCTACCAAAATCCAAAGATACAAAACCTGCATAAAAGATTAATTATGCAAACTGCTTACCATTTATGCCTAATGAACTTGTGCACAATAACAATTATGTGTATTGTTAAATGTTAGATTTAAATTATTGTAAATTTTATTTGATCAAAGCAGTAAACTCTATGCAAATAAGCTTTATAAATAGTGATTCCTACCACATGGTCGCTAGCTCCACAACCTTTAAAAAAAAAAAACTACAGGTGACAATCCTTCACATCACTCAGATAAGCACAGAAAACAGGATACAACATCGTACTGTTTTTGGATTTTACCTCCCAACCCTAGATTTAATAAGCATTAGGGAAAAAAAAGAAGCATATTATTATATGAGAAAGTGCTTATTGAAAGAATTTACCAGGTTTACAGGTGTGATACACTCTATAGAATATTCCTTGACCAGGATAAAAATGCCTGTTGTGTGTTTAACAGAGTAACATTAAGCTTTCTCTGGCAAACCTCTGGCATGTCCACTGCCTGAATTTCAACAAAGACTGCTTGTCGCTACTGTGTGCTTGCTTGTGTGTACCCCAGTCTCACATACAAAATAAGGTCTCTTTTCATGCTCCCACCAAGACTTAAGAAAAATATCCTGCAACTGTGAATGCACAGCCCTGTGTAACTGTTGGGGTTCAGCTGAACTTTGTCTTTCATTTTGAGACTGTGAACAGTCCCACAGATTTCCTCTCCCAAACATGCTAGCTTTTTGTGTTTAATGATCAGTCTGGATTTAAACAAAATGCAATGTGTTTCTAGAGATATTTGAAACTAAAATAGGAAGTCTCGTTATCGGTTTATTGGTCTGTAACCAGGCTCTTTCCTGTAGAGAGATGTTTTTAAGGTTCAATGTGAAACCCACAGGTAGCGGCTCCTTTTCCAAGGACGGGGTGTTGGTGCCCTCTTGAGGAAGAAGGGAAAAGGCAGAGGATAAAGAAAGGAAGGGAATGGTGGGGAAACAGAAAAGAATATTTAGATAGCTTGGTGCTTCAAGTTGAATCTACCTCAAAGGACAATTGGGTTTTTGCAGTTTTTCTCAGCACAAATTCACATATCTTGATGTTTATAAATTAGCCTGCTTTGCTGCTGCTTTTTTATTTACAGTGTGTTTTCCAAGGTAATGCCATTTTGATGAAGCAGTGTTTCCCTGACTTTCATATAGTTCATGGTCAAGAAAAATTTTATGTGATTAAATCCACACCGGCACTCTGACAAAATATTGGCCATCAATCCTCTTCTACCCTAACTTGTGAATCACAAATCTCAAAAGTCTCCATCTATTTTGCCCTTCTTCCCTGGTTCATACTCTGGTTTAATCTAACCATGAAAATTCAGTAATGTTACTCTTTTTTTGCTACTCACTTTTGACAAGTTCCTAATCCTTTGTCTCACAACTCTTTGAACACAGTCAAATTTTTTGCCTAATTTTGATTCCAGGAGCAAGAGCTTTGAGAATATTTTTTATAGAGGACAAATAATATGTTTAGTTACCATCTCCACCCTCAACCTCCAAATTTAAAATAAATCCTTTTAAGAGTTTTCTTGAAAGAAAATTAACTGGCTAATGAACATTCCAGACAATTGAAGAGACTCAGAGCATTTACCTGATTTGTTTCAATAGTGTGTTAGCAACAAACTCTCTGGGGTTCTAGTCTAATCCTGTAGAATGAATCTTGCCTCTACTCAAATCCTTAGCACAATTGCAGGCGTAGAGCCACCTGTACGTATTTCTTGTCACTAATTTTGTATTATCTTAGGACTGGTCAAGACAAAGATGCAAGCATGTTGGCTTCCAAGAGACCACATATTCCAGTAGATCAAAGAACCTGCTTTAAAATTATGTAATCTGAGTTCTAATTTCCTCCTCTGCCACTTTTTAATTATTTATATTTCAGCCAGGTTGCTTTAAGCTTTCTGGCCTCATCTCCTCATCTGTAAAACAGGCATGGTCAGAGGCTCTTCCTATGCTAAGCAACCTGGGTCAAGACTCCGGACACAGACCAAGGGTACTTTTTGGTCATTTGCTATGTAGTAATTATTTCTACATCCTGGGACACATCAAATTTACAAAACAATCTTGAGAAAAGCAGAGCTGAACCATTCCATTTCAGTAAAACAATATTAAAATAAAATAAGGGAACTAGAATAGACCATAGAGTGGCATAGGGCATTCTTTAGCTTTGTTCTGAATTGCCATGTTTTTGCATCCTTGCCCCTCTGTAACAACCTCTCAGTTTGCCCCAAATGAGAAATTACAGCTTGATTTCATCAGTGTGAGTCTTCTTAGATGTCACAGGGAAGCAGGTCTCCCCAAGATAAACTGTAACTGTGTTTTATACACTGTACTTTTTTGTGGACAAACATATTTTTGCCTCGTCTACCTCTGAGAGAACAGGTTTTGGGGATAGAGGAGGTAGTGACAGACATATATCTCAATCGGAGCCTTGGAAACTGTCATCATTTAAAGAAAGATATCTGTAACAGAAGGCTGAAAACCCAGGTCATGGAGTGTCTGAGTATTATGTAATATGACCTCAAGTCAAAATAAAGGAAGCTTGCTCTGAAAAACCCTTGTGACTCTATTATTTGTCTCAAAACTCTGAACCTCCTGCTCACTGTCACATAAAAAGAACTTATTAACACTTGGAAACTGAAAGACATCTGCCCTTATTTTGGACCAAAAACTCCCCTCAAACATCCCACGGAGAGTGGTTGTGAGGATTAAATGAGGAACTAATGTTATGAAGTGCTCCGCCTGGGGTCCCAGATATGACTCTGTTCCGCAGACATCTGTCACTGTCTCTATTGATCATCTCATCTCTGGCTCTTTTGCAAATATCTTAGCAAGTAAAACAAAGAACTAAATTTTTAGCCTAAGCTGACCTCCTGGGCACTGTGCTCATGGGGAGATATTTGTCCAGGGAAGGACCCTGCAGGGACAAAATGTTTATCCCTTTAAATCTGAGCAAGATCAGATGAGAGGATCAAGTGTTTCCCACAGCACTCACCAAGACAAGTCCACCTCTGTCCTGGCAGGACCTGTGGCAACATGGGCTCCGAGGTCCTGCTACTGAGATTCCTAGAGGAGTCCTGGGCATTGCCCATGGCCACGCCTCCATGCTTGTCTCTAGCTATCATTAAGCTCTGTTCCTAACAGGGCCAGAAGGAGTCCCTCTTTAAATCTGTCAGAATTTCCTTTCCTACCAGATTATACAGATAAACGCCTGGAGAACTGTACATGTTTTTCCGTTCAAGTGGCACGGTATGTTGATTATTTTATTAATGCAATTCAGAATTCTTACAGAAGTGTCTTTCCATGAATAAGATTTTTCCCCCCATTTTAAATAAGGCAAAAATTTTTATCATTATTATTTTTTCCAGAAGCCCATATGGATCTGCCTTAAATCTGGAGGTTGAAATTGGTTGAGTTTGAATACAGCTTAAAGCTTATTTCCCTCAATTTAAAGAAATAAAGAAATAGGAAAAGAAAGACAGACCTAAAATCTATTTTGATTGAAGCCAGACTTGATTGAGTCTTGTTTACGGTGAACTTAGATGATGTTGCCTCATTGTTCAGTGTATTACATTGATATTAGTGTTCTGAAAATAAATTACTTGGTCTAAATAAATAAATAAAACCTATTTCTCTCATACTATTATTTGTGAATGTATTTTTTGTCCCTTAGGCTTATTGCTTGAAAAGACCAGGTTTTATTGATAGTGGGTTAGTATTAAAATGTTTCAAAAGAATATAGACCACAAAAGGCCTACTTGGTGGTAGTTTTGCTATGTATCAGTGACACTTGAGGCAGGTGCCGAAGACAACAGGGCAACCACCTCCCATTTTTATGCCAACTCACAAGATGAGTCAGATGTGCAGTAGATGAATATATACTGAGATGTGAGAGGTCAAGCATAGCAAAAGTGGACGTTTCCCACCTCTACCTGCCCTGCCTGTTTCTTATAAGTATAACCCACAAAATCAACAGTTTTCTTTTGCCTTCAGTGGGTTCATTAGCTTACAAAGGCATCCTTGAAATTTCAAGTACAATCAAGTGCAATTGCAGTTTTAACTTATGCAATGTGTGTGTGAATGAGGATGTGACATTCACATCCTCATGTGGGTTTTTTTTTAAAAGAGATTCCAGTATTACATTTTAATCATCTCTCTGCTTCTCACATGTTAAAGACAAAGATCCAGCGTCTCAATTGGCAACATTTTTCAACATCTCTCCATTGACTTGATTACTTTGCAGTCCCTATAATGTGGCATCTTCATCACTCAAAATTGCTGATTATATGTATATATTCCATTCCATGGAAATATTTTTTGAGATAAGCCTTATGTTTCTTAATGCTGGATAGCCAGAAAATAAAATTAGCTAACCAGAATCATTTAGATACCATCAATCACAGAGACTAACCAAGGCTAAAGAATGCTATTTTAATACTTTTTAAACTGAATCCCAAATAGATTGCTCAGTCTGCAGCCACAGACTCCAAAATATGAACCAAATATGAAAACATTTTAACTTTCATGTTTTAATGATAAGAATGTTGTTGGCATTAATATTTGAACATTTCAGCATACCTAGTTCTGAAAGCTATGTCATGGCAGGCTCAGAATCCACTGGCAGACTATAAATAAAATCTTTCTATAAATATACTTCATGCCAAACTACCAGCAGAATACATTTTTCATCTTCTAAACAGATGGTATAAGAGAAAAATCATGCATGTATATGATTAATCAAATGTGCTTTTGCTGATAGAATTTTCATTACTGTTACCAGCATGGGTTTTGTGAAATTTCTGCATGTTATATTTTCTTTTGAGAATTTGTTTATTTAAGGAAACGATTAATATAAATGAAGATGGAAAGATGATAGGCCTTAATATGTGTGGTTTCTTTAAGGTCTACTGGGGCTGGGATGTAAAGGTATTTTCCTACAAAGACATATCTAGGCAGCTCTTTCAGGTCTGTGGTTAATCCACGTGCTTAGGCTTCCAGCTTCTTATTCTCCCAGCCCCTATCCCAGTCCCTCACTGGTCATCTGCCAGAACTCCTATTCAGCTGAGAAGTTAGTCTTTATGATTGATATGAGACACTGAAAGCAGAAAAGAATGCTTTATTGAAGGAAACACCAGGGCAGGGGGTTTGGCATATTATAAATAGCATGGTAAGGAATGGGACTCCCCTACATTCAGATCATCAGGGTTAATACCCAGTCAACAACTATGGCAAAGAGAGTGGTTGCTCACCCCGATATCTGTTCTATTTCTCCTTGTATAGAACACTACAAATTTTTATCTAGGCATATCATCATCTAGAATAAAAGATTAATTCCTCAAGCCACGTTAGTAGCTATGTGAAGCCATAGAAATAGTATGTGGCCTGGGGCTAAATTTTAGCCCAGATTTAAGTAAGGTAGGTGGCTTATTTTTTGCCCTATGGCTTTTGTCCTACTTCTGGATTGTCTTGTATGTGTATGTGTTGGCTAGAACTTCAGCAGCCATTTTGGACCATGAAATAGAAGTGCTTTGCTTAGATGATGTATAGAAATTTTAGATCTGGAGTCTCTGAAATCACTGGGGAACTACCGTGACAACTCACGTCTACCTCCTGTTAGGCTTCTTGTATGTGAAAAAGGAACAAGGAGCAATGTTCTTATTATACTGGCTGTGGGCCTTTGGCAAGTTACTTAACTTCTCAACATCTTAGTTTCCATACTTATGAAATGGGGGTCAGAATGTCACCCAACTTGGGGGGTTGCTGTGGGTGCCAAATGAAATGACACTCAAAGTACTTAGACTAGGAACCTGTACATAGTAAGTACTTCACAAACTGTCGATCTTATTAAGGATACCTGACAGTTTAGTATCTAACAGTCAATTTCAACAATTGAAAAGTGTCCTGGGAAGTTCCTCAGCCTGTTATTATTTTTAAATGTTCTAAAGTGTAAATTTTGAATCATGTCTTCTAAAGAGGAATGAGTCATTTATCTAGGCTGGGACTCTAGCATCTGCCTCCGTACCACTTTGCTGCCCTCTGTTCAGACAGTAACTCCCTCACGGTATGATTAAAACATTGTTTTTTCGTGAAAACAACTCTGAAAAAAAAGGCAAATATCAGTGCTTGTGACAGTAATAAAGAAAATATGAAGAAGCATAATAAGGGACAAAATGAAATTTCCTAGTTAGAAAATTAACTTTATGCTAATGGTTCTGAATCATGCCATGAGTAGAACCACCACATGCTCCATGCAGAGGAAGCTATAGATTAGAAAGGTCATTTCAAACATGAGCATTTTCAGATGGCTCTTAATGTATCATTTACAAATGTTAAAGACCTGGTCTTGCATATGATCTGCAATCAAAATATACAGGCAACAACAAAGATTAAAGTTAAAGAATTAAAGGGAAATAGAACCAAGGTGATGGCACCCCACTCCAGTGCTCTTGCCTGGAGAATCCCACAGACAGAGGAGCCTGGCTGCGGTCCATGGGGTCACGAAGAGTCGGACACGACTGAGCGACTTCCCTTTTACTTTTCACTTTCATGCATTGGAGAAGGAAATGGCAACCCACTCCAGTGTTCTTGCCTGGAGAATCCCAGGGACGGGGGAGCCTGGTAGGCTGCCGTCTATGGGGTCACACAGAGTCGGACACGACTGAAGCGACTTAGCAGTAGCAGCAGAACCTGCAGAATGATGACACAGGGCAGATCCTTTGGGTTAGAAGAGTTCCAAGAGTGAAGAAACTATTTTTATTGTATTCATACCACATACTCGGGCTTCCCAGGTGGCACGAGGGTATAGAATCTGCCATCAATGCAGTAAATTTAAGAGATGTAGGCTCAATCCCTGGGTGGGGAAGATCCCCTGGAGGAGGGCATGGCAACCCACTCCAGTATTCTTGCCTGGAGAATCCCATGGACAGAAGAGCCTGGCGGGCTACAGTCTATAAGGTCACAAAGATAGGACACGACTGGAACGACTTAGCGGGCATACACCCACATAATCTTCAAAAAGACTTGTCTTTTTATAATAAAAAGCACAGAATTAATGAAACCATCACTATTGAGACAAAGGGAGAAGAATCATGACAAAGAGGAACTGAGAGGAAGGAATAGTTATAATCAGCTTGGTTCCCAGTCTAGGGAGGTCACTTTCTGAGATTTCACTTGGATGAGAGATAAGGCTTGGAGAAGGTCCTCTGAGAGCAGGAGGAATGGCCACGGAGCTGGATCTCTCCCACTTGCCCCTCCAGACATTCAAGCCACCCTTTTCACCCAGCCCAGTGCCCTCAGAAGTTGATCTGCCTGTCCATGCTCAGTCAGTCTCCCCTATTATCTGGTTCACTGGTTGGGTTCAGCCAGTGGTGAGCCCTGGCAAAAGATCAGAGGAAGATGAGAGATTAAGACCATAGTGTTTATTCTCCAGTTTCCTTCCTGTGAGCTTGCTTGAGTTGCCTGAATCCCTAAATCAAAGCTTAGTCCTCCTCCCAGAATAGTCTGCTCTACATGACTCTTGCAGGTTCTCAAATGTTCTCTCTTCCCTTGAGTCCAAGAAATGGATGCTATATTTAACAAAGACAAATATAGGTTGGTCAGTTCAATGTGAATGTCAGATAACAAATATATACTGCAATATGTGCAATATTGGGGATCATACGTACCTTTATTGTTTATCTGAATTTCAAATTTAACAAAGCATCCTGTATTTTGTCTGGCAACCCTACCCCAAGGATAATGTCAGCTGCTAAGCCCGGGTTCCTACTGATTTCGCTCCATCCTAACCACACCTTTGGAATGAGTCCCTTTGTCTATAAGCCATCCTTGAGTTATTCACATTATTGAGATGTGAGTGTGCCGTCTGTTTTCCCTCAGGATCCTGATACAGTCATCATACCCCTTAGTTTCTCCCTGTCAAGGTTATTTTCTCTCAACCTCTTGTAGGTTATTTCTTCAGAAGATTTTCACAAGGGTTCTATGACAGACAACCCAGTGAGATTGAAAGGAGATCTTTATCCTCCGGAAAATAGATGATGCAAAAGTGGCAATGCTGACATTTTGTTATGAGACTTAAAAACCCCAATTTAAATCCTTATATCAATGCATCTGAGCTTGGCTTTCCCTGAAAGTAGAGTCTCCCTTGGAGGAGGGCATGGCAACCCACTCCAGCCTTCTTGCCTGGAGAATCCCATGGACAGAGAAGCTTTGAGGGCCATAGTCCATAGTGTCATAAAGAGTCGGACACAACTGAAGTGTCTTAGCATGCACACATGCAAAGTCTGAATCAAAGTCTTGCTTGCAGGTAGTCTTTCTGAATGTAACCTCAGGAAGCAGAAGTGTAAGGCAGAGAGAGTGAAACAGGGAAAGAAAGCCAGTGTGAGGACGTGCCATTAAATTGGCTGAGGATAATTGGTGTTTGATCGTGCCAAGACCATATGAAGTTCCTCATGAATGTGACAGACTCTATCCAGGGGCTTAAGGGAGAAACATCTATCAAAGCACCTGTCTCTCAGTTGCCAAGACTGACCTCATGCATGCCCTGCATTTCCAGTATAAATATTCAGGAATGCAGAGCCAGTCTAAGATTTCCATGCTGCAAAATCAGAGAGGCCTGAAGGGGAAAAAATAAAAAATAAGAGAGTACTTGGCATAGGCCTGAAGGGCACGGCTGTCCAGTCTCGACTCCTTGAAGGTGGTCAAAGTCTCCACAGCACTGGTTGAAACCAAGAGGATTTTGGAGGGGTGACCAAGATGTCTCCCAGACCCAGCAGAAGGCCAGTCTACTTCTGCATGGAGATGAGATACATGTTTACCCAGAGACATGCAAGACATTAACAAAGACAGTCAGAAGCTAATGCTATTGAGGAAACATGTCCTTTCTCAGATGAGGTCACTGGAGGAATTGCCACAGTTGGCAGCAGCTAGAAGTCAGAGACTCTCAAGAACAGAATATGCTTGGGAGGAGCTTAATTAGTTGAGAGGAGACAAGCTGACCTCCAATTTGAGACCTAAGCTTGTGAACTCATGAACTGTAAGCTGGCTAGGCTCCTCCATCCATGGGATTCTCCAGGCAAGAATACTGGAGTGGGTTGCCATTTCCTTCTCCAGGGAATCTTCCCTACCCAGGGATCGAACCTGTGTCTCCTGCATTGGCAGGTGGCTTCTTAACCACTGAGCCACCGGGAAAGCCCTAACTTGAGACCACTGCCTGTCTACTGTGAATGGTTTTGGCATTTTTTGGGATGCCTCCAAGTGGATATACATGGGAAATTCATAGCTTCTCCAGTACAGCTGCAGTTAAGGAGCAATTTACCCCAGTTCAAGCACAACAAGAATTTTAAAACTTAGACTCTATTAGTCCTGAATATCAGAATTAATGCTTTCTATCATGACAGGTAGTTTCTGGGTAGAAACTTGGTAGAGTCTATCTTCTCTGCCCTGGTGGGCTTCTTCTTCCACCCCCACAGCCAAGATTACCAACTTCATGTTTTCATGATAAACACGAGCAACATGGAGCATCACATCCAATCACCTCTATCTTTCCCTTGTTTTGCCAAGAACATTTATGAATTCAACTCTATACAAGCCATTGTTCTTGCTCATTCTTGAGCCCAAACCACTTTCATGATCTAATGACAAAGGCAAACACTCACCAGGAAGGCGAAAACTCAGTGGTTAGATACGGGCACAATTAAAGAGCATCATCCGTATAATGCAATTTATTCGTAAGTCACACTATAGCTCACGGAGGTTTCCCACGTGGCACTAGTGGTAAAGAATCCACCTGCCAATGCAAGAGATGCAAGAGATACAGGTTTGATCTCTGGGTGAGAAGATTCCCTGGAGTATGAAATAGCACCCCACTCCAGTACTCTTGCCTGGAAAATTCCATGGGCAGAGGATCTTGGTGGGCTACAGTCCATGGGGCCACAGAGAATCAGACATGACTGAGTGATCGAGCACACTATAACTCACAGGCCCATCCCATGGCATGCAATGGGGAATCCAAAAGTTCTATTATGTCTGTCACTTTATAGCATGTGTTTGAAGGAGGACAGCTGGCAACCCTCACATCCTAGTTTAAGAAGTAACTACTTCTCATATAGTAAGCTAGAATAGGGCTTCTAATTATACACCGTGTAAGCTGTATGTTAGTTCAGGTTATTATCAGCATGGATATAATTCAACTTTTCACTTTGTGGCAAATAAAGAAACCTGAGCAGTATTTGCTTCTCCATATGAAATATACTAACATGAAACAGCCACAATAATTTTAACCTGTTCCTCTGCTCATGATAGTTTAGCATTTCAAACTTCATTCTTACCCAGACACTCAAAAAATCCTTGAAAATTATTAAAATTAACCTTGTAAATAAAAAAGAGGGGAGCAGGAAAAGCCAAGGCTTAAAAATACTAAAAAAAAAAAAAAATAGGGTTTCTTCCACTTCTTTTTACATTCTTCCAGCAGTCAAAGAAGTTGAAAACTATATTAGCCATCAACTACATGACCTCAGAGATTTGAAAAAAATTAAGTCCCATGCACTCAAGCAAATGAGCTTTGAACATATCAATAGGATAGTGCTCAAATCACATACACACACAGTTTCACTTCAACTGCTGTAGTTAATTGACAAGTCTACAGTGATTAAGACTGCATTTCATCTGCAGTACATTTAAATCTGATTTACCTTTCCTTTCCACCAATACATTGCCAATAGATTGCTCCTTCAAAAACTGTACATCCTAATAAAGCATTTGAATGAAACATGAGTGAGGGCACCTGCATATAGTCTAAGGACTGAATAAACCTTTGAGTGTGATTGGCATATCTTTCAGATCACTTCAGAGCACCCCAAACATCATCCTTTCCAAATGCTCTCAAGTCATAAATACCTCGCTGATCAATTATGAAGGTAAAACATTCAGATTTGGCCCGTCTGTGGTCTGTGCTTACACACAGTTTCACTTCAACTGCTGTAGTTAATTGACAAGTCTACAGTGATTAAGACTGCATTTCATCTGCAGTACATTTAAATCTGATTTTACCTTTCCTTTCCACCAATACATTGCCAATAGATTGCTCCTTCAAAAACTGTACATCCTAATAAAGCATTTGAATGAAACATGAGTGAGGGCACCTGCATATAGTCTAAGGACTGAATAAACCTTTGAGTGTGATTGGCATATCTTTCAGATCACTTCAGAGCACCCCAAACATCATCCTTTCCAAATGCTCTCAAGTCATAAATACCTCGCTGATCAATTATGAAGGTAAAACATTCAGATTTGGCCCGTCTGTGGTCTGTGCTACTGTATTTCTTTATAAGCCTACAACTGTGTATTAACAAAAATGGCAGAGAAATTTACCAAACTGAAGATTATGGTGAAAGGGGAGAGAGAGGAGTGATTTGGGGGTAAATTATCATCAGACAGAACTGGTGCTACAGTAAAAAATGTTTTAACTCATTAATAAGTGATGTGACTTAGCAAGTGCTGAAGGGAACTTCAGAGATTGATGAGTTGATTTATGCCTGGTGAGGACAGAATGTTGAGCTGAGAAGCAACATTTGACTGCCTCCACCAAAGTGTCAGCCTTGAATGACCCAATAAGTCACTATCATAGGGTATGAAGGCTCTGGCCATGTACTTTTTCTTCCTGCTGCTTGGTAATAAGAAAGGAGCAAAGGTTTGAGGGGGGCAAGAAGGAACTCGCAATAGGAATTCACTTGTGACTTCTGGCCTCAACATGTACAAAATTTGGAAGTCATTACTACTACTCTTATGACAAAAATCTGTACAAATTAAAAATCAGTGACTTTTCTTGGCTGTTACAGGGAGCTTAGGTTGCAGGGAAACTGCCATCCTGAAATCTGGAGAGATGGGGGCGTTCAGAGACACACAGTCAGGATCTTTTCTATCAGCCAAGAACAGAAGCTCCTGGAGCCATAAACTGGTTGCTGTTGTTGTTTTTAGTTGTTAAGTCATGTCTGACTCTTTTGCAGCCCCATGGATTGTAACCCACCAGGCTCTTCTGTCCACGGATTTTCCAGGCAGAATACTGGGTGCCAGTCGGGCACCATAGGGTGCCATTTCCTTCTTCAGGGTATCTTCCTGACCCTGGGATTGAACCTGTATCTCCTGCTTGGCAGGTGGATTCTTCACCACTGAGCCAGCTGGGAAGCCTCCATAAACTGGTAGAACAATTAAACGATGGATTGCTGGAGGCTGAGTGTGGAGTAATGTGAGAGTGAGAAATTCCCAGGAGTCATGGTCTTAGAGGGGGCCCCTGCATCTTGATGAGTTTTCCTTCCAGGAACCCCACTAGATCCTCATAATGAAGATCTGAGAAAGATACCCTCTAGGCTCTGGGGAGGGTATGCAGCACTTTCACAGCATCATCTTTTAGGATTTGAAATAGCTCAACTGGAATTCCATTACCTCCACTAGCTTTGTTTGTCCCAGGATGTCTGGCTCTGGGTGAGTGATCAGACCATCATGGTTATCTGGGTTCATGAAGATCTTTTTTGTATAGTTCTGTCTATTCTTGCCACCTCTTCTTAATATCTTCTGCTTCTGTTTGGTCCATACCATTTCTGTCCTTTTGCCAAGAGAATGCACTGGTCATAGCAAACACCTTCTTCCAGCAACATAAGAGAAGACTCTGCACATGGAAATCACCAAATGGTCAACACTGTAATCAGATTGATTATATTCTTTGCAGCCAAAGATGGAGAAGCTCTATACAGTCAGCAAAAACAAGACCGGGAGCTGAATGTGGCTCAGATCATGAACTCCTTATTGCCAAATTCAGACTTCAGTTATGACCTAAATCAAATCCCTTATGATTATACAGTGGAAGTGCCAAATAGATTTAAGGGACTAGATCTGATAGAGTGCCTGGTGAACTATGAACGGAGGTTCATGACATTGTACAGGAGACAGGAATCAAGACCACCCCCAAGAAAAAGAAATGCAAAAAAGCAAAATTGCCGTCTGAGGATACCTTACAAATAGTTGTGAAAAGAAGGGAAGCGAAAAGCAAAGGAGAAAAGGAAAGATATACCGATTTGAATGCAGAGTTCCAAAGAATAGGAAGGAGAGATAAGAAAGCCTTCCTCAGTGATCAGTGCATAGAAATAGAGGAAAACAATAGAATGGGAAAGACCAGAAATCTCTTCAAGAAAATTAGAGATACCAAGGGAACATTTCATGCAAAGGTGGGCTCAATAAAGGACAGAAATGGTATGGATCTAACAGAAGCATTTAAAATTGAACTGCATAAAACATTTACCAAAAATGTTTACTGATGTCATGTAATCTCTGAAGATCCACATAGCAACATGGACATTTTATGAGGAGGAAGTCAAACTTCACACATAGAGCTCTGTGTGACTGGACAGAATTGCTTAATTCCCAATCTCCTGCCTTTGTTTTCACCATTGTTATAATACTAATAATTTGACTGTTCAGAACAGATTCAGAAACTAGCAAAAACAGAGTGAATAATCAGACTAGTACATATTTATTGAAATATTTATTAAGTAATAAATATTGGTTGAATTAATGAACTAGTGAAAAAGTGCATTGTAGCACAATAGACTCTGTCCTCCTTATCACCAAGACCACTCATTATTTGATAGTTCTTGAGGAGGAAACTTAGTGACCACTGGAGTACTTCTTGCCATATTGTTGAGATTTTATCTTCTGTGGTAAATGTAGTATCATTAGTAGCACTGATTAAAGCATAGAATTGATAATATATTTTTTAAATGCCTAAGAGTATGTAGTAATGACTTGGTGTAGGGGCTGGTGTAGTAGCCCTACCATATTTCATGAAGGTAAATGTTTGAAAATACATTGTACTGAGGATGATAGCATAATTCTGTGATCTTTTGGATAATAGGTTGTGGCAGAACCAGAACCAGATCAGAGCTAAAATATCAAAGTCAGCTTTCCTAAAATGTCTATGGGAGGTCTCACTCAGTAAAAGCAAAGCTTATTTTATTGACCATTGCATTTCCAGAAGGTAAAGGAAATAATCGGGGAGCTGATACTCTGAGCCTAATTTTGACCCTCTGTGAGGGCTTAGTTAGTGAACATAATAGGAAGAGCTAATAATGATCTGTTGTCCAGAAAACTAACTTCATGATTACTCAACTACAGTGACCTTTCACTTCCCCTCCAACAATGACATGCAGAGTCACACTCTGGATGTTGTCATCATCTGAAACTGTTTGATTCAGAAATCTACAAATTCCCATATCTTCCTTGCTACATTCTCTGTTCTCTCTCATAGAGATTGAGTACCTGAATTTTCTCTTTGTGTGTCAACATGTGCCTGGCCTTTTTCTTTTCTCTACCCAGCCTGTACCCCATTTTTGATCATATGAATTATTCTTTCACCTATACCCCTGATTCCTTCTCTTATGCTTCTGCTGCCTCCACTCACCAGAAACGTCATTTCAAGGTCAGTCATACAATCTGTATTCTCTGTTATGAGATCCAGGCAGCTGAGTCCTGGAGAATCTGTAACATTTGCGAAAATTGACCACATCAGAAATTCACAGTTTTCAGCCAGCACCCCAGGAAACCCTTTTATTTATCCTTGATCACTATTCTCTCCATCCTTGTTTTCCTGCTTCTCATTTTGCTTTTTTGATACCAAACTTACTGTAATTCTGGGGACTTGACTTGAGCCTCTCTTCCTGTCTGGAATGCCTTTCTTCTCTCCTTTTTTCCCTTTACCTGTTCAACTTTTTTCAAAATTATCTCGTTCATGAGGCTTCCCTGACCACTCAGATTGGGTTCAGTACTTCTTACAGTACACAGTGCCCTGTGTATTGGTTTGCCTTTGCCGCATAATGTGATCTTCCTTGGGGTGGGCAGAGGCTGGGACTGCTTTCCCACTTTGTACTCTTAGTGCCTGGCACAAAGCAGGTGTTTAGTAAGTGATAGGTAAGTGAATAAATAATAAACAGAAAGAAAACTTGAAGCAAAACTGGAATATAGAGAATTGGAGATACAGAGTTCCTAAATAGCAAAGAAAAGATAGGTAAGGTGCCACATGTAGTTTCTAGAAGGAAAAGTGATTGTAAGATGTCCATAGACAGAGTCTTTATTGAACAGTTGGAAGTAATATGTGAAGAAAAATAGAGACAAAGTGGCCAAATGAACTCAGATTTTGAAATAACATGTGCAGGACAAGGAAAGAAGGATATGAAACAAATAACAAAACAAAATGATTTATATATAAAAGAGGAACACAACCCTCTGAGAATAATGAGCTAAGATTTTTAAAATGTCAAAACTGACCTTTACATTTTTTATATAGAAAATGAAAATAACAAGCAAATAATGGATTCTTTTATTTATTTATTTTTGCAATGCCATTCTCCCAAATCATCCCACCCTCTCCCTCTGCCACAGAGTCCAGAAGACTGTTCTTATATCTGTGTGTCTTTTACTGTCACATACAGAGTTATCGTTACCATCTTTCTAAATTCCATATATATGCGTTAGTATACTCTATTGGTGTTTTTCTTTCTGGCTTCACTCTGTATAATCGGCTCCAGTTTCATCCACCTCATTAGAACTGATTCAAATGTATTCTTTTTAATGGCCAAGTAATACTCCATTGTGTATATGTACCACAGCTTTATCCATTCATCTGCTGATGGACATCTAGGTTGCTTCCATATCCTGGCTATTATAACCAGTGCTGCAGTGAACATTGGAATACATGTGTCTCTTTCAATTCTGATTTCCTCAGTAGTATGCCCAGCAGTGGGATTGCTGGGTCACAAGGCAGTTCTATTTGCAGTTTTTTAAGGAATCTCCACACTGTTCTCCATAGTGGCTGTACTAGATTTTTCTTTTAAACAAACTGACCCTATAATCAGAGACAGAGAATAAATAAAACTTCTCAATTTCTGTTTTCTTTCCATCTTCTCTAACATGAAGAATGATCTATACACAGATTAATAAGGGTAGAAGTAAGAATAATAATAGGAGAAAATGTAAGCCAAAGATTGAGGAGAAGATTGTACCAGAACCTCTGGTTGTTCTAAATGAATTCACACCTCAGGTTCAGATTCTGAGAAAATTTGTTAATGTCATTGCTCAACTGGTCATCTTTGAGTTATTGCAGTGAATTTGAAAACTTTTAGAAGATTGTGAGGAATAAACTTCCACAATTATAAAAAAGAATGTAGATTCCATAGACTTTAGTGAGTTTGAAGTTATCTACACAAAAGCTTCTTAAAGGTCATTTTAAAAGATTTGCAAATGTTTACAGAAAGAATAGATGGACAGGAAAGGTTAAGGAGAGTCTCTAAAACTAATTCATGCAGATGACCCAGTTCCTGCTTTTGATGGGGATGTACATGTACAGATCAAGAGAATGCTGCAGCTGTAATATACATAGAATCCCGTGAGGTATTTGACGTCATCTATTCTATCATTCTGTTTAGGGGACACATGGAGAGCTGGACTGTAGTATAGGTACAGTTATTGAATAGCGGAACTTGATTTTAGTTATTGCAGCTGTGTGGGAAATCTCTTAGAGGCTGCTGTTTTTAACACTGTTTCACTCATCAGTTTAACACCTCCCTCTCAGCTGGATTACCCTGTGTTTTATTTCACTGAGAAAATAGAAGCCTCCAAATCTTGGTCTTCCCACTGCCAGATACACGAGTCTTCCTGCATCTGTACTCATGAACTCTGTCATGCTTCTTACTCCATTGATTGAATTGGCATTGTTCTTTCTGCTTGCATATTGGATCCTCTTTATTTTGCCTCCTCATTGTTGCTGGTATTATCTCCTCTCGTTGTAGCTTTTCATCTGTTTTCCTTTTTCTGTTAGAGAAACATGCTACATGAATATGCTATGATAGCTTACAAACATGCCATAATATCTTTTTTTCTTAAAAAACTAAACGATTCCCCTATCCAGAGTCCCCTTCAAGCTGCCACCTATTTCCTTGCTACTCTTTTTGACAGAACTTCTCAAAAGGGTTTTCTAAACACCTTGCCTCCATTTCTGTGCCTTTCTTTGCCACTCCACTGAGACACTGTTTGACAGGGTTGTCAGTAACTTCCATGTTGCTAAATCCAATGGTCAGTTCCCCATTTCCGTCTTACTCAACCTCTCAGCAGTATTTGACACAGTTGATCACTCCTTCCTATTTCAGGTTTTCCTCACTTGGTTTCTGGGAAGGACCATGCTCCTGAATCTTTTCTGCCTCACATACTGTTCCTTCCTGGTCTCCTATGCTGGAGCCTCTTCGTCTCCCTAACTCAGCGATGTAAACTCCAGGGCTCAGTCCTAGATCCTGTTCTCTCCTCACTTGCGCTCATTCTCTGGGTCCCCCCACCGCCGTTGAGTACTCTAGCCACTAGCCACAGTCCCATCATTGCAGAAACTTCTTTCAGACGGCATTGCTCTGGGTTATTTCATTCATGTTATCTCATTAAAATGCATCTGCATGCTATAACTCCCAAACTGATTCACCTGTTCCAGCCTCCCACCTGAACCCAGCTTGTCATATCCAACTGCCTACCTGATACCCTTGCTTCTTAAGAGACCTATCAGACTTGACACAGAGCTAAGGGTAAACTTCATTATACTTTTTCTCCCAACCAGTCTTACCTGTAAATGACCTGGGCTATTCCTCACACAGCCATAAAAAAAAAACTTGGTAGTCTCTCTTTTTAAAAAAAATGTTTGGAGGTTAGGCAGGGAAAGGAGGGTGGGCAGGAAGGAGACTTCCACTGTTCGGGAGAGACAGTTCCAGAGGAACACCTCTATTTCTTTCTACATCTTACTTCAGTCCCTGAAAAGTAAGAGTGAGTGACTTTTCACACTTTTGTAGTAATATCTAACTTCTTTTTTTCTCTTGCACTCAGTATCTGGTGCATCAAATATACACTAGTCTCAGTGCCCTGGAATACTTTTCCCCCAGATACTCACATGGGCTGGTTTGTTACTTCATTCAGGGTTTTGTTCAGAATGTCCTCTTTAGACCATTCCCTGCCAACCCTATCTAAGGTAGCGTTCCTGTCATTCTGTATCCTTATTCTGTTTTATGCTGGCATTACATTTATTTTTTCTGTCTCTGCCCCACTAGAATCCATGAGCATAGGGATTTTTCTTTTCGTGTCAAAAATAATAGCTGGTGTATAGTAACTGTTCAATAAATGTTTGTTTATTTAATTAATATGGCATACTGATGATGACACTTATGTCATTTCTGATGATATAAAACCAGAGGGTATAACTGATACATTGTCAGTTTTTTGTTTGTTTTGGTTATTTTATATTTTACACTTTGCTAGTCACTGAATTAGAGAAAGTGAAACCTCTAGTTTTTCTGAAAAGGTCATTTATATGATTATAGGCATTTTGCTAGGATGCATTTCATTTATGGTAAAATTTTAAGACTATAAAAATTCTAGTAATATTGTTGGGAGCAAGTTTTATTTATTATGACATTATAACAATAGTTATCAGTTAAAATTGTAATGATGAATTTGAAATTTGGCATTTTTGCTATAAAGTACAAAAAGTAACAAGACAGGGTCCCTGGCCTTAAGGAACTTGTTACCTAGGAGGTAAGACAGTCATACAGATAAGTAGCTACACAGGGGCAAAAACATGTAATGTTCTAAAAGGCACATTTTCAATTTATTAAAAAACTGTATTTCCATACTTTATGGACACCTAGCATAATTTAGAGTGATTTTTTTTTAAGTCAAAACACAGCTGTGAATAAGGAGTGGTGGCGGAGTGCAGGAGGACACAGCTCATTGTTATGGCAGGTGGGATTACGATTTTGGATGGAGTGTAACTCCGTGGATATCCAGGCTGGACCGTGTACAATATGGAAGTAAAGAAGCCATGTCAGGGGCTTTCTAAGAGCCTTAGAAAAGTCTCTCAGCTTGGTCTGGAAATGTCTCTCACTAAGAGAAACAGATGGATCCAATTTTCTGGCAACTTTCACTCTAGTAGCCAGCCTGAGTTGGCTGGAATCATTTTAGCATCTGAGATAAATGGCTCCATCTTGTAGTAATCCAGGCTGGAGGGTGCCAGTACTCAGAGCAATTCATACAGTACCTCCTTATGCTCATCGTTCAAAAGGTGATTTCCTTGTCTGTAATTTTAGAGTTAAAAATACAAGGATGATGCAGTAGGAGCAGGTATGGGAGGTGTTTTGAGACTTCACTCCAGGACTGTTTTGTTTGGTGGAGCAGTTGACGCCTTGGTGGTTGGCCAGTGGAGTGAGCAAGTAAGACTGCGATCCAGCCTGTGCTTTGATAGCTGTGTGCCATGGGCTGCACCATCCTAGGAAAAGTATTTTTTCCCTAATTCACACAAAGTCCTGTGTAGTCTAAGGGCAGTTCTCAAGGGCTTAGAATAGTGTGTAGTACTAATCATTTTAGCATCTGAGATAAATGGCTCCATCTTGTAGTAATCCAGGCTGGAGGGTGCCAGTACTCAGAGCAATTCATACAGTACCTCCTTATGCTCATCGTTCAAAAGGTGATTTCCTTGTCTGTAATTTTAGAGTTAAAAATACAAGGATGATGCAGTAGGAGCAGGTATGGGAGGTGTTTTGAGACTTCACTCCAGGACTGTTTTGTTTGGTGGAGCAGTTGACGCCCTGGTGGTTGGCCAGTGGAGTGAGCAAGTAAGACTGCGATCCAGCCTGTGCTTTGATAGCTGTGTGCCATGGGCTGCACCATCCTAGGAAAAGTGTTTTTTCCCTAATTCACACAAAGTCCTGTGTAGTCTAAGGGCAGTTCTCAAGGGCTTAGAATAGTGTGTAGTACAAGAACCATCTGTCAAGCTGAACGGAATTCAAGACAGTGCTCTGGCTTCCCTGGTGGCTCAGAGGTTAAAGCGTCTGCCTGCAATGCGGGAGACCTGGGTTCAATCCCTGGATCAGGAAGATCCCCTGGAGAAGGAAATGGCAACCCCACTCCAGTTTTCTTGCCTGGAGAATCCCATGGACGGAGGAGCCTAGTCAGCTACAGTCCACGGGGTCACAAAGAGTCCGACACGACTGAGGGACTTCACTTCACTTCAAGCAATTAAAAGTCATTTTGATTTTTTAAGCTTGTGGCTCAAAATAAACCTTACTGTTTGCCTTATAACTATAATAAGAAAATATTTTTCATGCCTCTGCCTGGTAAAAGTTATAGCAAAGGAGAAAACTACAGAGAAGCATCTTCTTGCTATCCCAGAAGTAGGAATTTATCCTTTGGTATTCTAGAAATAGCCTTCACTGTGTTATACGTAGGACATTAATTCATTTTTAAAAATTCAGAAAGGGTAGGAAACTTGGTGGTGGTTTATTCATTTGTTGGCTGTGTAGTATTTTCTGAGTTCTCATGTATCCTCAAATATCTTTTACAGGAAAGTAATAACTTGACTGTCATAATATATAGATGATATTCTACTGCCTTCTAGATTTCACTATTAAGAAGACAGATGATGCCCAATTCTTCCTCCTTTATAGTAGTTTACTGGAGGTTATAAGTTGGGAGATTTTTTAAGCTTGTGGCTCAAAATAAACCTTACTGTTTGCCTTATAACTATAATAAGAAAATATTTTTCATGCCTCTGAAAGGGGAGGTATAGGGAGCTGTGATCAGATTGTCTTGTACAGATCAAATATGTTCCAAGACTTCATCTCTTAAAATCCCATTCTTAAAACTACAGGATTTTTTAGTGTGTTCTTGAGATTTAAAAAATTGTTGGCTGTTTCATACATCAAATATGAAGACTGGCTTCTGGTTTTTATGTCAAAATTTTAATTTTTAAAATTATTTGTGTTTAGCTATCGCCATTAATTGTTATCTTGTTTTGTTTTATCCTGGGTTTTTTTTTTTTTTTGGTAGGTGTAGCTTTGTTCTAAGAATATTCGTTTCGTCCAGTTCATGAACTCAAATTATAAAGACCTAAATGTTACAGAAGTGTTGAAAGATTGGTGAGTATTTAATGTAACATATATTAACAGCCAAAATACTTGATTCAGTCTAAGACTTTGAAATGATGTTAATTAAAACAGTTATATGATGTTAATTAAAACCCAAAGTGAAAATACCTAAACTTTCTAGACATGTAGATTATGGTTTATTCATACTATGGCACATTGCACAATGGCTTAAAGGAATGAACTTAATGTTGAGAGGGAAAAGCAAAGTTATAAAAAGATGCATATGTTTTTAAAATAAATGATACCGAATATTTTATGACTATGATGTATCAAAATTATAAAAATATATATGGAAATGATAAAACAACAACTCAGGAGGTGAAAGAGGTATGGGTGGAGTGTAGCTTTCCTGTACGATAAGGTTTGATTTCTCTACACACATGCACACGCACACACCCATCCCCCTATGCACGAGAACTGAACTGAACAGAGTTAATACTTGCTAGATCTGAGGTCTGAGTATTTGCTATAACCTCATGGAGAAGGCAATGGCACCCCACTTCAGTGCTCTTGCCTCGCAAATCCCATGGACGGAGGAGCCTGATGGGCTGCAGTCCATGGGGTCACTAGGAGTCTGACACGATTGAGCGACTTCACTTCCACTTTTCACTTTCATGCATTGGAGAAGGCGATGGCAACCCACTCCAGTGTTCTTGCCTGGAGAATCCCAGGGACGGGGGAGCCTGGTGGGCTGCCGTCTCTGGGGTCTCACAGAGTCGGACACGACTGAAACGACTTAGCAGCAGAGCAGCACGTTATAGAATCTTTGTTTTTTTTCTGGGCATTTGAAATGTTCCCAAAAAATCTTTAAAAATTGCCATGCAATCATCTTTTCAGTTGGCATTCAGAATGGCTGAAAAACATTCAGTTAAATTCAGCATTCTTATTAGATGCGTGGGAAGAAATAGGTATTTCTTACTGTGCCAAGCAGAAGTGCCCCATCACTCCTGCCGGTGTTGTTCTGCTAGTGCTGTTAATAACTAATGCAGCTAGAAGAGTGAAAAGTGTGTGAATATTGGATGGAAAAGTTCACATATTTTATTATTTGTAGTTGACACGGTTTTAGGTCTGGAAATTCCAATAAGATCAATAAGAGAGTTCAGTGGGAAGTTAGGATATAGGAGTTAGGTTTGGATATCTCAAAATAAATCTATTTCCTGTAGGCCTCCTATATACCAGTTTTGTATCCTAGTTAGAATATATAATGGAAAATAAAATCCCATTCAGAATAAAGATGAAAACTATAAGACACCTGGAATAAACCTAACGGAAATATATAACAGCAATTTCTACTTCAAGGAAATAATGGGATAAATGTGCAGGTATTATAAGGTGTTTGTTGCAGTTTGTTTATGATACTAAGAAGCTAGAAACAACCTAACAAATTGGCTACATTGTTATAGTGCATCTACTAATGAAACACATGTACTATATGTGAAACACACATGCAGTGGAATGTATTAAAGACAGTAAGCATGCAGCTATTGAACAGGGAAAGAGTTCCTGTGAAGATTTCTGAACTATCTAAATGAAACAATCGGGTAATAGATCATTTATGTATGATACCCTATATATGTAACTGTGTATGTATTTTATATACATTTTTAAATATGGAAAAATGTTTCTGCATATAATACTTTTTGCTGACATGGTGTCTTGTGCTTTTAGAAAGTGGAATTGAAGTTATTTCCTCACCAGTTGCCTAAAAATTCATGTTAATTTCTATTACCTTAATTTCTAGAAGATAGGCCCTAATTATTACCACAGTTTTTTGTTTTTCACATTTTTAAAAATTTCTAAAGTTGCAGTGTGCCTTGCAACT
Organism: Aepyceros melampus; assembly: GCA_006408695.1. Lineage (NCBI taxonomy): Eukaryota > Metazoa > Chordata > Mammalia > Artiodactyla > Bovidae > Aepyceros > Aepyceros melampus. The sequence continues at coordinate 139,199 of SJXQ01005109.1, forward strand.
GATGGTGTCTTGTATAGTCAGTGGGCTGCATTTGTGGAAGAGCTAGTTATTCTTGCGTACCCTTGAATGAGCTTGGTCATAGCTGTTCACAGTGTCAGCCCTTCAGTTGAGTTATGTGCATTGTCAGTACTACATCTGATGAATTTTCCGTGTTTCCTGGTTATTTACTTTCTACCAATCTCCTCTGGTAAGAATGAAAAACTTGCACAGCCTCAAAACCTACAGAATGATGTCAGCGTCTTTGGGTTCTGTCAGGTGAAAAACAGTTTATATTTTTAAAGATCCAATTATCTTTCAAAATATGTACAACAAGAATATTTTATAAGTAATGGGTTTATTTTTATTCTAGAGTGAGGCTGTTTTAGAGAGGAAGTCAGCATTTACTTTAACCGCCATCGCCCACTAGTGTTTCCTTTCCCAGCACTTTCACTTACCCATGCTTGCTCAGTCATTTCACACCCAGGACTAATTTCTGCCTTGCAGGAGTATTTAAGGAGTACCAGACTAGATCAGAACTATGTCTGAAAGATTTTAAGGTTAGGTACCAATGCCCAATAATTTAAAGTCAGTTTTTGATTAAAAACAAATAGCAACAGAAACACATATTAATAGTTTTATGCAACATTTTTATTTTTCTAATCTTTTCTGTAATATTTATTTTTTTATAGCTCGGTCATGAGCACTGACAGTAACTCATTGGCGCGTGAGTTTCTGACCGATGTCAACCGGCTTTGCAATGCAGTGGTCCAGAGAGTGGAGGCCAGGGAGGAAGAAGAGGAGGAAACCCACATGGCAACCCTTGGACAATACCTTGTCCATGGCCGAGGATTTCTGTTACTTACGAAGCTAAATTCTATCATTGATCAGGTAACATTTTCATATCAAATCATTTTTTTATCAGTAAATTTTAATTATTGATAAGTAATTTCTAGATTGTATGATTTCTGATAGTCTCTTTGAGATAATGTCTGTCTCTCACATCACTCAGACAAGGAAAAGTAACTCCATTTATGAACATATTATTTGGATACTTTCCAAAATATCTAAAATATCTTACAGTTATAAACAGCCTTTTTTCTAAAATGCTTTCATATACACTATGCTTTTTAATTTTAATATCAGTGTGAGATAACTATGATTGTTAGTACAGGTAAGATCATGATTCAGAAACATCATGCATTAGTACTTTCAATAAGTATCAGGTGTATTTCTTTAAAGTTTAGTGTAAATTATATTTAGAGAACTTGCTAATTCTGGGGTGAAAATATAGAGTCCTTTGTGTAAACTAATAATTACTAAATCATCTGGTTTTCATACATTACTGTGTTTGCTTAGACAATGGTAAGACCATATGGTATTTTGCTGTTTTCTTATGGAATTAACAGAATTTTAAAGCTAGGTGGGACAATGGAGATGTTTTCATCTAACCTCCTTTTGTAGATGAAAGACTGAGATCCAGAAACATTAAATAACTCAGGTTAAATAAACAAGGTTAACTTGAAGCATAAATGCAATTTTTATCTATTTCATTTTATTAGAAAACAAATATTTATTTTATGAAAGAAAAGCCCACCATTTGCTTTCACCATCTACTAACTAACATAGTTAGGTAATAATATTTCAATTAATTTAAATTTAAAGGATAATAAACACTCTGTAGCACCAATATGATGGACAGCTTTAAACACTTTAAGTGTAAATTTAACTGTTATACAATAAAATTTCCTTGTCATGAAAGCATTTTGCTAAGAAATACATATATTGGGTAAATATTGCTATTGCTAAGTCACTTCAGTCGTGTCCGACTCTGTGCGACCCCATAGACGGGAGCCCACCAGGCTCCCCCATCCCTGGGATTCTCCAGGCAAGAACACTGGAGTGGGTTGCCATTTCCTTCTCCAGTGCATGAAAGCGAAAGGTGAAAGTGAATGGGTAAATATAGATACTAAAATTAAAGTGGCTATTTTCAATATAAGCTAAGAAAACTAGCATATAAATCAAGACGTATTTGTTTGATGGACAGCTTTAAACACTTTAAGTGTAAATTTAACTGTTATACAATAAAATTTCCTTGTCATGAAAGCATTTTGCTAAGAAATACATATATTGGGTAAATATTGCTATTGCTAAGTCACTTCAGTCGTGTCCGACTCTGTGCGACCCCATAGACGGGAGCCCACCAGGCTCCACCATCCCTGGGATTCTCCAGGCAAGAACACTGGAGTGGGTTGCCATTTCCTTCTCCAGTGCATGAAAGCGAAAGGTGAAAGTGAATGGGTAAATATAGATACTAAAATTAAAGTGGCTATTTTCAATATAAGCTAAGAAAACTAGCAATATAAATCAAGACGTATTTGTTCACTGTGGTGTCTACCTGTCATGGAGTTTTTCAGAATATTTTCAGGTTTATATATTTTTAAATTTATTTTTATTGAGGTAGCATTGATTTATAATATAGGTTTATGTAATTTTATTCTTTTTTTAAATGTGATTGATCAAATATGACTAAATGGAATTTAATTTTTAAATATTTGTATGGCTTCTATAAATAAATTTTAAAATAAAAAATGATTTGTTAGACCACATGTAGTGATTTTATATTTCAAAATTTGATGATTTAGTATACATATCATGCTCTATTTATCTTCTTACCCCACATTAGAACAATTCTGTGTTCTCTCTCTTTTTTTTAAGATACTATTTATATAGCATCAGAAATACCAGTTATCCAGGAATAAATCAGATAAATTATATATAGATTTCTCTATAAAATACTATAAAATGTTGTTGAGAGAAACTAAAGAATACTCAAATAAGGGCAGAACTACATAATTTTCATGTACTGGGAAAAAGTCAATATAATAAATATATCTTATTCTCCAAATTGATCTATAAATTCCAATATAATCCCAATCAAACTTTCAGTAGCTTTTTTGAATGCCAGCTTTATTGGAATATAGCTTACATATCAAAGAATTAATCTATTTCATATGTGTGACTTGGTGGTTTTTAATGTAGTCATACAGAAATGCAGCTGTCACCACAGTCAGTTTTAGAACATTTTCACCCCCTCAAATAGAAACCCGGTGCCCTTAGCCATTACTTCCCTGTCCCTCCCATCCCCCTTGGCCCTCAGCAAACACAGATCTACTTTCTGCCTTTCTCTTTTGAGTTGTGAAGTATCTATTACTGTACTGTTAAATGATTGACTGTGAATGTGGAAGTCATTCAGTCGTGTCCGACTCTTTGCGACCCATGGACTGTAGCCCGCCATGCTCCCTGTCCATGAGATTTCCCAGGCAAGAATACTGGAGTGGGTTGCCATTCCCTTCTCCAGGGGAACTTCCTGACCCAGGGATCAAACCCAGGTCTCCTGCATTGCAGGCAGATTTTTTACAGTCTGAAGCCCATTAAATGATTGAACTCATTCAACTCATAATTGCAGCACTTTTTCCTATGGCAATATTTTTTTAATGCCCCCTTTCTCCCTAGTCACTCACTTTTTGGAATATCTGTAGCAATGCTGGTAGGGACAGTAGAAGTAGAGTGAAAATAAAATATTAATGAATAGCCATTTAAAAAATAAGACTTCCCAAGACTTAATTGTTTAAACCATAAAATGGAGAATGAGCTTTAGGCTCTTTAATGGGAATTTAACTATGTAAGATTTAATCATTTAAAATGAAATCAAAGCACTGGATTCAAAGCTGTACAGGAGAAACTTTAGCTTTTTTTATATATCTGTTTCTCATATGTTGAAACACTTCTTGGATACTCTGGAGAAGAGGCAGTTTAAATCCTTGCAATACTTCTGCTTTATTAACAGATATTTAATCTAAGGAATTAAGCAGACTTTATATTGATACATAATTTATGTATAGGAAATGCACAGGATTTTTTTGGGCAAGTTTTGACAAATCTGTAACCTCTATAACCACCACCCAAATCAATGGTTAGAAATTTCCACCACCCTAGAAAGGTTTGTCATACTCCTTTTCACTCAGCCACTCCCCTCCCCCACTGCAGGATAACCACTCTTCTGACTTTTAACATCGAAGTATAGTATTGCTTGTCCTAGTACTTCCTGTAAATGTAATCATGCAGTATGCTTGTGTCTCAGAGATGATTCATCCATGTTGCTTAAATCAGTAGTTCATTACTTTTGTTTCTGGTTAGTGCTTTGTTGTATGGATACACCATAATTTTTTAACCATTCTCCTATTGTTTAACCATTTGAGTTGTTTTGTTGTTGTTCTTCAGTTGCTAAATTGTGTCTGACTCTTTTGTGACCCCCATGGACTTATAGCCCACCAGTCTCCTCTGTCCATGGGATTTCCCAGGCAAGAATACTGGGATAGGTTGCCATTTTCTTCTCCATTTGGGTTGTTTACATTTGACTATTGTGAATAAAGCTGCTGTGAATATTCTTATAAATGTCTGTGTGTGAATATATTTTCATTTCTCCTGGATAAATATCCAGGCATATGTGATTGCTCGGCTGTAGGGTAGGTGTTTAGCAGTGTGAAAAATTGCCAAACTGTTTTTCGAAGTGGTTGTACCACTTTTCATTTCTACCTGTAGTGTATGAGAATTCCAGTTCTATATCCTCTCTAATATTTGACATTGCCAGTTTTTTTAGTATTAGCCATTCTAAGTGAATGTGAAGTAGTGTCTCACTGCAGTTTTAATTTGCATTTCTGTGACAACTGATGACATTGAGCACTTTTTAGTGTGCTTAATGCTCATTTGTATATCTTCTTTTGTGAATATCTGTTCAAGTTTTGTGCTCATTTTAAAGCTCAGGTTATTTGTTTATAATCCAGTTGTTATAATTCTTTATATATTCTGAATAAAAATCTTTGTTGAATTGCAAATACTTTCTCTGTGGCTTGTCTTTTCATTTCTTTCTTTTTACCCTGCTGAGCTATGAGGCATGCAAGATCTTAGTTCCCCACCAGGGGTAGAACCTGTGCTTCCTGTAGTGGAAGCATGGAATCTTAACCACTGGACCACCAGAACAGTCCCACTTTACATTTCTCAACAGTGTCTTTAGAAAGGCAAACTTTTTCCCTTTGTGAATAGTGCTTTTTATATCTTGTCTAAGAAATCTTGGTCTTAACAAACCCAAAGTTGCACAGATATTCTCCAATGTTTTTCCCACTAGGGGCTTTTTTGTTATTATTTTTAGATCTTTTAGGTCTGTGATCCATTTTGAATTAATATTTGTGTATGGTGTGAGGTAGGAATTGTGGCTCATTTCTGCCCGTCCACTCATTTCTTCTTAAAAGTCTGTTCTTTCCCCTACTGAAAAACGTTGCCGCCTGGTTAAAAAGCAATTGACCATATATTTATAGTTTATTTTTAGACTTCTCTTCTACTCTGTTTATCTTCTTTCACTAATTCTATATTGTCCTGATTATTGTAACTTTTATAGTAATTCCAGAAATTAAATGGTGTAAGTTCTCTAATTTGTTCTTCTTTTTCAAGAATGTTTGAAGAACATTCTAGATCTTTTGCCTTTCCATGTACATTTTGGAATCAGCTTATTAGTTCTGCAAAGTGCCTGTTATGATTTCAGTTGTGATGTTGTTGAATCCAGAAATCAGTTTGGAGAGAATGAACGTCTTACATGCTAACAATCCTGAGTTTCTCAATCCATGAACATGATATAAATCTCTTTATTTGAGTCCTCTCAAATTTCTCCACAGTATTTTGTGATTTTTAGCATTGAGGTCTTATGTAATTGGGGGTAAATTTGTTCTAAATAGTTTATTCCTTTTATGACATTATAAATGGCATTTAAAAATTTTATTTTTCTGCTGCTTGCTGCTCATAGAAATACAGTTGATTTTCGTATGTTGACCTTGTGCCCTGTGATTTTACTAAATTTATTTACTTACCTATCTTGAAGTTTTACTGTGCATTCCTTAGGATTTTCTGTGTAAACAATCATGTCATCTATAAATAATTTCACTTCTTTTCAAATTTGTATGCCTTTTATTTCATTTTCTTGTGTTTTTCTTTGGCTTCTAGTACAGAGGTGGGTGGAAGTGATGAGAGTGAACAGCCTGCCTGTGTTTGGCCTGAGGGAAAGGCATTCAGTATTTCACCATTAAATCTTAAGTTAGCTCTAGATTTTTCCCAGATGCCTTGTATCACAATAAGGAAATTCTCTTTTATTCCCAGTTTGTTGAGAGTTTGTATCCTGAATGAATGTTGGATTTTGTCAGATACCTTTTCTGTGCCTATTGGCACTATCATATTATTTTTTTCTATTAATGTAGGTGGATTACATTAATGGTTTCTAAATGTTGAACTAACTTTGAATTCCTAGAATAAACCCAATTGGTCATAGTTTATCATATACAGAAATGTTAATCTGTTTATTCTTAGGGAAAAAATGCTTAAATAGCAAAAATATAATCTTTTTAATGGTTAAAGATAACAGACTGAAAGTTTATACTGAGATCTTTACAAGTTTTTTGAAAACTTGTAAATTTGGAAACTGCCCAGCCTAAAAAATAACAATTATTTTGATTTTGATTTGAAACTGATGGCAAACCTTGTCTACTGTAGTTCTGTTGTTCAGTCACTCAGTCATGTGTGACTCTTTGTGACCCCATGGACTGCAGCACGCCAGGCTTCCCTGTCTTTCCCTGTCTCCCTGAGTTTGCTCAAACTCATGTCCATTGAGTGGGTGATGCTATCTAACCATCTCATCCTCTGCCGCCCCTCTCTCATTTTGCCTTCAATCTTTTCCAGCATCAGGGTTTTTTTCAAAGAGTTGGTTCTACCACAGTAAGTCAGTCTACCATAGTAAGGAATCTTAATTTATTCTGAAAATATTAGGGAGGTTTTTAAGTAAGAGAATAAGCAGTGAAAAGTATTTTTCAGATTTGACAAGTCAGTCACTGGTAATATTATTAGCAAGAATTGTTTCTGTTGGAGAATAATGCAAATTTTTCAGTTTAGTAAAAGTAATAATAATGAATGAATTTTAAATTACTACATCTAGTTCTGCAGATTCTGTTCACGCATATGCCAGCATTTATCTGTGTATGATTGGTCTAACAGGGATGAGGGAGCATAGCAGATGCTGACATTCCTACTACTTGGAGGAGTGGGAGTGTGATCACAGTGGAAATGGTAGCCACTGGACAGCAGTAGGTAATCCATTGCATTTTCTCCTTTACACCTGGGCTAATAGACAGGAGCAGTGAGTATATCAGTTGATTGCTATGTAACAAACCACAGTTCAAAAACTTAGCGGCATTAAAAAATGATTTATTTGTTAATGATTCTGTGAGGTTGGCAGTTCAGACAGGCTCAGCTGGGATCACCACCTCTGCTCCTTATGGTGTCAGCAGGATTACATCTGAATGTGCAGTTGGTTGGCAGAAGACTGAGGGCTGCTGGATGGGACTGTTGGCCAGCTGCCTCATTTCTTATCCATGTGGCCTCTCATCTTTTAGAAGGCTAGTCTCAACTTCTTTCCATGGGTGGAAGCATTCCAAGAGGCTGAGGGGGAGGCTGAAGAAAGTCATGTAATCTCACTTCTGCCACATTCTGTTGGTCAAAGCAAGTCACTTGGCCAGCATAGATTTAAAAGATGAGAACACAGACTCCAGCACTTGATGGGAGGAAATCACTTGTGGCCATGTTTTATCTACCATAGTGTTTTCCTTCTGGCCACGATTATTAACATCTCTCCCATACTCCCTCCAGAACTCTCAAAGTAATGTTCCCTCATGGCATCCAGTCGGAAGTCCACAAGCTCACGATATGCATCAGTTCTGTATGTACTCTAGGCTGCCCGTTGCAGGACTTTATAGCAGCTCTTCTTGACTGAGAGACTCGTGAACTAAAAAGCCAAATTATCTACCCACACACACCCTGTACACAGTGATGAGACAGGAACAAGTTCACCACAATACATACTTGTATTCCACAAGGGAGAGTGAGACGAGGCACTCGCAGTCACTCATCCAGTGAAATCCAGCTAGGCAGGTGTTCTAACACACCTTTTTCTGTTTTTCAGACAGATCTCTACTTTGGGTATGTAAGGCTTATGTGGAAACACACCTTCAAAATTTTTATTAATACTCTACTTTTGTCTGGCTAACAGGGCCTGATCAGTCAGTTCAGTTCATTAACTCAGTCGTGTCCGACTCTTTGCAACCCCATGAACACCAGGCCTTCCTGTCCATCACCAACTCCCAGAGTCCACCCAAACCCGTGTCTTTTGAGTCAATGATGCCATCCAACCATCTCATCCTCTGTCGTCCCCTTCTCCTCCTGCCCTCAGTCTTTCCCGGCATCAGGGTCTTTTCAGATGAGTCAGCTCTTCACATCAGGTGGCCAAAGTATTAGAGTTTCAGCTTCAACATCAGTCTTTCCAGTGAACACCCAGGACTAATCTTTTTCAGGATGGACTGGTTGGATCTCCTTGCAGTCCAAGGGACTCTCAAGAGTCTTCTCCAACACCACAGTTCAAAAGCATCAATTCTTCGGCACTCAGCCTTCTTCGCAGTCCAACTCTCACATCCATACACGACCACTGGAAAAACCATAGCCTTGACTAGATGGACCTTTGTTGACAAAGTAATGTCTCTGCTTTTGAATGTGCTGTCTAGGTTGGTCATAACTTTCCTTCCAAGGAGTAAGCGTCTTTTAATTTCATGGCTGCAGTCTCCATCTGCAGTGATTTTGGAGCCCCCCAAAATAAAGTCTGACACTGTTTCCACTGTTTCCCTATCTATTTCCCATGAAGTGATGGGACTGGATGCCATGATCTTCGTTTTCTGAATGTTGAGCTTTAAGCCAACTTTTTCACTCTTTGGTCATAACTTTCCTTCCAAGGAGTAAGCGTCTTTTAATTTCATGGCTGCAGTCTCCATCTGCAGTGATTTTGGAGCCCCCCAAAATAAAGTCTGACACTGTTTCCACTGTTTCCCTATCTATTTCCCATGAAGTGATGGGACTGGATGCCATGATCTTCGTTTTCTGAATGTTGAGCTTTAAGCCAACTTTTTCACTCTTCTCTTTCACTTTGAAAAGGCTCTTTAGTTCCTCTTCACTTTTTGCCATAAGGGTGGTATCATCTGCATATCTGAGGTTATTGAGATTTCTCCTGGAAATCTTGATTCCAGCTTGTGTTTCTTCCAGCCCAGCATTTCTCATGATGTACTCTGCATATAAGTTAAATAAGCAGGGTGACAATATACAGCCTTGACGTACTCCTTTTCCTATTTGGAACCAGTCTGTGGTTCCATGCCCAGTTCTAACTGTTGCTTCCTAACCTGCATACAGGTTTCTCAAGAGGCAGGTCAGATGGTCTGGTATTCCCATCTCTTTCAGAATTTTCCACAGTTTCTTGTGATCTACACAGTCAAAGACTTTGGCATAGTCAATAAAGCAGAAATAGATGTTTTTATGGAACTCTCTTGCTTTTTCCATGATCCAGCGGATGTTGGCAATTTTATCTCTGGTTCCTCTGCCTTTTCTAAGACCAGCTTGAACATCTGGAAGTTCATGGTTCACATATTGCTGAAGCCTGGCTTGGAGAATTTTGAGCATTACTTTACTTGCATGTGAGATGAGTGCAATCTCTGGGTCTACTAGGTACCACCTTAAGTCTTTCTGGGGTTGTGACATAATACACTTAGTATTATAGCCACTTAATAACCCATTTTTGATGGGAGGAGAGGAAGAGAGGGAATTGGGAGCTGGTTGGGTAGACTATAGCCTATGGGCAAAATCCTGTTGCCATTGATCTGTTTGTGGGCAGCACACAAGCTAAGAAGAGTATTGGCATTTTTAAAGCACTCTTAAAAGAAACAAAAATATGGAACACAGGCCATATATGACTCACAAAGCCTAAATGTTTACATCTGGCCCTTTACAAAAGAAGTTTGTAATTTCTGGTCTAAATCAAGAAAAACTATTTTTTTTTTTTTCAAAGCACAGTATTTGACATCAGTAGGGAAAACAGTATATGTAATTATCCTGAGACATCAAAAACATTTAACAGAATTCATCTATTCTTGACAAAAACTCTAAAAATAGATTAAGAATAGAGAGTTTCATCTAAAAAGAGTAGAAAAAAAGAAAAAACAATTTATATTTATTTTTATTAAGGTATAGTAGGACTTCCCTGGTGGCTCAGATGGTAAAGAGCCTGCCTGCAATGCAGGAGACCTGGGTTCAATCCCTGGGTCAGAAAGATCTCCTGGAGAAGGGAATGGCAACCCACTCCAGTATTCTTGCCTGGAGAGTCCCATGGAGAGAGGAGCCTCGTGGGCTACTAGTACAGTATTACTAGTAGCAAAAAGTCCTTGCTACTTTCAACATGGAGTAGCAAAGAGTTGGACAGGACTGAGAAAGTTTCACATAGTTGATTTACAATGTTGTGTTAATTTCTGCTGTACAGCAAAGTGATTCAGTGAATATTCTTTTTCGTATTCTTTCCTACTTTGGCTTATCACAGAATATTGAATATAGTTCACTGTGCTATACACTAGAACTTTGTTTCTATCCATTCTATGTATAATAAGTTTTAATCTGCTAACTTCAAACTCCCAATCTATCCCTTCCACATCCCCTCAACCTCCTTGGCAACCACAAGTCTGTTCTTTATGTCTGTGGGTCTGTTATGTTTTGTAGATAGGTTCATCTGTGTCCTATTTTAGATTCTCCATGGAAGTGATTATTATATGGTATTTGTCTTTATCTGTCTGTCTTTACTTAGTATGATAATCTCTTGGTCCATCCATGTTGCTACAAATGGCATTATTTCTTTTTTTTTTTTGGCAGAGTAGTATTCCATTGTATGTATGTGCCACATGTTCTCTATCCATTCATCTGTCAGTAGACATTTAGGTTGTTTCCATGTCTTGGCTATTGTGAATAGTGCTCATATGAACATAGAAGCACACGTATCTTTTTGAATTATAGTTTTGTCTGGGTATTTGCCCAGGGGTGGGATTGCTGGATCACATGGCAACTCTATTTTTAGGGTTTTGGAGGAAACTCTGTAGTGTTTTCCATAGTGGCTGCACCAGTTTACACTCCCACCAACAGTGTAGGAGCATTTTCTCTACATTCTTGCTAGCGTTTATTTGTAGACTTTTAAAATCATGGCCATTTTGACCAGTGTGAGGTGGTACGTCACTGTAGTTTTGCTTTGCAGTTCTCTGATAATTAATGATGATGAACATCTTTTCATGTGCCTACTTCCATCTGTATGTCTTCTTTGGAAAAATGTCTGTTTAGGTCTTCTTCCACTTTTCAACTGGGTGTTTTTCGTTGTTATTGAGTTGTATGAGCTGTTTGTATGAAAAAATCAAAATAATTTTTTACAAGCTCTGCAATAGAACCAGCATAAGAATAACTTTATTACTATTCTGTTTGATATCATGTTTTAAAAACATGCAGTAATAAAGTGGAATATGAAAATAGTGACAGCTAAATGTGAGAAAGATGGAGAAATAAAAGTTAATTTTTAAACTGATGTGTACAGAAAAATCCAAAAGATCATCCAGAGAACTGTTCACAGAATTATAGAATATAAGACAAACATATTGTTTCCTTTAGCTAAAGCTATACAACTAGAATGTTTTAAAAAAATTCTGTTTACAGTAGTAATGAAGAAATGTTCACATATGTGTGTATAGATACACATTTAAGAAATAATTATAAAATTCTGATAGAAGAAATGAAGGACTTAAATAGCACGTATATTTCTGCTATGTCTGGAACATTAAATTCAGCATGTTAAAATTGAAAGTAATGCCATTAATATAAATTAAAATAACTTCAGTCCAAATTCCTTAACATGTCATCCTGAGATCCTTGAACCCCACTGATCTGGTGCCCATATGCCTGCAGCTTCCTAAACATCGCCTCTGATTTGGGATCTCAGCCTTTCCTTCCATTAAAATCGCCCTTTCTCTTCCATCCTGCCATCACTACTTTGGGTGGTTAGGATAGGCAATTAATATAAAATACAATCAAAACAATAGAACTGTGAGAGAGACAGTGCCTGGCACCTGGTAGATACGGAGCATGAGCATGATCCTTACCACCTGGATGAGAGTGAGCTCACTGTTTGTTATTGCAGTGGTGAATTAAAAATGTGCAACACAGTCATTTTCCAAGCAGAAGGGAGAACATAAAATTCTAAGTATTAGATGAGGAGTAATGTGGTTTCTGTAGATCGGATAGTTTAGGAATAGCCAGGGAATAGCTCTGTTTGGGTCATATATTGCCTAATTTGGCATCTTGAGCCTTGAGCTAAGTGGGAAGGAAATAGAGAAGTTCCAGGCCACGTGTCTCAGAAGCCAGGGGTAGGAGTGCCAGTCACACAGCAGTGGTGATTTGCCAGTGTACTCTGTAGGAAGGTGCGCTGAATTCCAAGGACAGCCTGTCTATAGCACTTCTTCACACACCCTTGAGGTTTTGGCAAGCTCTGTTAGAATGTTATTCGTTCCTCTACTAAAAATAAAGATTCAACTTAGAGGGACTAGGCAGGAATGTACCTGTCCAAAATTGGTTTACTTTTTTTTGCAAGATAATTATCTTTTGCTGGCATCTTAAAAAATGTTGAGATAAATACTGAGTATAAGCTCTGCATACAGTTGTTATCTAGACATTGCTAATTCTGAAGTAAAGCACATAGAAATGGGGCCCTTTGATACAATTTTTACTTTGCATCCAGAATTCAAAATCATTCAGGCAGGTAATGTTTATGAACATCCAGCTGTGTACTAGGCATTGAGTGGGAAAAACGGAGGTGATTGCTAAGGACTAGGGCCTGAGCCCTGGAATTCATGCTCTGAGAGAGGCCTGCAAAGTATGTTTGGAAAAATCTCCCATCATATTTAAGAGATAAATCCAAACCCCTTCATGTGACCCCTCTCCCCAAGACTGTCTTGTGTCGGGCACTGTCCACCTGGCTGACCTGCAGCCTTTTCTCTCAGTGCCCCCCCACCTTGCTGTGCTCCAGCCACACTGCCCTGCCTGCCTTTCTATGAAAAAGTCAAATCCATTCCCACCCTTTGTATCTTTCCTATAAGCTCTTTTCCTCCATGTCTTTGCATAGATCCTTCCTTCTCATCGGTTAAGCATCTGCTCAAGTGGTCCATCCTGACTAGCCTATTTAAATGTTCCTCTTTCCATCTTATTTAATTTTCTCCATATCACAGCATTCTGTCTGAAAGTTTATCTGTCACCATTGTTTTCTGTCTCACCTGCTAGAGTGTCAGCTTTGTAAGGATGCGAGTGTTGTCTTCCTTGTTTACCACTACATCCAGAATGTCTGGCACATAGTAGAGGCTCAATAAATATTTGTTGAATGAATGAAAGAGGAAAAGAGGAAACTGGGCATTCGGACATTAACCATTCAGCAAATTGGTTGCTATACTAAATCAGGGGCATGAAACCTTACTTGACCTAGGAGCGATTAGAGAAGCCTTCCGCACAGGAACTAAGACCTGAAGGATGAGTTGGTACTTGGCAGATGGAAGGATGGTGAGAGAATTGCAAGAGCAGTGCATGTGAGGAAGACGTTTGAAGGACCACTGATGTTCAGGAAACCTAATAGTACATGTCGGTAGGGGTTGGCTGTGGTGGTAGGAGTTAAAACTGGACGAGTCAGTAGGAATCATGTCATAAAGGGTCTTCCAGGCCTGAGAAGGGATTTAGATTTTGCTTTTGCAGAGTTTTAAGCCTTTTCATAACCAGAATGCTAGAAAGTAATAATCTGAATCCTGTCTCTACTTTCTCATTCCCCTTGACTCTTCAGCCCATTTGTAATCTGATTTGCACCCTCATCACTCCATCAAAACTGTGTTTGTTAAGGTCACCAGTGACCCTGTACTTGCTAAGTGCTTTCCTCCCATCATCTTACACATTTAAAGATCAACAACTCTTGACCTGGTTAACTTTCTCTCCGTTCTGAACTGCCCCCTTCCCTTGCTATTTCCTGTTCTGCTTCTCTTTGGAGAGAGGTAGCATCTCAGTCTCCTTTGTAGGCTGCTCTTCAGCACCACCATCTGCAGTTCTTTCAGTGTTGTTCTCCAGAACTCCATTCTGGGAAGTCTGCCCCTCTCCTCCTGCATACTCTCCTAGGAAATTTCACCCATGTCCTTGACCTCTGCTCAGATGACACCCCAGTTATTTACTTTACATCTTTTTCTTAAGTTCCAGTTATGTATATTCAGCTGTTTACTAAAAAGCTGAGTCCATTTAGAGATCCAACAGACATCTCAAACTTAGTATATCTAAAAAGTGAATCCATCATCTTTATCCCAACCTAACACCACTGCTAAATGTCCTGTCTTGATGACTGTGTTATTACTTGTTACCTAGTGGCCTAAATCAGAAACTTTCAAGTTCTTTTGGATCTTTCTTCCCCCCTCCCATATGCCCCATAGATAATCAGCTGCAAGTCATTTCATTTCTCCCTTATGGTTTCTCAAATATGTCTCCTCCTTTTCAATTTTACTGTCTGAGGCTTCAGCTAATTATTATCTCTCATCTGTATTACCGTTTCCATGCCTCTAACACTAATTAGTCCCTTCTCCTCCCCACCAGTTCTGTTGTCTATATAGTGGCAAATTGATTATGTCACCCTGACCCACTCTGACCCCCTCCCCACAGATTGACACGAGGAATTTACACTTGATTTGTCATTAATTCCTTGACCACCCATGTCCCAAGTTTCCCAGGTGTTAGCACTTCCACACCTCTGATAATGATTGCTTTTTCTGAACTCCTAAACTGAATGCCTGCGCCACACCTGGGTATGTACACATGCTGCGTGCCTTCGCTTCTTTAACTGTTTTGTGTGTATGTGTTCTATGGACCAAATGAGGGAACCTTCTCCAGGGCTTGGACCATATCCTCCAGAAAGGGTAAGACAGTAAATGCTATGGACCTGGTGTGCAGTCAACAAATATTTATCGGATGACCTTCACTAATAAGTCTGTCTCTCTTTACATATACTATTGTATTAATAATGTCCATTTCTCTTTTTGAAAATTGTGTTTTCTGAGTTTTAAATTTAACTGCATGAAGCCTTTGTTTTTCTAGTAATTTTTGTTACTGGTTTGCTAATTAATAGGGCTTAACTCTTCATTTGCACCCAGCAAATTTACCTTTCTGTAGGTGAGGAGTTCTTAAAATGTGCATGGTGGTAATAACAGCTACTTTCAGAAAAAGCAGCAAGAATGTGCTAAATACTGTCAAAGACTCTTACACTCTTCTGTCCTTGGGAAGGTTTATAAATTGCAAAGTATCACAGCTTTAATTGGATTTAAGATAGGTTAATTTGATTCTTCCTCCTCAAGAAACGGAATTTTTTTTTCAACTTAAAGTTAAGGTATTAGGAATAACTGTTTCATGACCTCAGAGCATGAAGGATTCTTTTATTTCTAATACAGGCATTGACATGCAGAGAAGAACTCCTTACCCTTCTTCTGTCACTCCTTCCATTGGTATGGAAGATACCTGTTCAAGAAGAAAAGGCAACAGGTATTTTCTTTTCTTTGTCATGTCACTTGTGTTATCAAAATTCTACTGGGGAAAAACTTGCATTGAAAGGTTACTTCTGCTGTGATGGTTGATAGCAGCTCAAAATCAAGCAGTATATGTTAGTGTGATATTTAATACGAAAAATTCTTCAGGCAAATACATTTTTATTTCTTCTAATAATATAAAAATGATAGAGAATTCCTTGAACGTAATGATGATTAGAAAATAGATGAAAAAGCAGAACACTTAGCAAAAGGAGTAAATCTGTATGTGCAGCTTGACATTTAAAAATGGAGAGTGAAATGCTTGAAGAAATTAAAGATTCTCTGCTTTTTTTTTTTAGTATCACAGTTATATTGTTATTATCTTTATTCCAAGTTTTATTGATATATAATTGACATATAACATTATGTAGATTCAATCATACACCACATTGATTTGATACATTGATATATATAATATATTGCAAAATAATTATCATCATAGTGTTGGCACCTCCATTACATCATATATTTACCATTTCCTTTTTGTGGTGAGGATATTTTAGGTCTACTGTCTTAGCAACTTTCTTTTCTTTTTATTTTTATAATTTTTATTTTATTTTTGTACTTTACAATACTGTATTGGTTTTGCCCTACATTGACATGAATCCACCACAGGTGTACATGAATTCCCAACCCTGAGGCCCCCTCCCACCACCCTCCCCATATCATCTCTCTGGGTAAAGACTGCTTTCCATTACCAGTACTCTATCAATGACGTTTGCAGTTTAGGTTTTCTAATGTTGCTTTTAAAGGATAAATTTGAAGTAATGTTTTGTGTTAGGACTAGACAGGATTATTACACTTAAGGTCAACATATTTTTAATTTCTGATTCAGAAAAAATATATATATATTAAGTACATGAAACTTAGTTTAAATGTTTCAGTTGAGGGATTAACAGTTTTCCCCCTTGACCATTTCCGGAATATGCATATTGTGAGAAGTTTAAGGATCTCTCAGGTTGAAAAAAAAAAAATCTCTTGAATTTAATGCCATATATGCATTTTTTATGTATTTCTGATATGGAGCTCTCTTTTAAGGGATTTATCTAAGGTCTTATAATAATATTATCCTGCTTATTTTGTTGATCACTGACTCTGCTCTTATTTTCTTCTGAATTTATAGAACTCACAAATTGTTAATCACTTAAGAACTCTAATTTGTGTTCTTTTGGTGAAGTTGTCTTCATTGTCTGCATCTTTTGCATATGTGGAATTTGTCAGACTCCTTTTAATCCTCTCTCCCTTAAAGCACAAGTCTTTTATTTAGATTTTTATTTATTCATTTTAAATTATAACTGTGCCTTTTGTATTATTGCAAAGGAAAAAGTCCAGTGTCATTATCTTTTTAATTAGTATGGAAAATTTATTCTTTTCTCTAAGATATAGGTCTTGAGTGATGACCACACAGCAGCCCTAGGTTTTAGGCACTGAGGGTGAAACAGCAATATTTGCACCTGTACCAAGTTCCTTGCGTAGCACATGCAGTAAATACTGTGAATGAATAACTCTTTTAACCCTGATCTTGGAGAACATTTGTATCTATTGTATGATTTTGAAATAATTTGGGGAGATCTTAAGGTTCCTAAGTTATATCAGAGCTATAAACTAAATACTATTTTGAGGATATAGTATACCTCTGTGTCTTAATTAATGGTGTTATTAGAGGAGATTTGTAAAGTGGTAAGAATAGTAATGCTAAATACCAGCATTGCTTTCCTAACTCTGTTCTCCCTGTCTTCAAAATCAATTTGTGGCCACTTGGTATTTAATATAAGCAGGATAAGGAAATGAAGTGATGTGGGAGGAAGGGAAGTAGAGACATACCAAAAAGCTAAAAGAAGTCAGCCCCATAATAAAAATATACTGAGGACAAACTCCTAAAGTAAAGAAGTAAGAGGATAATCACCTATGCATATTGAGTTTTAAAATATATTAAGGTATTCTAAATTTTCTTTCTTCATTTTGTCAGACTTTAATCTACCATTCTCAGCTGGTATAATCCTGACCAAAGAAAAGAACTCAAGTTCTCAAAGATCTACTCAGGAAAAATTATATTTAGAAGGAAGTGCTCCGGCTGGTCAGGTTTCTGCAAAAGTAAATGTTTTTAGAAAAGCAGGCGGCAACGTAAAACTACCCATCGTTATTCTGTAAGAGATGCAAGAAAGACACAGCTCTCCACCTCAGATTCAGAAGCCAATTCAGATGACAAAAGTACAGTAATGACTAAATACAGAAGGTCCCATGTGCTGCAGCATTTTGTAAAACAGTGTCCTAAAGAAGACCACCTTACAGCTACGCTTAACCATTTATCAACCAAAGAGCAGACTCCTCCTGACACCATGGCTTTGGAAAATTCCAGAGAAATGATTCCAAGAGAGGAGTCAAACACTGACATTTTAAGTGAGCCAGCTGCCTTTTCTACCATCAGTCACATGAACAATTCTCCATTTGACTTGTGTCATGTTTTGTTATCTTTATTAGAGAAAGTTTGTAAGTTTGACATTACCTTGAATCATAATTCTGCTCTTGCAGCCAGTGTAGTGCCCACACTGACTGAATTCCTAGTGGGTTTTGGGGACTGCTGCAATCTCAGTGACAATTTGGAGGGTCAGATGGTTTCTGCAGGTTGGACTGAAGAACCAGTGGCTTTGATTCAACGGATGCTTTTCCGAACAGTACTGCATCTGATGTCAGTAGATATTAGTATGGCAGAGGTGATGCCAGAAAATCTCAGAAAAAATTTAACAGAATTGCTTAGAGCAGCTTTAAAAATTAGAACTTGCCTAGAAAAGCAACCTGACCCTTTTGCCCCAAGACAGAAGAAAACACTACAAGAGGGTCAGGAAGATTTTGTGTTTGCCAAGTATCGTCATAGAGTGCTGCTTTTACCTGAGTTGCTGGAGGGAGTTCTGCAGATCCTGATCTGTTGTCTTCAGAGTGCAGCTTCAAATCCGTTCTTCTTCAGTCAAGCCATGGATCTGGTCCAAGAATTCATTCAGCATCACGGATTTCATTTATTTGAAACAGCAGTTCTTCAAATGGAATGGCTGGTTGTGAGAGATGGGGTTCCTCCCGAGGCCTCAGGACATTTGAAAGCCCTCATCAATAATGTCATGAAAATAATGAGCACGTCAAAAGAGTGAAGTCAGAGCAGCTGCATCATTCAATGTGTACAAGAAAAAGGCACAGACGTTGCGAATATTCCCACTTCATGCATCACCATAGAGACCTCTCAGGTCTGTTGGTCTCGGCTTTTAAAAACCAGGTTTCCACGAACCCATTTGAAGAGACGGCAGATGGAGACGTGTATTACCCTGAGCGGTGCTGTTGCATCGCTGTGTGTTCCCACCAGTGTTTACGCTTACTGCAGCAGGCTTCCTTGAGCAGCACGTGTGTCCAGATCCTCTCAGGGGTTCAGAACATCGGCATATGCTGTTGTATGGATCCCAAATCTGTGATTGTTCCTCTCCTCCATGCTTTTAAATTGCCAGCACTGAAAAGCTATCAGCAGCATATACTGAATATTCTTCACAAACTCATTTTGGATCAGTTAGGAGGAGCTGAGATACCACAGAAAACTAAAAAAGCAGCTTGCAACATCTGTACTGTTGACTCAGATCAACTAGCCAAATTAGAGGAGACCCTGCAGGGAAACTCTTACAATGCTGAACCTTCCTCAGGTTTACCTAGTCCATCCTACAGATTTCAAGGGATCTTGCCCAGCAGTGGATCAGAAGACTTGCTGTGGAAATGGGATGCCTTAGAGGCTTATCAGAGTTTTGTTTTCGAAGAGGACAGATTACAGAGTGTACAGATTGCAAATCACATTTGCAGTTTGATCCAGAAAGGCAATGTTGTTGTTCAGTGGAAACTGTATAACTGCATATTTAATCCTGTGCTGCAAAGAGGAGTTGAATTAGCACATCATTGTCAACAGCTTAGCATTACTTCAGCTCAGACTCATGTATGTAGCCATCATAACCAGTGTTTGCCCCAGGAAGTACTTCAGATTTATTTAAAAACTCTGCCTACCCTGCTTAAATCAAGGTTTGTTACATATGTGTGTAGATATTTTTTTCTCGTTGAAAAATCATATTCAAAGATGTTTGAATATCTTTATTATTTATTTTTTCCTAGGATTTAATTTTAGTTAACAACAAAGAAAAGTTCCCATCCCATGTCAGATTTTTTTTAACATTTATATATTTGTTTGTTTTACTGGGGTGTTTATAGGGAAGAGGACAGAGCCATTGATTTTAATTTCTCTGAAAAAAAGTAAAGTTTTAAATATATATATGAGAAAAAATGGATAAAATGCAGATACCCAACAGCAAGGGCAAAGTTAAATTAATTATATTTACTGGATGTAATATTATTAGCCAAAAATAATGTTAAATAAAGTGTGTATGTGCATGATAATTATCAAAACAGTGAAATTACTACAATTATTATTTTTTGAATACCATATTTACATTTTTACCCTGCTTAAATCAAGGTTTGTTACATATGTGTGTAGATATTTTTTTCTCGTTGAAAAATCATATTCAAAGATGTTTGAATATCTTTATTATTTATTTTTTCCTAGGATTTAATTTTAGTTTAACAACAAAGAAAAGTTCCCATCCCATGTCAGATTTTTTTTAACATTTATATATTTGTTTGTTTTACTGGGGTGTTTATAGGGAAGAGGACAGAGCCATTGATTTTAATTTCTCTGAAAAAAAGTAAAGTTTTAAATATATATATGAGAAAAAATGGATAAAATGCAGATACCCAACAGCAAGGGCAAAGTTAAATTAATTATATTTACTGGATGTAATATTATTAGCCAAAAATAATGTTAGCTAGGGTCTATTGGGACATGAGAAAATTCTTATAATATTTTATCAGTAACATACAAAAAATAAAAAATGTCACCCATTTATTTACAGCTGTGTAAAAAATATATATAGTAAATAAAGTGTGTATGTGCATGATAATTATCAAAACAGTGAAATTACTACAATTATTATTTTTTGAATACCATATTTACATTTATTACCTGTATGTAGAAAAACTGGAAAATACAGGTAAGCAAAATGAGGAAAATTAAGATACTTAGAATCTCACCAGTGAGTTTTGCAGATTTTGTGATTATCAACTCTCATACTTAAAAAATAATTTTGTAAATGAAGCTTGCTTCTGATAGGTAGTTGGTCTTTGAAATTAATGCATATACCATTTTAAAAACTTACAGTAAAGTATAATTATTTTCACAACCATTAAAACAAAATCTTGACATTCTGACATTGTTTAAATAGAACTGTCTTTGATCTGAAAGTTTTACAACTCTGTGGCATATTTGTGGACAGCCTGGATCTTTGCTGAGCTGATTTATACTAAAATTATTACTCAAATTCCAGTGATCCAGACTCATGAGTTTCACCTGAGACAGAGCTGAAAACATACAGATGACATACAGATTTAAAATAAACAAAAGTCCTGAGTGAACCACCAAGTAGCCAAATGAAGGGACACGCAAAGGCCTCCCTGCTTTCAGAGTGCCCATCTCAAATATGGAGGTGATTGTGGCATGGAGAATTTATATAGAGAAATTTAATGTTTGGGGGAAAATATTCTTCCCTGAATTGCTTCGTTTCACTTGAGAGGCATGTAATCTGTTCTTTTCAAATGCTACTGGAATTTTATATGCAGTGTTTGAAGAAGGATGTAAAAGTAGTTAGAAAGCAACTTGAAATCCTGGTCATATCTAAGGACTTCAGCCAGATAATTGATAAAGTTGAAATAGGTAGTGTTTAGTATATGCAGCAATGACATGTTTAAATAGTGTATGAATGATGTGCCTGTATGTAAATCTTTTGTACTTTTTTCTCTCGCAGGGTAATAAGAGATTTGTTTTTAAGTTGTAACGGAGTAAACCAAATAATTGAATTAAATTACTTAGATGGTATCCGAAATCACTCACTAAAAGCATTTGAAACTCTGATAATCAGCCTAGGGGAACAACAGAAAGATTCTTCAATTCCAGGTATTGACGGGAGAGACCTTGAACAGAAGGAGTTGTCATCTTTAAATGTCGGTACTTTGTATAACCAGCAAGCGTATTCAGATTCTCAGAGTCTTAGTAAATTTTATGCCCGGCTCAAAGATGCTTATCCAAGGAAACGGAAGTCTGTGGTGCAGGATGTTCATATCAACACAATTAACCTCTTCCTCTGTGTGGCGTTCTTGTGTGTAAGTAAAGAGGCAGAATCTGACAGAGAATTAGCCAATGATTCAGAGGATACTTCTGGCTATGACAGTACAGCGAGCGAGCCTTTGCAACACATGCTGCCGTGTTTCTCTCTCGAGAGCCTCGTCCTGCCCTCTCCCAAGCACATGCACCAAGCAGCTGACATTTGGTCCATGTGTCAATGGATCTACATGTTAAGTCCCATTTTCCAGAAACAGTTTTATAGGCTTGGTGGTTTCCAAGTATGTCATAAATTAATATTTATGGTAATACAGGAACTGTTCAGAAATCCTGAAGAGGAGAAAGGGAGAAGGGAAGGAGATAGAAACATGGATGAAAATCAAGATTTAAACAGAATTTCTCAACCTGAGATCACTGTGAAAGAAGATTTGTTATCTTTGACTGTAAAAAGTGACCCCACACCAGCAGAACCGAGTAGTCTGAAAAAGAGTGCTGACAGTTTAGGTAAATTAGAGTCAGAGCATCTTTCTTCCATAAATGTGGAACAAATTCCAGCTGTGGAAGCTGTTCCAGAGGAAACAAAAGTCTTTATGAGTCGAGAAAGCGAAACCTCACTTCAGGGCATACGACTTTTGGAAGCCCTTCTGGCCATTTGTCTTCATGGCACCAGAGCTTGTCAGCAAAAGATGGAGTTGAGTTACCCAGTCAGGTAAGAACTTATCTTTCATCTAACCACTGTGTAATGTAAATTTTTTTAAAGTTCTAATGTAATGCTATTGCCATTTTGTTTTTCCAAAGATTCTGAGTTTTGAGGTGCTCCTGCATGCCTAGCACAGTACCAGGTACTGTGGTGGACACAGAGGAGTACATGACCCTGTTCTTGCCCTCAAGAAGCTTAGGGTTTAGTTTGGAATACAGAACCCATGTGACAAAATTTACCAAGCCTAAAAGGCATTAAATACACATTAAATGTCAAATGTCAGATGAGTAATAATGGGTGAGTAAGAAGACTCTTGAGAGTCCCTTGGACTGCAAGGAGATCCAACCAGTCCATTCTGAAGGAAATCAACCCTGGGATTTTTTTGGAAGGAATGATGCTAAAGCTGAAACTCTAGTACTTTGGCCACCTCATGCCAAGAGTTGACTCATTGGAAAAGACTCTGATGCTGGGAGGGATTGGAGGCAGGAGGAGAAGGGGACGACCGAGGATGAGATGGCTGGATAGCATCATGGACTCAATGGACGTGAGTCTGAGTCAATGCCGGAAGTTGGTGATGGACAGGGAGGCCTGGCATGCTGCGATTCATGGGGTCGCAAAGAGTCGGACACGACTGAGCGAGTGAACTGAAGTGTTAGTTGCTCAGTCATGCCCGACTCTTTGCGACCCCGTGGACTGCAGCCCACAGGCTCCTCTGTCCATGAGATTTTCAAGACAAGGATACTGGAGTGGGTTGCCATTTCCTACACCATCATATCTTGTCTGTGTATCTGTGTCTCCCACTGGACAGAGTTAAGGGAGAAGTCAATTTCCTATCCATCCTTATGGCTTCATCCCTTAATAGAAGAACAAACAGTGAGAGTTCCATTCCAGGACAGATAGGAAGGAGTAAAGAAGGGAGGAAGAGAAAAGAATCATAATACAAGTGCTGCTTAGAGTCTTAAGCAATCACTAAGAAAAGGAATTAGTAAAATCTAGAAATGGTTAATGAAAACCTTAGTTTCAACTAATCATTTTTTCCCTAATACAATTAATTTATGATACACTCAAATTCAAAAGCAAATAAGATGAGTAAAGCATTGGCTAAATTAAAATATTAATTATTCTTAATTGTAACAGGAGGATATTTGTATAAGCACTGAATATTTATATAGTCATTTTAATTTCATATCAACTGCAAATAAATGGAATAGCTTTTACTTAATGTAAATATTAATTTATCATTTGTTTTCTCACTGTTTATTTTTTTTCTTAAAGCATGTTGATATTCTTAGTTTCTTTGCTTTTACCTTAGAGCTTGTCTGTGGAAACTATATTGCTTGAAATGAGGGATCGTCTTTCCAAGTCAAAGGTGATGGAAACAGAATTAGCAAAGCCTTTATTCGATGCCCTGCTTCGAGTTGCACTGGGGGATCATTCAGCAGATGCTGAGCATGATGATGCTGTAACTGAGAAGGTATGAGTAACATACAGTTGTGTTGTTATTGTTTGGGTGTGACTGGCAGAGGCAGAAGTCTGTGGGTTCAGAGTGTGACACTGTGATGTGGCTAGAACATACGGGTCAGGATTTGCTTAGGTGAGTTCAATGGGTTCTGTCTCCATCCTCTGGGATGGACTGTATTTACATCTCATAAAGCATAGGAGAGCAGTGTGACATGCTTTTCTTCATCTACTCTGGAAATTTACCAAGACTTGCTTCCAGTAAGGTGGAAGTATTATTTGATGTCTCATATATAACTGATAGTTTATTAAGTAATAATGCAGGGATAGTGATGACTCAGCTGTCCTCTTTGTCTTATTTGATTCTATAGTGATATGGTTAATATTTACAGAACTCTCTTATCACTTTAATTTTAAATCATTCAACATAAAAATGACTGGTCCTTGCATAGAAAGAAGTCATAGTTTTATAGTTGTTCATGTTAACTTCATTTTCTAAAAGAACTATTTTAATTTTTCCCATGAAATGGATATATACGTAAATAGTTAATTTACCTCTCCTCTCATGTTTCTTTTACCTTATCTTTGTGTAACTTCTTTTTCAATTCTTTGGTCTAGACATATTGGCATTTTATAGTCTTCTGCCATAATAGTTTACATTACTGTTTGTCATATAATGTAAAAACTTATTAAAATAACTACTAATGTCATAATCATATTACTGAATCAATTGGTTAACTGGAAAATGTTAAAATACCTACCTAAAATGTCAGAATACCTATGTAGATTAAAATATCTACCTACCTATTAAAAAAAAAAGATTATTCTTCTTTTTAAAATGTTGCACTGACAAAGTACTCTGAACTTCTTTAAGTGTGTTTTTTTAAGTGAAGATATTATTAGCATTTTTATAAGAAAAGGAAAATTTCATGCCATATGATAACTGCACAGGGAGTTAATGCTGGAACTCTGATTTCAGAGATGCTTGTATGTAGACAATTGCATTCTGAAATCTTAAAATCAGTTTCTTTGAAAATTTTTCATGTCTTTAGTTATCTAATTTATGAAACACTTTATAAAAACCTTTGGAAAAATCTTTTCTTGAGCAAATATGTGAATATAATATGTATTTATTTGCATTAAGTTGTAAGAAGTATAATTCCACCTCATTGTGGGTTTTAGTCATCTCCTCTTATATAACTAGAATGAAATTTCTTAGACTTTTCAGTAAAACTGAAATGACCTATAGTTTAATTTGTTAGGACACCTATTTTTTGATGTGTTAATCAAGTTGGCTATTCTGAAATTCTGAAGAATTATGCTCTGTGAATTTCATAATGTATAATGGTTAATATCAGTTCCTAAGATTTTTTTCTTAAAATACTGAAGCTGTCTTCAAAATGACTTTTGAGTAATAAATACCTTATTTAAGAAAAATAAAAAATATTGCAACTTTTGCCTTAAATTAATACACTGATCTTATAGAGTCATCAGTCTGAAGAAGAAGTGTCATCCCAGCCTGGTGATTTTTCAGAAGAAGCTGAGGATTCTCAGTGTTGCAGTTTTAAACTTCTGGTTGAAGAAGAAGGTTATGAAGCAGATGTGAAAGCAATCCTGAGGATAGCGAATCCTGGGATGATGGTAAAATATCACTGAAGTACTTGTGACTTCATTTAAAAGTCAGATTATTAACTAGCAAATAGTTCTTAATATCAC
Organism: Aepyceros melampus; assembly: GCA_006408695.1. Taxonomy (NCBI): domain Eukaryota; kingdom Metazoa; phylum Chordata; class Mammalia; order Artiodactyla; family Bovidae; genus Aepyceros; species Aepyceros melampus. The sequence goes on from SJXQ01005109.1 coordinate 164,841, forward strand.
TTTAGAACTTTTATTGCCTTATATTTGTAAAGTGTATTGCATTATTATTTTGTTTGATCTTGACAACAAATTCTGGCGTTCTTGTAAGCAGCTTGAAAGTGAAAGTGAAGGTCGCTCAGTCGTGACCGACTCTTAGTGACCCCTTGGACTATACGGTCCATGGAGTTCTCCAGGCCAGACTATTGGAGTGGGTAGCCTTTCCTTTCTCCAGAGGAATCTTCCCAACCCAGGGATTGAACCCAGGTCTCCCGCATTGTAGGTGGATTCTTTACCAGCTGAGCTACAAGGGAAGCCCAAGAATACTGGGGTGTGTAGCCTATCCCTTCTCCAGTGGATATTCCCAATCCAGGAATCAAACCGGGGTCTCCTGCATTGCCGGTGGAGTCTTTACCAACTGAGCTATGAGGGAAGCCCCTGTAAGCAGTTTAAGCAGTTTAAATCAATGAAATACATTTTTGTTATCACAAATATTGAAGGAGTGTCTAAGAATACAGGGTGGAAGAAGTCTCTGCTTTCATATGTATTCTAGTAGAAAAGAAAATAAATATCAGAAATCAGCAGTATGAAGAAATAAAACAGAGTGATGTGATAGTGACTGGGCAGTCAAAGAAGGCCTCACTGGAGATATGTTTACATTGGGGCCTTGACAGAAAAGATCTATTCAGTGGACATTGACAGGAAGAGCTTTGAAAACAGTTTGTTACAAAGATTTAAGTAATACAAGGAATACAGACATCTCTTTGTGGCATCCAAAAATGCTTCAGCATAGGTTTCTTAGTTCACCACAGCCCAGCTTGTCCTTAAAATGGAAATAACATTGCATGTGATCCTTTGTTTCCAGGCCGAAAACTTGAATGGAGTAGAATGGAAGGTATGGATTGAATACAGCCAGGAGATTTCTGGGAGGGTTCATCTTTTTATTTGCCGGTCTTATGACTGTGCCAATACTGTTAGTCTTCACTAAGTTTGCAATAGTTATTTTCTTCAATGGCTGTTGTCTATTTCAAATTGAGTGAATTGGAATAATCACTGATGTCCTACTTAAAGGGCTTTGATGGACCCATAGCAGGTGGTTTTTTGTTTTGTTTTGTTTTTTTTTACCATAAAGAGAGTGAAAAGAACAAAGCAACAGTCACAGATTGAAAACCTCATACATATATATTCATGTGACTTACTTGATTTGTTAAACAAACTTTTTTCCAGCTTGCTTGAGAAATAATTGACGTACATCACCGTATAAGTTTAAGGTGGTTTGATTTACATATATTGTGAGAGGATTACCACAGTAGTTTTAGTTAACATTCACTATCTTGTATAGATGCAATACAAAGAAAAGAAATAAACATTTTTTCCTTGTGATAAGAACTCTCTTAGTATTTATTCTCTTAACACCTTTCCCGTATATCGTACAGCAGTAGTAACGATCGTCACCATGTTGTGTTACATCCCTAGTACTTGTCTATCTTATAGCTGGAAGTTTATACCTTTTGACCACCTTCTTCCACTTTCCACTCCCCCTTTCCCCCTAAGCAGGTGCTTTTGAAAAATATTGCTAAAATAGTGTCAGTTTTATCGTAGTACAGACATGATTTAATAATGATAGATACCCTCCTTTGTGTAAGTTTGCTTACTAGATCTTAAAGAATTTTGGTTCAGGTAGAAATTTATAAATTTCTTACCTATATGAACTTTTAAAAAGAGTACAGCAGTTTCTTTAAAGAGCATAACAGTTAAATTTTCCAGAATGTAATATTTGGTAAGGCAGTGTCTATATCCCACTGATAAAAAAGGCAAAGTATAAAATTTATCCAACCAATAGCCAAATCTACTGTTTTCACAGAGATATAAGCAAATGAACTACCCTAGGGCACCAGAAAGTTTGGGATAGTACTTTTTTCCAGTTGTCTCAAAGGAGTGTATTAAATCTGCACATATGTCTATAAAAATTACTGTTGATAGTACTTGTGCTTCTAGTGAAGGTCAAAATTACTTTTAAGGCTGCTCATTTATCATCAAAATATGACTTGATTATGCAGGATAATTATTGTAGTCAAAAATCAAGTAGTCGGCATACATCACAGCAGGATCCTCTATGACCCACCTCCCAGAATATTGGAAATAAAAGCAAAAATAAACAAATGGGGCTTAATTAAATTTAAAAGCTTCTGCTCAACAAAGGAAACTATAAGCAAGGTGAAAAGACAGCCTTCAGAATGGGAGAAAATAATAGCAAATGAAGCAACTGACAAGCAACTAATCTCAAAAATATACAAGCAACTCCTGCAGCTCAATTCCAGAAAAATAAATGACCTAATCAAAAAATGTGCCAAAGAACTAAATAGACATTTCTCCAGAGAAAACATACAGATGGCTAACAAACACATGAAAAGTTGCTCAACATCACTCATTATCAGAGAAATGCAAATCAAAACCACAGTGAGGTACCATTTCACTCCAGTCAGAATGGCTGCGATCCAAAAGTCTACAAGCAATAAATGCTGGAGAGGGTGTGGAGAAAAGGCAACCCTCTTACACTACTGGTTCAATGCAAACTAGTACAGTCACTACGTAGAACAGTGTGGAGATTCCTTAAAAAACTGAAATAGAACTGCCTTATGCCAGCAATCCCACTGCTGGGCATACACACTGAGGAAACCAGAATTGAAAGAGACATGTGTACCTCAATGTTCATCGCAGCACTGTTTATAATAGCCAAGACATGGAAACAACCTAGATGTCCATCAGCAAACGAATGGATAAGAAAGCTGTGGTACATATACACAGTGGAGTATTACTCAGCTATTAAAAAGAACACATTTGAATCAGTTCTAATGAGGTGGATGAAACTAGAGCCTATTATACAGAGTGAAGTAAGCCAGAAATAAAAACACCAATACAGTATACTAATGCATATATATGGAATTTAGAAAGATGGTAATGATAACCCTGTATTGAGACAGCAAAAGAAACACAGATGTATAGAACAGTCTTTTGGACTCTGTGGGAGAGGGCAAGGGTGGGATGATTTGGGAGAATGGCATTGAAACATGAATAATACCATATATGAAATGAATCACCAGTCCGGGTTCGATGCAGGATACAGGATGCTTGGGGCTGGTGCACTGGGATGACCCAGAGGGATGGTACGGGGAGGGAGGAGGGATGGGGTGTCCAGGATGGGGAACATGTGTATACCTGTGGCGGATGCATGTTGATGTATGGCAAAACCAATACAATATTGTAAAGTAATTAGCTTCCAATTAAAATAAATAAATTTATATTTAAAAAATTAAAAAAAAAATTCAAGTAGTAGGAAAAGATTTTGTGAGCATCTTCTTATAAATAGCACTTTTGCCACTAGATCTCCTAAGTGATGAATGAGATTTGAAATTTTTTTCAGTGCTTAGGAAGGGAGTAAAAATAACCTTTTCTTTTTCTCCTTTTAGGGGTAGACTTAAAGCCTGAAGCAGAAAGTTTCATTGCATCAAGCAGTCCAAATGACTTACTTGAAAACCTCACTCAAGGGGAAATAATTTATCCTGAGATTTGTACGTTGGAGTTAAATTTGCTTTCTACTGGTAAAGCTAAACTTGATGTGCTTGCCCATGTATTTGAGAGTTTTTTGAAAATCATCAGACAGAAAGAAAAGAATATTTTTCTACTCATGCAACAGGTAAAAGATGTATTTAATTAAATGTGATCAGTATTTATCACACACATGCCCTAATTACTCATCTCTTTATTTATATATAACCCAACTTGTCTGAAAATTGAGATGATTACTTACCTTTTATAATACTTTATGGTATATTTTTAGTACAAGTGATAGTCTAAAAATCTTCTGCTTCCATAGTTCTCCAAAGTAGGATAAAAATCAGTGTTGTCATTGGCTAACTATAAGAATCCTAGTGTATTTCTGAGAACAAGTAATATTTTTTAAAGCACATTTAATTTTGATGTATGATCGTTGTTTTAAAAATCAGAAAAAAGTATGAAAAACAAAATGAAAATTATGTATAACCCTACACATAGCATTCTCTCCACTTATTTTAAAATATCTAGATAGGTATATACAGTATACTATCAAGTAATTTATTATGATATTACAGTTTCTTCATGCTTTCATGAGGTAAGAAATTTAATTTCTTATTTTTTGTTTTTTCATCTTCAGGGAACTGTGAAAAATCTTTTAGGAGGATTCTTGAGTATTTTAACACAGACTGATTCTGATTTTCAAGGTGCGTTGAAACTTTGGTTTTAAACAATACCTTAGAAATAATTTTGTTATGTGAAATGAAGAGTTGACAATAATAGCTTCCATTGGCATAGTGCCATGTGGTTTCAGAAGTAGCTTTATATGCATCATCTCTCCTGTTTCTCAAACCAATACAGTAGACATAAGTATCTTGAATTTCTAGAGAGGAAAATCTAGATTCCAAGTGAGCAAATGAGTTGTTCAGGGTCATGTTTTTAGAAGTGGCATTGCGAGACTGTTCAGTTCAGTTGCTCAGTTGTATCCAACTCTTTGTGACCCCATGGACTGCAGCACGCCAGGTTCCCTGTCTATCACCAACTCCCGGAGCTTGCTCAAACTCATGTCCGTCGAGTCGGTGATGCTATCCACCCATCTTGTCCTCTGTCGTCCCCTTCTCCTCCTGCCTTCAGTCTTTCTCAGCATCAGGGTCTTTTCCACTGAGTCAGCTCTTCACATCAGATGGCCAAAGTATTGGAGCTTCAGCATCAATCCTTCCGATGACTATTAAGGATTGATTTCCTTTAGGATTGACTGGTTTGATCTCCTTGCAGTCCAAGGGACTCTCAAGAGTCTTCTCCAACACCACAGTTCAAAAGCATCAATTCTTCAGCACTTGGCTTTCTTTATGGTCAAACTCTCACATCCATTCATGACCACTGGAATAACCATAGCTTTGACTAGACAGACCTTTGTTGGCAAAGTACTGTCTCTGCTTTTTAATATGCTCTCTAGGTTTGTCCTGCTTTTCTTCCAAGGAGCAAGCATCTTTTAATTTCATGGCCACAGTCACCATCTGCAGTGATTTTGGAGCCCAAGAAAATAAAGTCTCTCACTGTTTCTGTTCTTCCCCATCTATTTGCCATGAAGTGATAGCACTGGATGCCATGTTCTTCGTTTTTTGAATGTTGAGTTTTAAGCCGACTTTTTCACTCTCCTCTTTCACTTTCATCAAGAGGCTCTTTACTTCTTCTTTGCTTTCTGCCATAAGGGTGGTGTCATCTGCATGTCTGAGGTTATTGCTCTTTCTTCAGGCAAACTTGATTCTAGCTTGTGGTTCACCCAGCCCAACATTTCACATGATATACTCTGCATTTAAGTTAAATAAGCAGGGTGACAAAATACAGCTTTGATGTATTCCTTTTCCAGTTTTGAACCAGTCCATTGTTTGATGTCTGGTTCTAGCTGTTGTTTCTTACAAGACTGTAACCCAGTCTAAAGGATTGCTGCTCTGTCAGGTATTACTTGAGTGCCTACTCTCTTCTTTGTACTTTCACAGACATTTGAGAAATTCATAATGAATATATAATATGGTCATATTATATATACTAGATAGAACCCTAGATTTTAGCTGTAGAAACCTAAAGTTTAATTGGAGGATTAAGGCTGACATACACAAAATGTCAATTTGGGCTTGTCACATATTTTCTCATGGTTAAATTCAAGTTATGCATTATGGGTAGGCATACCTCAGTGCATCATATCCAGGGGTTCATGATATCTGTATCTTAGCAATGATGATGTTGCCTTTGATCACTTGGTTAAGACAATATCTTGCAAGGTGCTTCCATTGTTAAGTTGCTACAATTAATAAGTATCTTGTGGGGAGATAACTTGAGACTATGTAAATATCCTTTTTCTATCTTACTTTAACCTACTCATTTTAGTCTCCATTGATGATTTTTGACTGAAATAATTAATATGGTGGTATTTGTCAAATAGTAATTTTCTATCTCCATGATTCCTTCATTTCTTTTTTTTTTTCTTAATTAATTTTTATTTTTTAGTTTGTTTTGCTTTACAATACTGTATTCGTTTTGCTACACATCGACATGAATCAGCCACGAGTGTACATGAACTCCCAATCTGGACCCCCACCTCCCCCCTCCCGCCCCACACCCTCTCTCTGGATTATCCCCATGCATCAGTCCCAAGCATCCTGCATCTTACACTGTAAGGAAAGCCTTCCCTTCTTCTGCATTTACTTAGTTATGGCTATATTTTTATATATTGTGCTGGCACTTAATGGACCTTTTTGATCTGAAGACTTATTTGTATCTTAGCTCTGAGAAATTCTATTCCATTATCTTTTAATAACAGCTTTATTGAGGTATAATTCATGTACTTTAGATATAATTAACATACTATTTAGTTCACCCATTTGAAGTATACAGTTTCCTGTCTTTTAGTAGATTCAGAATTGTCCATTTTAAAACTTTTCTGGCACCCCAAAAGAAAGTTTTACAGAGAGTTGGAGCCTAGTCCAGAAAGTACCTAGGTTAACATTAGTATATTTGCTATAGTTAATGTACTTATATTGTTACATAATTAACTAAAGTTCATAGTTTATTCAAATTGCCTTCATATGTACTTAATATTCTTCTGTTTAAACATCTTATCCAGGATTCGCATTGCATTTTGTTGTCATACCTCTTTAGGTTCCCTCTTGGTTGTGACAGTTTCTTAGACTTTCCCTGTTTAATGACCTTGAGAGTTTTAAGGAGGACTGATCATGATGTCTTCCTACTGGAAGTTGTCTGATTTTTTTTTCATTGTGCATCTCACTGTAGTTTTTATTTGCATTTCCATAATGATAAGTGATGTTGATCATCTTTTCATGTGCTTGTTAGCCATTTGTATATCTTCTTTGGAGAAATGTCTATTCAAATTTATGCTTTTTAAAAATCAGGGTGTTTCTTTTGTTGTTGTTGAGTATTAGTTATTCTCTGTATGCTCTAATTATTCTCTGTATACCCTGCATAGCAACTCTTCTGCTGCAGTTTTTCCCTTAGGCAACTCGGCCAGTCTGCAGACTTTACAGTTATAGTTGATAGCCCTAATGCATACATCCTGCTGTATATCTCACCTTTTTGTTGGCAGAATCCATTCAGTTTCTTTAGAGAACAGTTAACAAGTTTGGGGCCTAATGGTAAATGATGAGTTATCTGTGCTGAATGAATACTCAGAATAAGGGAGAAAGGTGCATGTTCACAAACAAACCTTTTATTAATCCCTGTGCTAGCAGCTCTGTTGTTACTTTCTACCCAGATTTTGGACAGATTGGCTCTCCATTCCTCTGAGTCCCTTTGTAATTCAGAGAGATCCTAGGCTGAAGCTTTCTCTTTTATCTCTCTATCCTTCCATCTGCAGGAAATATTTTTAAATCTCTCACTTGAGGTGCTGCTAGTGCCCACTGCCTCCCCTGCTTTTTCCCTATTATGGGTTTCTTCCTTTTTGTTATTCTGTACTTTTAGTCCAGTGACTTTGCAGTGATAGAGGGGGGTGTGTGTGTGTGTGTGTCTCTAGTCCCTCATTTTGAACTGGAACCTATTAGTTTTGAACTGAAAAAAAAAATCACACACATACACTTTACTTTGGTCATATTATTTTCTTACTCTAAAACCTGTAACTGATTCATGTTCAGTTCAATGCAGTTCAGTCGTTCGGTCGTGTCCGACTCTTTGCAACCCCATGAACCTCAGTATGCCAGGTCTCCCTGTCCATCACCAACTCCCGGAGTTTACCCAAACTCACGCCCATTGAGTCGGTGATGCCATCCAACCATCTCATCCTCTGTTGACCCCTTCTTCTCTCACCTTCAGTCTTTCCCAGCGTCGGGCTCTTTTCCGGTGAGTCAGCTCTTCGCATCAGGTGGCCAAAGATTTGGAGTTTCAGCTTCAACATCAGAACTTCCAGTGAACACTCAGGACTGATCTCCTTTAGAATGGCCTGGTTGGATCTCCTTGCAGTCCAAGGGACTCTTGAGTCTTCTCCAACACCGCAGTTCAAAAGCATCAGTTCCTCCACGCTAGCTTTCTTCACAGTCCAACTCTCACATCCACACATGACCACAGGAAAAACCATAGCCTTGACTAGACGGATCTTTGTTGGCAAAGTAATGTCTCTGCTTTCTAATAGGCTATCTAGGTTGGTCATAACTTTCCTTCCAAGGAGTAAGTGTCTTTTAATTTCATGGCTGCAGTCACCATCTGCAGTGATTTTGGAGCCCCCCAAAATAAAGTCTGATACTGTTTCCACTGTTTCCCTATCTATTTGCCATGAAGTGATGGGACCAGATGCCATGATCTTCGTTTTCTGAATGTTGAGCTTTAAGCCAACTTTTTCACTCTCCTCTTTCACTTTCAATATGAGGCTTTTTAGTTCCTCTTCACTTTCTGCCATAAAGGTGGTGTCATCTGCATATCTGAGGTTATTGAGATTTCTCCTGACAATCTTGATTCCAGCTTGTGCTTCTTCCAGCCCAGTGTTTCTCATGATGTACTCTACATATAAGTTAAGTAAGCAGGGTGACAATATATAGCCTTGACGTACTCCTTTTCCTACTTGTAACCACAGCTTTGATGTACTCCTTTTCCTATTTGTAACCAGTCTGTTGTGCCATGTCCAGTTCTACGTGTTGCTTCCTGACCTGCATATAGGTTTATCAAGAGGCAGATCAAGTGGTCTGGTATTCCCATCTCTTTCAGAATTTTCCACAGTTTGTGGTGATCCACACAGTCATAGGCTTTGACATAGTCAATAAAGCAGAAATAGATGTTTTAATGGAACTCTCTTGCTTTTTCCATGATCCAGCACATGTTGGCAATTTGATCTCTGGTTCCTCTGCCTTCTCTAAATCCAGCTTGAACATCTGGAATTTCATGGTTCGTGTACTGCTGAAGCCTGGCTTGCAGAATTTTGAGCATCACTTTACTAGTGTGTGAAATGAGTGCCACTGTGTGGTAGTTTGAGCATTCTTTGGCATTGTCTTTCTTTGGGATTAGAATGAAAACTGACCTTTTCCAGTCCTGTGGCCACTGCTGAGTTTTCCAATTTGCTGGCATACCTGCAGCACTTTCACAGCATCATCTTTCAGGATTTGAAATAGCTCCACTGGAATTCCATCACCTCCACTAGCTTTGTTCATAGTGATGCTTTCTAAGGCCCACTTGACTTCACATTCCAAGATGTCCGGCTCTAGGTGAGTGATCACACCATCATGATTATCTTCGTTGTGAAGATCTTTTTTGTGCAGTTCTTCTATGTATTCTTGCCACCTCTTTTTAATATCTTCTGCTTCTGGTAGGTCCATACCATTTCTGTCCTTTATCAAGCCCATCTTTGCATGAAATGTTCCCTTGGTATCTCTAATTTTCTTGAAGAGATCTCTAGTCTTTCTCATTCTGTTGTTTTCCTCTATTTCTTTGCATTGATCGCTGAGGAAGGCTTTCTTATCTCTTCTTGCTATTCTTTGGAACTCTGCATTCAGATGCTTATGTCTTTCCTTTCCTCCTTTGTTTTTCGCTTCTCTTCTTTTCACAGCTGTTTGTAAGGCCTCCCCAGACAGCCATTTTGCTTTTTTGCATTTCTTTTCCATGGGGATGATCTTGATCCCTGTCTCCTGTACAATGTCACGAACCTCCATCCATAGTTCATCAGACACTCTATCTATCAGATCTAGTCCCTTAAATCTATTTCTCACTTCCAGTCTATAATCATAAGGGATTTGATTTGGGTCATACCTGAATGGTCTAGTGGTTTTCCCTACTTTCTTCAATTTCAGTCTGAATTTGGCAATAAGGAGTTCATGATCTGAGCCATGGTCACCTCCTGGTCTTGTTTTTGCTGACTGTATAGAGCTTTTCCATCTTTGGCTGCAAAGGATATAATCAGTCTGATTTTGGTGTTGACCATCTGGTGATGACTTACAGGATAAAGTCCATGCTATTTCTTAGTCTCATTGCAATTTTCTTTCTGTGTCAGTTCATGGCTTCTTTATAAAACATGTTGCTAAAACAGGACTTCTGTTCTTAGGTTTTATATCAGAATTATTTTGTCATATCCAAAAGGGAGAAATATTTATTTTGTAGGACTTTTTGTTTAGGATCAGCTGAGATAATGCTTGTAAATATATTTTGATCTCTGTAATATATATACTATATATATGCTACAAATATTATTTATTATTTTACTCTCAAATGTTCTATGAATTTGTGTATTATACATGTAATATATCTAGCATATGTAATATGTATGTTATAAATGTTATTCATTATTTTACTCTCAAAAGTTCTATGAATTTGTACATTACCAGTTATATTTCATACTAAGCCTCATGATAGAATAAAGTGTTCAAACTAGTCTTTAGTGATATTTAAGTGTTTTTGTAATTTTTAATATTTCTAATTTTGTTTGTAGCATCTAATTTTCTTTTTAGAAAGTTACAGTTATAAATTAAACATTTTAAACATGAGAAGGTAGCAGACTATTTTACAGTACCTAACAGCATCAGCTTATTTAAGAAATACTGTATTAATTTATGCTTCTTTAAATACCCTTATTTTACTCTGAGCTAGCCACTCTTTCAGAAAAGTGGTTTTGTTGTTTTTTTGTCAGCTGGTTAGTTGGTTTTCATTTAGTGATATTGCTGTTTCTTCAGCAAATATTTGGATTATTAGATTAATTATAATTCATTTGAGATGTGACAGTAATATTGATATTTGATCTCTTTCAGTGAAATTGTTTTTTCAGTTCTTTTAATTACTGTATATTGGCTTTAAATTTTCCCTCTCTCTTTCTTTAATTTAGCATGCCAGAGAGTATTGGTGGATCTTTTGGTATCTTTGATGAGTTCAAGAACATGTTCAGAAGAGCTAACCCTTCTTTTGAGAATATTTCTGGAGAAATCTCCTTGTACAGTAAATATGCTATCATTTGACATTTTTCCACTGATGTCTAATAGAATTTTTTTTTTTTAGAAATCACTAAGCTCCCTCTTTTGATGTGATAACTGTTATACAGTCAACTCCATGTTATTGTGTGTGAAATTCTCAATTTTTTTTAATTTAATTTAATTTTTTTTGCTATTAATATTGGTCTTTCCCTACAGGCTTTTTTTTTTTAATTTATTTATTTTAATTGGAGGCTAATTACAATATTGTAGTAGTTTTTGCCATACAAAATTCTCAATTATTTTATTATTTATACAATTTTAACTATTTCACTTCTGTTTTGGCAAACTAGATATATCATTGGGGTCATAATCCCTTTACCTGATTCCACTCCAAGTCTGTGTGCTTAAGAAATGCTGAATAATTTTAATTACTAAAGATAATTATGAGTAATGATAACCATTTTGAAGGTTATCATTTTTTTTTAGAAATTCATTCTTCATTTATCTTAATCATTTGTCTGTTGGTGCAACTTAGTGATTTTTAGACTCTTCTTTGCTGAGAAGCCCATTTTTATAATGAAATCTTGACTCAAAGCTTAAGCATTAAAACAGAAAGCCTTGGAGCTACTTTCCTTGAAGTAGGATTGGAGAATGTTCCTGAGCCCTGCCTGTTTCACCACCTTAGTTGAGCCTTATAGACCCTGAAGGAGCTCTGTGGAACATGAGGTCAAAAACCACTAGTGCAGACAATTGAGAACTGACTATATATTTATGGGATATTTGTATTCTATTTCTCTGAGTTCATTTATTATAGTATTAGACATTAGATGTTATTTTATGAATGGGTAGGACATTGTACTGGGTTAATCTTTTCTACTTTTTTTTTTACTAGTCTCCTTAGTCATTGCTTTTCCCTTTAATTAAATACTTGTTTCCTCTCATCTCTTTTGTACATTCTGTGTTTCAGTTTAACTAGGAACTTGTAATTATAAATAAATCTAAAAAAGATGAAAAATTTTTATTTGATTAGGGAAAAGGCATGTAAAATAAGGTGGAAAGTAACTGAGCACTCAATTTTAGGAAGTCAGTCATACCATAAATACCATTCAGAAACCTAAAGAATTTGCAAGGTCTCTGGTTATATCCCTCATTTAAAAATAATTGAGAGAAATAACTGTAGTGCACTTGGAAATAAACACCTTTCTTTGGCAGACATGATTCTCAAACAATCATTGTACTTAATTTCTAACACTTAAAACCAGCTCAGAACTTTTTAGGTTTGAACCTTTTTAAAATCTTCTAAATCTAAAACAAATTAACCACAAGAGATTATATGTTTTAAGTGAAAGTGTAGTTGCTCAGTTTTATCCGACTCTTTGCGACCCCATGGACTGTAGCCTACCATGCTCCTCCGTCCGTGGGATTTTCCAGGCAAGAGTGCTGGAGTGGGTTGCCATTTCCTTCTCCAGAGGATCTTCCCAACCCAGGTATCGAACCTGGGTCTCCTTCATTGTAGGTAGATACTTTACCGTCTGAGCCAATATCATAACACACAAAAATGAAAATTTTAATGATATAGTAGGTAGGCAGTTATTTAAATATAAATGCTGATATACATATGTTTATGTTTGTATTTTTGTTTATAACCTGATTTTCAAGATTATTATGTACCTTGTAACATGGCTGTAAAGTTTTGTTTGGTTTTCTCTTCCTTTAGGAAATTCTTCTTCTGGGTATTCTGAAAATTGTTGAAAGTGACATTACTATGAGTCCTTCACAGTATCTAACCTTCCCTTTACTGCATACTCCAAATTTAAGCAATGGTGTTTCATCACAAAAGTGCCCTGGGATTCTCCACAGTAAGGCCATGGGGCTCTTGAGAAGAGCACGAGTGTCACGTTGTAAGAAAGAGGGCGACAGTGAGAGTTTTCCCCAGCAGCTGCTTTCCTCTTGGCACATAGCCCCGGTCCACTTGCCTTTGCTCGGACAGCCACACCTGTCAGAAGGTTTCAGCATTTCCCTGTGGTTTAATGTGGAGTGTATCCATGAACCTGAGGGTACCACAGAAAAAGGAAAGAAGACAAGGAAAAGAAACAAGTCACTGATTTTATTGGACAGTAGTTTTGATGGAACAGGTATGACAACAGCATTATCTGTGTACTGAGACTTTTCAGAAGGCAGTTTTCCTTGAGCACTAGGAACACAGTGATACCTGACTTACTGTCCACACGTTCTCCATGGAATGCCCAGTGATGGTAGGTTCTGACGCACCAAAGCCTGAATGGTCAGACAGCCTTACACACCATTTTCTTCTGTACTTTTGCTTAGTGTGGGGTGGGAGAGGGAGTGTGAGGAGAAGGGCAGGTGGGTCACCACACGCTCAACTGCTTTGGGATCACCAACTCCATTTCACACCTCTGTCGTGGTCCCATCACTGGGTTAGGGTGGCTCCTGATAGTTGAAAAGGAAGGCATGGAACCCTGTAGCCGCTTTTCCATCCTTCTCTTACCTGTTCCCTGTCTCCTGTCATTCCACCTCCATTTCATCTCCTTTCTCTCTTGTAGTTCAAGCTCTCCTTCTTACACTGTATCTTACCTCAGTGCCTCTCTCCTAGTTCCTGTCACAAAATGTGTAACTGCATCAGCCAACCTCCAGAGTGAGAATAAATTTCATTCCAGTTCTTTCTACAGCCTATTGAATAATCACTCTTTTGTGACTATGAAACTGCTAGGTAGAAAGAACTTGTTCGTTAAAAAGCAGTTTATGGTGGTAGGAAAGTGGGCTAATTCTTATGGTCTGTGGAATGAATGAAATGACTGAGCCAGAGGTTTGGGGGGTTATGATTATCGGGAGGTGCTAGCGTCAATAACTCTTCATTCCACAGAGTTTACACACCCCACTGGAGTCTCTGCTTCAGGACACTAGGCCTTCACCAATATTTGGTTTCTAGGAACAACTTCTACCACTGACCTATTGATAGAAAAGAAAACCTTAATGACACTGTCAAGACTGAAGGGTGGGAAATGTCACCTGGTATCTACAGTTGGAGCTCTGAATCTACTTTTCCACAGACATATTTCCAAGTTATTAGCATAGCATACTTAGGTATTTTTATGGGTTAGCCTAGGAAGTTGAACTTCTAAGAAATCTTAGCAGATAATTTAATGTGTTGGGTAGTTAATAGAGTTTTCTTTTATAAATTGTACATTGAAAGAGCAGAGCAAAATGACCTAAAACAGAAAACTCTCCATGTACATTAGATAGCACCTCATCAGTAATATCACATGTACATTGTTTAGAGCTATCAATTCTTAGGTGGCAAAATTCAATTTACATTACTTTTCTGCTCAGTTTTTGTCAGATGCTTGACTAATCATCCTAACATCTTTCTTTCGTAGAGAACAGCAGACTGGAAGGTGCAGCATATGTGAATCCTGGTGAAAGGCTCATAGAAGAAGGTTGTATTCATATGATCTCATTGGGATCCAAAGCACTGATCATCCAAGTGTGGGCTGATCCCCACACCGGCACTTTTATCTTTCGGTAATAATTATCCTCAACCCTGCCCCCCATGAGTAGCTTAGGTATTTAAATAATTTATGTAAAAGACATTAATGTGAAATCGGCTATAAAGATCATTGTGACAAAATAGAAAACTCTTAATTTAAAAAAAAGGTAGATTCAAACAATTAATGTAATCTTTGTAATAATATATAAAATCTGTAATTAAACTCTAGAGTTTACTATGTTAATTCTCAGTGTATCTTAGACCAAGTACTTACTTAAGTCTTATCTATGAATGTATTCTATCCGATTGCAGTGATCTTATGATGTTGTTAACAGGCAGCTGTTTTTCATGCATATTATATATTTAATAGCTATTATCTCATAGACTTAGGTTCTCATTGCTGTCTTGTCCATTTTTTTTGCCTCCTTTGTTAACTAGTATAGATACAAGTCTTTTATTTGTATTGAGTGAGTATGAATGGTATGATACCATTTTTATAAATATGTAAAAATTGGATCATAAAGAAGGTGGCTGAGCGCTGAAGAATTGATGCTTTCGAACTGTGGTGTTGGAGAAGACTCTTGAGAGTCCCTTCAACTGCAGGGAGATCAAACGAGTTAGTCCTAAAGGAAATCAGTCCTGAATTTTCATTCAAAGGACTGATGCTGAAGCTGATGCTCCAATACTTCAGCCACCTGATGCAAAGAGCCAACTCATTGGAAAAGACCCTGATGCCGTGAAGGATTGAAGGCAGAAGGAGAAGGGGATAACAGAGGACAAGATGTTGGATGGCATCACCAACTCAATGGACCTGAGTTTGAGCAAACTCCGGGAGATGGTGAAGGACAGGGAAGCCTGGCAAGCTTCAGTCCATGGGGTTGCAAAGAGTCGGGCACCGCTGAACAACTGAACTACTATAATGTTTATTAAAATTTAAGTAAAATATGTTACCTAGGGATCTATATTCTGTAAATGTTATAAAGGTTACTAGGTAGTTTATGTAAATTATATCTTCATTCTTTTAGTAATCCCTCAGAGTAGGTTAGACCAGTGATACATACCGGCATTTAGATATTTATGTATGTGTATTAATTTCTGTATGAAGCAAACATTGCACTAAAAGGGCAATGAGTATATAGATAGTAATAATTTTTTTTTTTTGCAAATTGAATCCTGAAGATTATTGCCCAAATTATTAATACTAGCAAATGAGCCAAATCCATTTTTAAGTTCATGAATTGAGGTTATAGTATAATAAAATAATCAAGCAGATTATGATATAAAACAAAGACCTACTGACTTTTCAAGTTAGTTTAATACTAGAACTGGTTTTTAAATTTTACTTAAATATCTAAGTTATACTTAACTATACATGTTTCAGCCTATACCTTTACTCTTTTTGTTCAGTGTCTGCATGGATTCAAACGATGATACAAAAGTTGTGTTACTAGCACAGGTTGAATCACAGGAGAATATTTTCCTCCCAAGCAAATGGCAACATTTAGTACTCACCTACTTACAGCAACCCCAAGGGAAAAAGAATATCCATGGGAAAATCTCCATATGGATCTCTGGACAGAGGTATGAAACACTTTTAGTAAATACTTAATAATCTCAGTTATAATCTTAATTATTCTGTTACAGCTTCTGAAACAAATTACAGAAAGACTATAGATGAAATTTACTATGTTTTAATAGGAATCTGTCAAGTGAGATATTTTTCTTTTTTATCACTTACATACAAAATTAATTTGCCTTAGAAGAAACCATTGAAGATTAATATTTGTATCTGGAGGACCATGTACAATCTGAACATTCAGACATTTATGAATTTAGTCCATCAAGCCCATATATTATAAGATAAATCCATAAAGAATTATTTAAATTAAGTGGGTAATAAAACTAATACCGAAATTAAATCAGAGTTTCAAAAGAAATTAGAATGACTAGAAAAAAATATAAGCCAGTGTATCAGGTGACAGATTAAGATAGAAACCTAGAAATATACCAAGTGATAGGTTTGGTTATAGTACTATTTGATTTTTACAAACCAGGAGAACTGTGAGTCAAATTAATAAGAAATATCTTATGAAATATCTTAATGTAAAGTTTAACTCAGAGAGAGTTGTAAGGTATCTTGGATTTGTAAGAGTTGGAAAGTATTTTATTGAATGAAATAGCATGAAAGGGAATAAAGAATTGGAAACTAGTATAACACAGGAAAGGACCAAGCTGGTTGGAAGGAGTATCTAAGTTGAATGATGAGAAAGAAAAATGAATGGGCACAGTGATGCTGTGTGACAGCAGCTTTGAATCCGGGATAAGGCAGCTAGACCTTTTGCAAGGTGCTTTATATACTTTATCGTCCAATTCTCTCTAAAGTCTCTCAGAGTATATTAGAACATAGAGATGACATATACCCTTAGCACAAATCAATCGATTTTTTCATTCATCTGTTCAGCAAATATTTATTGAGGAATTGCTATGTGCTGAACACATACAATATTAGGCCTGGGAGCTTGGTAAACAAGACAGACATGTTCCCTGCCTTTTGGGGACTCACAGTTCAGTGAAGAAGCAGACAGCAAGGTACGCAATTAAACGAGTGTGTATAAATCATGACAAGTACTGTGAAGATAACAAATGGTTCCCGAGACAGAAAATACCTGGTTTCCTGCTTAAGAGAAGGGCATCAGGAAGACCTATCTAGAAACAGATCATTTAAGCTGAGACCTGAAGGAAGCAGAGGGAGTTTTGCATGAACAAGAGCGAGGAAGAATGAGCCAGGCAGAGGAAAGGGCCTGTGAGAAAGAAGGGAAGCCTGTGTCCTGTCAGCTCTGCTGTGGAGGCTGCAGGAGTCGACTGCTTACAGCCTCGCAGCCTCAGGAAGGCTGGGAGAAGAGGCACGTGAACAGCTTTGGGGTAGCCAGTCCGCAGTGTCTGCCAAAGGAAACAGTTTATTCATTTTAAAAAGTACATGAAGATATGTCATTGAATCTCAATTTCTATAATCCAAAGAAAATATTCTCTGAGAAGTTCTGTCTTCACAACTGCCTAAGCCTGAAGGCAGCTGTGGCATATCAGTATATGTTTCCAGAACCTTGAGTTAAATTGGTTGGGACTGGGGATGGGACTGTGAGAGTCTGCTGGACACTCTCCTCACTTCTGGAACTCTCAGCACCTACCAGGCAGTGTAGTAAGCACTTTGCACAGATGACCTCGTTTAGTCCTTCTAGCAGTACAACAAAGTAAGAGATGCCCATCTACCCTTCCATGTGAGGCAGCAGAAACCCAAAATGCTGCTTGCAGTGAGGAGGGTGGCTGAAACTCAAGCTGGACTCTGAGCCTGGATAGAGCCCTGCTTGAAAACCCTCTGCTCTCTTTAACGGGCTTCCCAGGTGACTCGGTGGTAAAGAATCTGCCTGCCAATGCAGGGGATGCAGGAGAAAGATCCCCTGGAGGAGGACATGGCACCCCACTCCAGTATTCTTGCCTGGAGAATCCCATGGACAGAGGAGCCCGGCAGGCTACAGTCCATGGGGTCACAAAAAGTTGGACACAACTGACCATCCACATACATGCTTTACTAACCCTACAGCCTGTTGGTGAATCAGGCAGGCTGACAGATACAGGAATCATAAACTAATCATTACACATGTTCAGAATGAGTGTCTCGATGTTCTCTGTGGCCAGTTCTGAAGTTATGATTATAGCACTCAATTTTTACTCACCCACTTGTTTGAACGTTACTTTGGACTTACCATTTGGTATAAGTTAATGATTTTATCTAGTAATAGAGCATTGAGCAAATGACCAAGGAATCTAAGAAATATATTATTCCTTTGATTTAATTTGGCACTATATCAGTCTCGGGACTAATACAATTATTTCTACAAGTAATACATTTCAAGATGTAACGACACTGAAAAAAATTTTTAATATTTCTACTAATTTTCATTTGATGAACAATACAAATCTGGTAGGAATATATGGCACATAGTAGATGGTATGAATTATTTTAGTGTTTGTTGAACTCATCTTGCATTGATTTTACAGATTTTCTTTACCCTTAAGAACTGAATTAAGTCATAGTGCCACTAGGTGGCAGTACTCTTTCAGTTACGGCCATTTAGTTGGTTCAAAAGAGATGCCTGCACAGTAATAGAAGTTACCTCACTATAATATTGTATGTCAATTGAACTTCAATAAAAACGTTAGCTCACATCTTTCCTTTGTTAATAATATTCCTATTTAAATAGCTAAATAGCTATTAAGTATGGAATAGAAAGCCTTAAGGGAAAGTTTTAAAATAAATATATACCAAAATAGAATTTCTCATTATTAGCTTATTCTAAGTGCTTTGTCTTATTCACAAACTTTGTCTTTGCAAGCTACCTTTATTATCTTAAGAGAGTTTAAAACAGTCTAGAATGAGGGAAGAGCTCGGCACTCTGCAATTTAAACAAGATGAAGTTCTCCCATCATGCATGTCTCTAGGAAAAAGCATTAGTTTACCTTTTTCTTCCCTGGAGGCCCAGAGGTTAAAGCCTCTGCCTGCAATGCAGGGGACATGGGTTCGATCCCTGGGTCGGGAAGATCCCCTGGAGAAGGAAATGGCAACCCACTCCAGTATTCTTGCCTGGAGAATCCCATGGACGGAGGAGCCTGGCGGGCTACAGTCCATGGGGTTGCAAAGAGCCAGACACGACTGAGCAACTTCACTTACCTTTTCCTACTTTGCCTTTTGTGAGGATTCCTATAATTTTTATCGATGAAGAAAAGCAAGAGATTAATCAAAAGCTCTGCAATATTTAGTGCTGAAAACACAGAAAATGCAAAAAAGCATTGGCATTTCAGTGCCTTGTCAGAGCAAACCTGAAGTGATACTCTTCCTGATTAGTTTTTGAAGAGGGCAGGAGGTTTTAGGAATTGTGTACTGAGATGGGAGACTTTCTGGTAAAATCAGGGAGAGGTGGTAGATTTGTATTTTAAACCAGGAAGGCGAATATGCAGAAGTCAAGTGGCAAAGGAATCTTGAAACAAATGTCTGGTCGTACTTCCCGTGGCCTGGTGTGGATCACCAGGCATCTCTGTCCCTTCCTCTCCTCTGGGGGATTGTGGACCACCAGCACCTTGGACCAAGAGACAGGAGAATCCGTCCTCTCTTGCCCATTACCAATTATCCAATACTGAACCAAAAAACTTGTTCAAGAATTTCGTGTTATTAAACATTAACACTTTAAAAATCCCTGAAATAATTGATTTAACTTTGTTTTTAATGTAGGAAGCCTGATGTGACTTTGGATTTTATGCTTCCAAGAAAAACAAGTTTGTCATCTGACAGCAATAAAACATTTTGCATGATCGGCCATT
Source organism: Aepyceros melampus (assembly GCA_006408695.1). Classification (NCBI taxonomy): domain Eukaryota; kingdom Metazoa; phylum Chordata; class Mammalia; order Artiodactyla; family Bovidae; genus Aepyceros; species Aepyceros melampus. The sequence continues at coordinate 184,647 of SJXQ01005109.1, forward strand.
GTTCATCATCCCAAGAAGAATGTTTGCAATTGGCTGGAAAATGGGACCTGGGAAATTTACTCCTCTTCAATGGTATGTTTTTCCCCTTCAAAGAATTTTCAGATTTTTCCTTCAGTTAACAAGTATTAAGCTAAGTTAATTGTCCTGGATAAAGTATTTATCCCTATTCCTTTACTTGTACTTAATAAGTACTGTATTTCCTAGATTTCAAGATAAGTAATTCTTACAATTGATACATATATTTAATGCAAAGGCACATATCCTCCCCCACCCCCCTGCCAAAGAGAAGCTCATACTAAATCACTTTATAATCCTGGAAAATGCATTGTAGCAGGTACAGTTAGAGTGGCTGTCTCTCTTACTTATAATTTTAGTATATTATATAAAAATACCAAATTTTAGGTGGAGAAGAAATACAGGATTTTTAAAACTGTATTACTCAACCTGGCACATAATAGCATTTAGACGGTGTTTATTGAATAATTAGATGGATGGATGAAGGAGTAATGATACCAATCCAATGTTGTTTTTAAAAGGAATTCACTGAGATGAAATTTCCATTTGTTAAAAAAAAAAGGACAAAACCAAAAAATCCCCTATTTTTAGCTTAAGAAGCAAATATAAATATTATTATTTTATTTTACCAAGAGTTTTGTAGATAATGTTATCATATATACATATATATGTGTATGTATTCATTTTACATCCAGAGTTGCTATAGATTACTTGCTCATTACACCAGTTTGAAAATTGAGGCTTTATTAATTTTGAAAGATACAGTGAACAAATAAAGAATCTAGCAAAAAAACTCCTCTGATTTCTTGTTTTTATGAAAAATTATGGAGTATTTTAAATACGGAACTTTTTTTTTTTTTTGCTATTCAGGGGCTAAGATTGGCTCGCAAGAGGCATTTTATCTATATGCTTGTGGACCCAACCATACGTCCATAATGCCATGTAAATATGGCAAGCCTGTGAATGACTACTCCAAGTACATTAATAAAGAAATTTTGCAATGTGAACAAATCAGAGAACTTTTTATGACCAACAAAGATGTGGACATTGGTCTTTTAATTGTAAGTTTTCATTTTATAGCTTTTAACTTTTTGGTAACTGTTATGTATGTTTATTGAATGTGAATTAGCTGTGATTTGATTTTTAGAGTTTTTCTTTTCTGTTTCTCAACATTTTCTTTACTTACAAATGTTTTTAATTAAAATACTTTGACTTCCTCAAAATTTGTTTTCAGGTTTCAAATTTTCATCTGCTTTTCCTTGGAACTGTATTTCTATACTAAGTATTAGTTTAGGTTATACCTGTTGTTAATCATTTGAGAAAAACTTTTATGATATAATAAAAATATAATGTTAGCCTTAAAAATTGCTTATATTTCCTTTCCATACTTATAAATAAGTGCTAATTTTTATTTGTATTAACTTTAATTATATATATTCAGATTTTAGAATATTTTTTCTTTCTTTTTTAATATAAATTTATTTTAATTGGAGGTTAATTACTTTACAATATTTATTCTTTAGTATCATAGCAACTAGGAATTTTGCTTTCAAATTATTGTTAATTCTGCTTATATGAAAAGATCTGGTATTAGACCCACAATCTTTTTCTCCATAAGGAGTATTCAGAAATGGAGGTTAGGGGCATTTTGGCTGTCCACTGTTATTGAAGGACTTCCCTGGTGGCTCAGAGGTTAAAGCGTCTGCCTCCAATGCGGGAGACCCGGGTTCCATCCCTAGGTCGGGAAGATCCCCTGGAGAAGGAAATGGCAACCCACTCCTGTATTCTTGCTTGGAGAATCTCATGGACTGAGGAGCCTGGTGGGCTACAGTCCATGGGGTCACAAAGAGTCGGACACGACTGAGTGACTTTACTTACTTACTTACTTACTTACTGTTATTGAATGGGGGCCAGGGATTGTAAATGTTCTACAGTGCATGGGTAGTATCCAACCAGAATCACCCAGAGGACTTGCCAAAACATAGATTGCTTCAGTAGTGTGGCCCAAGAATTTGCATTTTTAACAACTTCTGAGGTGGTGATGCTGCTGCTGGTTGGGGCCCCCACACTGAGTATCTATGCTTTAAGAAGACCAAGGAGCTCATACAATGGATGTTTGTTCAGATAATTTTAGCTCTCTAGTTTTTGGTTAATCCTTTTTTCACAAAAAAAAATACGTATTCTTAATCTTTTATTTTGCCTGAAAAGAATAGAGGTTATAATTCATAAAATGCAACAGAAATTATCACAAGTAAAAATTATACTTTTTTATGTGAAAAATCTTTTTTGAAAGCATATATTTTTAAGCCTGACTTTTTTAGCTTGCTATTTTGGGGTTATGAAACATGAGTAAGAGGTCAGACAGACATGGTGCCCTCCTAGCAAGGTATGGGTATCAGATGGGACTTGTTTCAGATAATCAGGCATTTTATCAGATTTTTAATGAAAACTACTGTAGATTTTTTATTTTGTTTTACCAGCCATAATCATATACAATAGACTGTGTCATCAGTTTGATTGGTATGCAGATGTGCTAGATGAGGTCTGGTAAACTATACTTGAATCACAGTGGGTTGAAAATGATTGAAGCCCAGAGCCGCCAGCTGCTACACGATTTTCCATAAGCATGATCTTCTGTAGCGGCATTCATTGAGAGCATCTCAGAGTACATTTTGTTTTTAAAGTTTACCATAATTTTTAAAGTAATTGATAGAATATTTGACAGAGAGCTAGAACCTAATCAAAACTACCCTTTGCTTAGGAGAAATACTCATTTTGTTAGGTATGCTGATAGTTTGGAGTTTTATTCTAGTGAAAAGAATGCTCTAGTTTATAGAGTCATATTTAAATGAGTAGGCAGCCCATGAGCAAATTCAATACCAAAATACATTTGAACACATTGACCCAGAGTCCCATCTCATAGGGTTGTAAGGATTGGTTACTATTTATAAATGCATAGAACAGTTCATAGAACATGAGTATGGCAGGGATTTGTTATTGGTGATAGGTATAAATAATTTCATTTTATTCTCAAAAGATCAGAGCTGGAATTTTTCTCAGCCTTCATATGGTTTACATGTATTGACCACTCCTGAATGAAATGGATCTTTTTCTTTGTGGAGAGCTGTCCTGCTTCTCATGTCCATCTTTGTTTTGTGCAGTGACTGTCTTTTTTAAAACAAAGAAAAAGATTTTTTGCTTGTCTTTTCACTTTGAAATAATCCATTTGCTGTTGATAATGTACGTTTTAAACTGTTTAGTTATTGAAGGAAATTATTTGTATTTCAGGAAAGTCTTTCAGTTGTATATACAACTTACTGTCCTGCTCAGTACACCATCTATGAGCCAGTTATTAGACTTAAAGGTCAAATGAAAACTCAACTCTCTCAAAGACCCTTCAGCTCAAAAGAAGTTCACAATATCTTATTAGAACCTCATCATCTAAAGAATCTCCAGCCCACTGAATGTAAAACCCTTCAAGGCATTCTCCATGAGATTGGTGGAACTGGTATATTTGTCTTTCTCTTTGCTAGGGTAAGAATCACTGATTGTAATTTTATTTAAAGATAAATACTTCTTTATTATTGATAACTTTTAGTATTCCTTTTTGATTAACAGTAAAGCTTTGTATCAACTATATTAAACTTTCCAGATTAAAAAAGCACACATTGTTTAGAATGTCATCAAAGTTTCTGCCACAATAACTTTTTTGTTAAAATTTCTTTTTAATTTATGAAGATTTGGGACTTCCTTGGTGTTCTTGTGGTTGAGACTCCACTCCCAGTGCCAAAGGCCTGGGTTCGATCCCTGGTCAGGGAACTAAGAATCCTGTATGCCATGTTGTGCAGCCAAGTAAATAATCACATAATTTATGAAGATGTCAGAGTTTTCTGTTATCCAGAAATGTAATTAGAACAATCAAGTATTAAGTGTATAAGATTTAATATTGCCAATGAGAAAAAAATGCTATAATAAAAGTAGAGAAGAAATGTGTTTCTTAAAACAAGATTTGTGAAACTTGTTTTTCCCTTGAAACTTCCAGATGCTTGGGGAAAAATGAAGATCAACAAATAAGTACAAAAATAACTTATTTGGGATTGAAATTTTTTGAAAGAGAAGGAGAAAGTCAAAAAGTTGACTCACGCCATGGATACTGTTTTAGAGAATTAGGTTTATTTATCTGTTGTGTTTAGCCGGAGCCTGGTGGGCTGCCGTCTGTGGGGCTGCACAGGGTCGGACACGACTGAAGCGACTTAGCAGCAGCAGCAGCAGCAGGCTGGAACAGTCTTTTTCCTGAGGTGGAATAGACAGTGGTGTACATGACTGTTTCAAGGACTGCTAAAATCCAAATAGCGGGTACAGATGGTCTCGTTTCAGTATGAATCATTTCTACTTCGTTGTGGTCCAAATCCTTGTTTAATTAAAGCAACTCTGATCTTTTTCACTTCCAAATTTTATGTTTAAGTGTAACTTCTGCACCATTGTCATATGTCTCCCTTTTTTTTTCTTTAGTGGGGGCACCTTTGATTACTTTTGTAATAAGAGACATATCAATGTTAGTTGTTATTGTTACTGTGCTTATAAATACTTGGTATCATTTGACCTGCCATACTCTAAGCTTTCTTTCTTTTTCTTTTTCCATTTTTATTACCTTTTTTTGCATATAGTATCTAGTTGAATAGATATTATACTAGTGTTTTAAAATAAACACTTTTCATTTAACTTCTCATCAACATTTTGTGATCTACTTTTATAGCTTTGTATAATTTCAAAGTGTGTATACTTGGTTTTTCCTTTTTCATCAAGTTTAGTCAGTTCGGTTCAGTTGCTCAGTTGTGTCTGACTCTTTGCAGCCTCATGGACTGCAGCATGCCACACTTGCCTGTCCGCCACCAACTCCCAGAGTTTGCTCAAATTCATGTCCTTCAAGTCAGTGATGCCATCCAACCATCTCATCCTCTATCGTCCCCTTCTCCTGCCTTCAGTCTTTCCCAGCATCAGGGTCTTTTCCAATGAGTCAGTTCTTTGCATCAGGTGGCCAAAGTATTGGAACTTCAGCATCAGTCCTTCCAGTGAATATTCAGGACTGATTTCCTTTAGGATTGACTGGTTGGATCTCCTTGCAGTCCAAAGGACTCTCAAGAGTCTTCTCCAGTACCACAGTACAAAAGCATCAATTCTTTGGTGCTCAGCTTTCTTTATGGTCGAACTCTCACATCCATACATGATGACTGGAAAAACCATAGCTTTGAATAGATGGACCTTTATTGGCAAAGTAATGTCTGCTTTTTAATATGCTGTCTAGGTTGATCATAGCTTTTCTTCCAAGGAATAAGCATCTTAATTTCATGGCTGCAGTCACCATCTGCAGTGATTTTGGAGCCCAAGAAAATTAAGTCTGTCACTGTTTCCATTGTTTCCCTGTCTATTTGCCATGAAGTGATGGAACCAGATACAATGATTTTCATCTTTTGAATGTTGAGTTTTAAGCCAACTTTTTCATTCTCCTCTTTCACTTTCACCAAGAGGCTCTTTAGTTCCTCCTTGCTTTCTGCCATAAGGGTGGTGTCATCTACATATCTGAGGTTATTGCTGTTTCTCCTGGCAATCTTGATCCAGTGTGTGCTTCATCCAGGCTGGCATTTCACATGATGTACTCTGCATATAAAATAAATATTAAAGTTAAGTAAGCAGAGTGACAGTTTACAGCCTTGACATATGCCTTTGCCAGTTTTGAACCAGTCCATTGTTCCATGTCAGTTTCTAACTGTTGCTTCTTGACCTGCACACAGATTTCTCAGGAAGCAGGTAAAGTGGTCATCTCTTGAAGAATTTTTTAGTTTTTCGTGATCCTCAGAAAGGCTTTAGTGTAGTCAATAAAACAGAAGTGGATATTTTTCTGGAATTTTCTTGCTTTTTCTATGATCCAGCAGATGTTGGCAATTTGATCTCTAGTTTCTCTGCCTTTTCTAAATCCAGCTTGAACATCTGGAAATTCTTGGTTCACGTACTGTTGAAGCTTAGCTTGGAGAATTTTGAACATTACTTTGCTAGTGTGTGAGATGAGTGCAATTGTGCGGTAGTTTGAATGTTCTTTGGTATTACCCTTCTTTGGGATTGAAATGAAAACTGACTTTTTCCAGTCCTGTGGCCACTGCTAAATTTTCCAAATTTGCTGGCATACTGAGTGCAGCACTTTCACAGCATCATCTTTTAGGATTTGAAATAGCTCAACTGAATTCCATCACCTCCACTAGCTTTGTTCATAGGGATGCTTTCTAAGACCCACTTGACTTCACACTCCAGAATGTCTGGCTCTAGATGAGTGATCACATCATCGTGGTTATCTGGGTCATTAACATCTTTTTTGTATAGTTCTTCTGTGTATTCTTGACACCTTTTCTTAATATCTTCTGCTTCTGTTAGGTCCATACCATTTCTGTCCTTTATTGAGCCCATCTTTGCATGAAATGTTCCCTTGGCATCTCTTATTTTCTTGAATAGATCTCTAGTCTTTCCCATTCTGTTGTTTTCCTCTATTTCTTTGCATTGATCACTGAGGAAGTCTTTCTTATCTCTCCTTGCTATTCTTTGGAACTCTGCATTCAAATGGGTATATCTTTCCTTTTCTCTTTTTCCTTTCACTTCTCTTCTTTTCTCAGCTATTTGTAAGGCCTTCTCAGACAACCATTTTGCCTTTTTGCATTTCTTTTTCTTGGGAATGGTTTTGTTCACTACCCCCTGTACAATGTTATGAACCTCCATCCATAGTTCATCAGGCACTCTGTCTATCAAATCTACTCCCTTAAATCTATTTGGCACTTCCACTGTATAATCAGAAGGGATTTGATTTAGGTCATACCTGAATAGTCTACTGGTTTTCCCTACTTTTTTCATTTAAGTCTGAATTTTGCAATAGGGAGTTCATGATCTGAGGCACAGTCAGCTCCCGGTCTTGATTTTGCTCACTGTATAGAGCTTCTCCATCTTTGACTGCAAAGAATATCAGTCCGATTTTGGTATTGACCATGTGGTGATGTTCATGTCAGGGAGTGCTGCAATTCATGGGGTCGCAAAGAGTCGGACACGACTGAGCGACTGACTGAACTGAACTGAGAGTCGTCTCTTGTGTTGATCGAAGAGGTGGTTTGCTAAGACTGGTGCATTCTCTTGTTGAAACTCTGTTACCCTTTGTGCTGCACTCCAAGACCAAACTTGCCCATTACTCTAGGTATCTCTGGACTTCCTACTTTTGCATTGCAGTCCCCTATGATGAAAATGATGTCTTGCTTTAGTGTTTATTCTAGAAGGTCTTGTAGGTTTCATAGAACATTTAAACTTCAGCTTCTTCAGCATTAGTGTTGGGGCATAATTTTATTTTGATTACTCATACACAGTGATGATCCTAGGGAAAATGGTTAATTTTTTATCTCACATACATATAGGATCTTGCCAAAAAGAATTTTAAACTATGTTTTTACATACAGAAACTCCGTTCAGTATCCTTCCTCCCCTACAAAAGTAAAATTCAGTTTCCTTAAAACCTTTACAGGTATAGCCTACCTTTTGAGCTTAATCTGCTCCATCTAGCCAGATAGGCAACCTGCAGCCTCCTAAATGTGCTGTGAATCCAGTCTTCACCTCTCTTCTGACTGTGCCCACCCTTGGACACCTGTTTATCCCTGCTTCCTGTGGTTTTGCTCTCCCCCAGTGATCTTCGCATAGGCGTCCTGTCCTGAGCAGGGTGGAGTCAGAAGTAGTTTTTATCTCTCATGCATTCATATTGTCTCACTCTTCTTTGCCTTTTCAAATCATAATAGAACATGTGTTTCTTACATATAAGTAGTTGCCAGAAAGCATTGGGGGAATTGAAGTACAAGTCACAATCGTTAGTTTTTATTCTTACGTCTTATGTTTTGACCTATCAGCAGGCCCCACAGGAGGTAGGTAGTCTGCCTATTTACAGTCTTAGCACTCTGTCTATCATTTTATCTTCCACAGCATAGAACATAGAGCCTGTTTGTCGACTAAGCATCAAAAATATGAGGCATTTTGCTGACACTTCAGATCACCAATAAAATGCTACTGACTTCTAAGGTTATCAGAGTTATTTTAGTTAATTTATAGCATATTTGAGACATAAGAGCATGGAACGTATTGGTTTTATTTGTTTAAAATTCTTAAGTAATTACAAACAGTGTCAGCAATAAAAAATAAACTTTCAAATGAGACTGATAGGTTGGTATTACATAATGGAAGATAACCCCACATGTTAAATTTTTAATCTCAACAAATTAGAAAAAATTTATCTACTTTTTTTTAGGTTGTGGAACTCAGTAGCTGTGAAGAAACTCAAGCATTAGCATTGAGAGTTATACTCTCATTAATTAAATATAACCAACAGAGAATACAGGAGTTAGAAAACTGTAATGGACTTTCCATGATTCATCAGGTGTTGATCAAACAAAAATGCATTGTTGGCTTTCACGTTTTGAAGGTACGTTCTCATAAAACCTATTCTCAGGGTTTCGTGTGCAGTGATACTTACCTCTTCATTAAGTCTCCTGGTAATAGAGTTTTGTGTTTCAGTTATTCCTGAAGAAAATTAAGGAAACTTGATAGTATGTATTTAATCAAATGAAAGCTCTTCTGGGTTTTTCATCATTTAAATAATTACATTTCATTTCCTTTAAAACATTTTAGAAGAATATAAGAAAAAACTAAGATTTTTAGATGTTGACAAGCCAGTGATACCTCCTGGGCTGGCCCCTCATTCTGTAGACTGGTGATAGTGACTCACAGATAGACTGCTGCTTGCTTCAGCACCCACAGGTGTGGGGGCGAACCCAGTTCTCCAGACACCTAGTGCTGTGCAGTTCGCGGGAGGCAGTGCTGCTATGGAGTTAGTATCTTAAAGCCATATTAGCTTTTTATTTTGATCCAGCTGTAATCACATATTTAAATATCTTTCTAATTAAAAGCACTTGGTAACGTTGTGATAGTATTTCTTCCCGAGGGTTCTAGTTTTAAGGCAAAAGACCAATGCCTGTTCCCATGCCCCCAGACTCCAACTCGTAAAATGAGCAAGATCCATACACTTGTGGCATGAATACTTCTTAGAAAAAGTTTAAAACTCAACAGATTCATTGAATTTTAAAAATAGGATGTAGTTTATTTTACTCCATATTTGAAACTAAATAGTCATTTATAAATATTTGAAATTTGGGAGTTTTCTTTTTACTTGAATTGTTTTACAAAACAATTATTCAGTAGTTTTCTTTTGAATTTAATGTTATGAATGCTAAGTGCTAAGAAAGCTTGATATTTCTGTTGAATTTTTGGATTGATTATTGATGCATCTTGTATTAATGCTGTTTTTCCGTAGACCCTTCTTCAAGGTTGCTGTGGTGAAGATATTATTCATATCAATGAGAATGGAGAATTTAATTTGGATGTAGAGTCTAATGCTATAATCCAGGATGTTAAACTGTTAGAGGAACTATTGCTAGACTGGAAGATATGGAATAAAGCAGAGGCATGTACTTTCTGTGGTTAAAAAGTGTTTGTTATGAATTTACCCCCTTAGCAATTTTTACATGTATAGTACTAACCATATACACTTTGTCATATGGCAAATCTCTAGAACTTTTTCGTTTGGTTTGACGACTCTACTCAGTAGACAACAGCTCCCTGTTTCCCTTCCCCAAGTGCCTGGCAGCCACCATTCTACATTCTGTTTCTTTGGTTTGATTGTATTAGATATTTAATACAAGTGGAATCATTCAGTGTTTGCCTTTTTGATTGGCTTATTTGACTTAGCATGATGTCCTCAAGGGTTATCTGTGTTATAACATATGACAAGACTATTTTCTTTCTTAACACTTTCATTGTATGTGTTTTCCACATTTTCTTTCTTTGTTCATCTGTCACGGACACTTAGGTTGCTTCCACATCTTGGCTGTTGTGAATTATGCTGCCGTGAACGTGAATGTGCAGAGATCTCTCTGAGATCCTGTTTTCAGTTATTTTAGATATATATGCAAAAGTAGGACTGCTGAGTCATATAGTAATTCTAATTTTTAAAAAATAGAATTACTATACCATACTATTTTCTGTAAGAGAAACACCATTTTACAGTCCTACCAGCAATGTGCAAAGGATCCAAGTTCTTTACCTGCTTACCAACAATTGTTATTTTTTGATAGTGTCTATTCTGTAGGATATGAGGTAATAATAATAACTTGTAGTTTTGATTTGCATTTCCCTGATGATTGGTTGATGAAGAGCATCTTTTCATATACTTATTGACCCTTTGTATATGTTCTTTGGAGAGATGTCCATTCAGGTCATTTGACTATTTTTAATTGAGTTATTTGATTTTCTGTTAAAAAATTTTGATTTTCTGTTTCTGATTGAGTTGTAGGAGTCGTTTATATATTTTACATACTAATCCCTTATCTCATCTATGGTTTGTAAGTGTTTTCTCCCATTATGTATATTGCCTTTTCACTCTATTGACTGTTTTCTTTGCTGCACAGAGAAACATGTACTTTTAAATATTCATCTAATCAGTTTCTCAAAAACAAAACAAATTTACTGCTTCAGTGTAGTATTAATTGTAAATGGAAATCTAGAGATTAATTTCTGTGCAAGGTTTTAGACAGCCATGGATAATGTTGATCTGGAGAGTCAGGATCAAAACTTTGGCTGCAGGTAGTAGTTAGACAGTATTCAGGCTGAAAACACTTGAATCAATTGGAGACTTGCATTTACCGTAAACTCTGAAAGGGAATCCTACTAAGAGTGTGTGGAGTTGAGTCAAGGAGAGGGAAACGGACACACTTCTGAGTAGGGGAGCCATGTTGTCCAGAAGTCAGAGCTGTATCTGTTTGTGGAGCAAGGCTCTGAAGTCTTGGCTTCATGGTAGGCAAAAGCTAAGGAGCATGCTTTGATCTTAGATCTAGGCAATCTTAACAGCTGAATGATGGATTGTGTGGTCTTCACAAGGACCCAGCAAGGAAAGTGAATGTGGGGCTTTTTCCTTCTGCCCTAGTTAAAGTATAGTCTTCATGGTTTGATTCGTAGAGCCTCCTCAGTTCTAGTGTAGACTGTAGATTGTCTCGAGTTATTTAGAGTGTAACACCATTATCATCAAATGTAACTGAAGACCAATTCAATGCGTATACCTTTACAATTTTAAAATATTTGGTTACTTCCAAATTTGGCAACAGTCACCCCAGACTTATCAATAATGAGTTATGAAGCTAAAGAAAACTTTTCTAATCTATCATTAACAAAAGTAAATTTTGACCAAACATGCTAGAGGAGAAACAGATTATTCTCTTCTCCCTGTATAAAATCATATTACCAAATTATTGTTACATGAAGGAGCAGTCCAAGAACGTGCTCCTACAAAACTCTTCTCCCTGTATAAAATCATATTACCAAGTTATTGTTACATGAAGGAGCAGTCCAAGAATATGCTCCTACAAAACTCTTCTCCCTGTATAAAACCATATTACCAAATTATTGTTACATGAAGAAGCAGTCCAAGAATATGCTCCTATGAAACACAGGGGGAAGTATTATGGAGCTGTGTCAAGCATCTAGCTTTTTCTAGATTTTATGGTATTTGTCAGTTTTTAAAACTTTCTATTTCATTATGACTTCTCATTCTGAATAAATTCTCTTTCAGAATTTCAGAATGCACATCTCCATGTACATACACGTATAATATATATGCATTTTGAACTTCTCTATTGGCTCAGCAGTAAAAAATCTGCCTGCCAGTGCAGGAGACACAGGTCCAACCCCCTGCATCAGGAAGATCCCCTGGAGAAGGAAATGACAACCCACCCTATGGGTTGCCTGTGAAACCCTCTGGACAGAGGAGCCTGATGGGCTACAGTCCCAGGGGTCACGAAGAGTTGGACACCAGTTAGCAACTAAACAATAACAACAAATTTATGTATGTATAAAAATATGCATGATGCAAGGAGAGAAAGCTAATGAACATAGTGATAGTAAATGCAAACAAATTGGACCAAAGGCGGTATGAATATAAACATGTAATAAAGAAATAGCTCAATTGTAGATTATAAGATTGAATCTTAACAAAAAATCAACAGCTATTTTAGTATTTCAAAAGAGGATGCTAATTTGTGCATTAAAAATGTTTGACTAATAAGCAAAGCATTTTTTGGTCAAATTCAAAACTGATATGCATGGATACTTCTATGGATTTGAGATAAAATTTTCTTTCTTTTTTTTTTTTAATTGTCTTTTCTAATTGCTCTTTTAGCTGAGTTGTTCTGGTTTTTGTTGTTGGTTGTCTGGTTGTTGGTTTGCTTAGGCAATCTTCTATTTTAGTATTATTTTTCAGGCCTGAATCAGGTTTTCATATTTGAGCTGCTTTGTCTTCAATTTTTCATATGCCTTTTTCTTTCAGGGCATCTTGATCTTGTCCTATTAAGAGAGAGGCCTTGGTTAGAATAGTATGATTAAGTCTATCAATTCCTTGGCCTTTTCGTTATTCATTTCCATCATGTAATGGCAGGAAAAACATCAGACCTACAACCCAAACCCATTAATTTTGTTTTTTGTTGGTAGCTTTGTTGAAAGATTATTTGAAATAATAAAATGAGGTGAAGATTATCTTTCAGTAGTGGTTATCTATGTAAGATTTCTTTTTTCACTGTTATTGTGAATACTATGGGAGCAGCATTTTAAACTACCTTGAGAGGATGCTAATTATTGTTTTAAACTGCAATTTAGTAATTGTGTGGAGGATTCTATAATTTGGACTTAAAAGTATATTGATCCAAAATTAATCCAAAATTCAGAATTTCTACACTGTCAGTAAATATTTTCAGTTTAGTACATTTTTTTCTAAAAGTATTTGATTAAATGCTGAGTACACAAATTAGCATTGACGTCTATATATTTTTAATAATGCTCTTTGAAAATAAATTATTTGCAAACAATTTATATGGATAATGTGTTTCTCTGTAGTAAATAGTAAATAAGCTCCCCAAAATAATGCATCTTTTGAAAATACTGTGCATCATTTAATGCCACAGAAAGGTTAGTGTCCTAAAGCCCCTAATGCAGCATTGCATTGAACATAAATTTTTAGAAATGACTTATTGTCAAAAAAAAATAATAATCTGGAAATACATTTTTAGATTTGCTTTTTCAGGCAGGTTTAATCTTTGACAAATTGTGAGTGTTTACACAATGTTAAACTGATGTATTGCATGTCTTCTAAAAAGCATGAGCCATGTTTTTCAATAACCCTGTGCATATGTTTGTTTTCTCAGCATGGTGTTTGGGAAACTCTGCTGGCAGCCCTAGAAGTCCTCATCAGAGCAGACCACCACCAGCAGATGTTTAATATTAAGCAGTTATTGAAAGCTCGAGTGGTTCATCACTTTCTACTGACTTGCCAGGTTTTGCAGGTACTCCTTATGTAACTTTACTTCTGGAGGTATTTTCTGCAGTGATTTTTGTTTAATAACTCAATACCATGCACTGAAATTCTGTGGAACTTCCAACTAGATTTATTCTGTGAAAGAGGTAAAGAAAATGGGCAGATAGAGGAGAACCTGCCCAGACAGGGGTGGTCTCTAGAGCCAAATAAGGTAGAAAGTTCCCAGAAAATGTGGACAGAGAGAATGCCATCAGCTTGGAAATTCTCAATAGCTTACAAGATTTCATCAGAGTGAAGAAGGCAAGACCCAGATTTCTAGGAACTTTAAGCATGAGTGGTGGATCATTGGAGGTAGTGAGAATACATGATTATTAAGAAGTCCAACAGCAAAAGAAAAGAGAAACAGACTGTTAACAAAAGCTTCACAATAGGTCAATTTAAGTGTTTTTTGTTTCTTTTTTTAATGAGGTAGGATACCAGTGACTATTTGTAAGGAGTCAGTGGAGAGGGCAAAGTTGAAGAAGCTTAGACTGGGCTTAACTTGGGAATGAGTAATTGAAGTGGTGACCAGGAGCACTGGGAAGTCACAGGGGTACGATTTGGGAAAAAAAAAAAAAGATGGTTGTGGCAGAAATAACACTGAATTGCAAGTTCGGAGATCTGTGTCCTTGTCTTGACTTGGTATTGTGAGATCTTGACTGACTTTTGTAGACTCCTGTTCTCTGCATATATCTGAGGTAGTCAAACTAACCTGTGTTAAAGTTAATATCTAGATTTTAAGTTTTCTGATTCAGCAGTACAAAAGAATATATGAAGAAGAGCAGATGTAGAGATATACTGTGTATTTGGACAGAGAGGAAAGATCTGGCCTTGATCTAGAAGCTAGCTGCTATGCACTGGGGAGGTGGAGTTGCAATATATAAGTAATTTATTTATATCTGTCTTTATTTTCGGTAATTATGTAGCATTCTGCCAGGTCTGATTATTCCAGGCAGTAAATGGTGCAGTAGAAGGAGATCAAAGGTCTGAGTTTGAGTTATGCTGCACTACTGAGATGTTTCCTATGTGGTTTCAGTTAGTCAGACAATCACTTCAGGCCTTCATATTGTAGAAATGAAGGATAAAACCTCTCTGAGCTGCTGCGGGTAATACTTTGTAGACTGGAACACACACTATTCGTGTAACCAGTTTTGTCTATCAGAAATTTTTTCTTTTGAACCAAACTAGTAGTAGCAGAAGCAGTAGTGATAATAATACTAGTAGTAGCTAACATTTATATGGGGCCATTGGTTTTAATAAATTTTAATAGCAAGATTGCTTGAATAGAGAAATAGCAACTCAGTTTTATGGTAAATATCTAGTCTAGAGCAGGAAACCAACACAGTTCTATCTTAAACAGAATTATCTTGCTTAAATGAGAAATGTTAGTTAAGTTGACAGTTCTTTTTAAATTAAGGAGAGGTTTTTTTTTTTTTTTTTTTCCCAGGAACACAAAGAGGGGCAGCTTATATCCATGCCCCGAGAGGTTTGTAAATCATTTGTGAAAATTACAGCAGAAGTCCTTGGATCTCCTCCAGATTTGGAATTATTGACGATTATCTTCAATTTCCTTTTAGCAGTTCATCCTCCTACTAATACTTACGTTTGTCACAACCCCACAAACTTCTATTTTTCTTTGCACATAGGTAGGTATAATCATTTTTGTAGATCTTGGCTGTTTCCACTTTCGTTTTTTCCTTCCCATTTGATCCATGTTTGCTTCATATTCATTGAATGACCTCTGTGCTAGAAACTGCTCAGTTACACACTGGAATTAGGACAGGACAGAGGGCCATAAGTGAACCAGACGTAGTCTCTGCCTTCTGAGAGCTTAAAAACCAAGCGGTGAGGGTAAATGTATGTGCTGAGATAATTATAATAAATAATATCTGGCAAGTACCTAATAGATACAAAAGAAGAACTGACTTGATTTCAGGAGAGTTAGAGTTTCATCAGACAGATGTGGAGAGAGATTTAAGAGATTAACAATCTGCCATGGGCATTGAAGAATTTTGATAGGTATTAATAGATTAGAGAATTACTATCAGGTAAAGAGAGTGACTTAAAGCAAAGAAAAATAGAGAAAATAAAGAATAGTGAATTTTACCTAATATAGGAGATTTGTAAAGGAGTAGAGAAATAATATCATAAATGTAGCTTGGGATCATCATTTATTCAACCACACACAAAATCATATTAAATGAGTCCTTGAATATAAGATCAGAGAACTTGAACCTGTGTTCTTCTCAGGAGTAACTGAAGGATTTTGTTTTGTTGTGTTTGTTTTGAGCCAACCAATATGATATAAGTTATTACAATAAAATTCAGCATAGAGGAACAGTGTGCATAGAAGTGAGTTGAAGCTCAGGGAACAGATGAGACCACTGAAGAAAAGTGTTGGGAGAAAGAAGTAAAAAGGAAGCGAAGGATAGAATTATTGGTAATACTATTTAAAGGATGGAACAAGAAAGAGTAATCGCGGTATTTTTTTTAAAAATGGAATCAGATTTTTTAAAGAACTAGGAAAATGTGATGTGGTAAGAAAGCAAGCCAGAGTATACATGTGAGAAAGCTAAATAGTAAATTTAGAAAGGGAAACTGATTGTAAACAGCCATTTTAAGCCATGTAATAGTGAATAAAATGATACAGCTGCAGTAAAAAGCCAAATGAAATTATACAGCATGACTTGTATTAGGTTCAGCAAACATCTAGTGAATAAAGTAATGTCAAGATTCTGGTAGCACAGGGTAGTTGCAAAGATGACCTAAATATGGTCTTAACAGTCTAGTAAAGGGAAGAGAGGAGTAAACAGGTAAGTGTAACATGTGCAAAGCGTAGCAATGCATTGCAAGGGGCTATTTCCTGAAGGAAGAGATACCTGCTCTGAGTTGAGTTGACGGTAAGGGCCTTCCAGGCAAAGCAAATGGCTTGGTATTGCTGACATTAATGTAAAGAAGAAGGCTAGTAGAGGGCCATGGAGACAGCTCATGGCGATTGCTCTAGATGAGAAACTTGGACTTTATCCAGAGTGGTAAGGAGGCAACAGAGAGCCCCTGGAAG
>SJXQ01005111.1:7333-48693 GCA_006408695.1 Aepyceros melampus
GGCCTTTTGGACTCTGTGGGAGAGGGAGAGGGTGGGATGGGTTGGCAGAGTGACAATGTAACATGTATGATATCATAAGCGAAATGAAATCGCCAGTCTAGGTTTGATGCAGGATGCAGGATGCTTGGGACTGATGCACGGGGATAATCCAGAGAGAAGGTGTGGGGTGGGAGGGGGGAGGTGCGGGTCGGGATTGGGAGTTCATGTACACTCGTGGCTGATTCATGTCAAGGTATAACAAAACGGATACAGTATTGTAAAGCAAAACAAACTAAAAAATAAAAATCAGTTAAAAATAAAAATAAAAAAGAATACAAGCTTATTCAAATATAAAAAAAATAAAATCTCTGTTCAGCTTTTAAAACTTTCCTTTGGTCACATGTAAAACTCATATTGTTATTTTCAACAAATTCGTTGCTTCTGATGGAAGGTAGAGAACTCTAGGGCACAGCATGCTGAGATAAGGCAAAAGAAAATTCTCCTTCTGCTGGAGAAGTGGTAAAAAACTCATCCCAAAGAGCTCTCATAGGTGCAGGGTATAATGCGTATGCCACACAGAGGAATGGGGTGGGGCAGGGGAATGCTGAGAAAGTCCCGTTCTCGAGGCCCAGGCATAGAGTTTCAGGCTCAGACAATAGAACTGGATCCCCTACCTCCAATCAAGGGCCCATTCAGTAGAGATCATGGGCAGCCTCCTGCTGAGGAAGCAGCAAGAATGTTATCATGTTGGTACAAGTGTTCAGGAACTGATGAAGTTTGGGGATGAAGGAGGAACTCAGGCCAAAATAAAAGGATCCAAACACTCAGATCTGACACTAAGTTCAAGGGAACAGCAACCTGTCCCAGGGGAGCTTTGAAGTCTGTGGAGCACTGTCAGTGTCTAAGACAAAAACAAAATCCAAACCCAGTTCAGCTACTGATGAGATCAACTCAATTTCTCACACTATCTCCTTAACAGATGAAGAGGTGGATCAGTTTCAGGGTGTTATTTTCACTTCCTTCATTATTCTTTTACAGATAGTGTCTGGCTTTCAACCAAAAACCATGGAATAAGCAAAAAAAGCAAGAGAAAATCAACCTGTTTTCAAAACATAAAGCTAGCAGCATTACCAGACCCAGAGATATAACTATCATTCAGAAATATTAAAATAGCTATAATTCAAAGTACATTCAGTATTTACTTGTAAATGTCACCGCATGTGACCTCTTATATATGTTGAGCTCTAGCTAATAATATACATGCCAACATATTCAGGGAAATTTTATTGATGTCCGCAATTTTTGTTTGTTCAGTTGCTCAGTCCTGTCCAACTTTTTGCTACACCATGGACTGCAGAACACCAGGCTTCCTGCCCTTCAATATCTCCCAGAGCTTGCTTAAACTCATGTCCACCAAATCAGTGATGCCATCCACCATCTTGTCCTCTGTCATCCCCTTCTCCTGCCTTCAATCTTTCCCAGCATCAAGGTCTTTTCCAATGAGTCAGCTCTTCGCATTAGGTGGCCAAAATATTGGAGCTTCAGCTTCAGCATCAGCATCAGTCCTTCCAATGAATTTTCAAGGTTAATTTCCTTTAGTATTGACTGGATTGATCTTCTTGCACTCCAAGGGACTTTTAAGAGTCTTCTCCAACACCACAGTTCAAAAGCATTAATTCTTCATCACTCAGCCATCTTTATGGTCCAACTCTCACTTCTGTACATGACTACTGGAAATAGCTTTGACTATACAGACCTTTGTTGACAAAGTGATGTCTCTGGTTTTTAATATGCTGTCTACGTTTGTCACAGCTTTCCTTCCAAGGAGCAAGTGCCTTTTAATTCCATGGCTATAAACACCATCCACAGTGATTTTGAAGCCCAAGAAGATAGAGTCTGTCACTGCTCCCACTTTTTCCTCTTCTATTTGCCATGAATTGACAGAATTGGATGCCATTATCTTAGTTATTTGAATGTTGAGTTTTTGACTACTGGAAATAGCTTTGACTATACAGACCTTTGTTGACAAAGTGATGTCTCTGGTTTTTAATATGCTGTCTACGTTTGTCACAGCTTTCCTTCCAAGGAGCAAGCGCCTTTTAATTCCATGGCAATAAACACCATCCACAGTGATTTTGAAGCCCAAGAAGACAGAGTCTGTCACTGCTCCCACTTTTTCCTCTTCTATTTGCCATGAATTGATAGAATTGGATGCCATTATCTTAGTTATTTGAATGTTGAGTTTTAAGCCAACTTTTTCATTCTCCTCTTTCACTGTCATCAAGAGGCTATTTAGTTCCTCTTCACTTGCTGCCATTAAAATGTCATCATCAGTTGCTATTTCTCCTAGCAGTCTTGATTCCAGCTTGTGATTCATCCAGACAGCATTTTGCATAATGTACTCTGCACCAGTGCTCTATAACCACTTAAATTACCCCACCATAATATATATTTACATAAAATACACTATATTTTCAAATAGATGAAATGTGAGTGATGAAATTCATAAACCTTGAATTATATATCCTTCTGTAATTTCTAAGTGACTGTTATTAACTTTCTATTTTAAATAATATCATTATAAAAAGATAAATTTGTCTAGAATAGGTTTCTATCATTAAGCTATGCATTTCTTACTAAATATCCAATATGTCACTGTATGTCAAATCTGTTTTAATCTACAATGTTTGTAGGAAGATACAATAAGGTACATGAGAAACTGTAGTACCTCATGTAGCACCGATAGTACCTCATGTCCATTCTGAGGCCTATATAAGCAGATGCTGCTGAGACTCTTTCCTACAAAAACTTTTTTTTTTCATTTTATCTTTTTTAAACTGTCTACTCTTGTTTACAAAGTACCTGTAAACTGCTAACAGAATGAATGCAATAAAAATACAGAATAATAAATGTCTGCTTTTTTTTCAATAATGTGGAAGAAGCTTCTACTACTTGTTCTGAGAACTTGGGTAAAAATAGATAAATGTGTTCCCCTTTCTACTCAATAACAAACAACTCCATTTAGACTGAAATAAATGCAATTAAGTAAATTATTTCTGGTTTCACATTTCAAAGGCATTCCTAATGTAGACTATTATTTTTTTTAAATGGTTTTGGACTACAATTTATTTTCATTACAATTATCTGTAACAGAAGCATTGTAATATAGATTTAAAGACAACTCATGGCAAAGATGCTACAGCTATCAACTGAAATAACCCAGCAATATAAATTATTATGGTCAAGCCCTACTCCATTTAACAATACAAGAAAAAAAAAGACATACCATGGCTGGTTTGTCCCAAATCTTATTCTCCACATTCACATTGATCCTCAAAACCTCATTTTTAAATATAGAAGATATATAAAGAATGCAGAAATGAGATTGAAGGTGGAGAATGCACTCCTTTGAAAAAGTTCAGATCACCAGTAAGTATGGTCCAATTACACAGATGAAGCTAATTTTACCATTTTATGGCTTTTAAAAGTCTTTCAAGTATAGGAGGAATTGATATAACAAATGTTTAAAAATATTAATAGTAAATAGCCCCCACCCCCACAAAAGTCAGCTTACTGTATTTAGATTTAGAAAATTTTGAAAAACATGCCTTTTGATTCAGTCTTTGATGATAAGATATTTTGGGCCCCAGAACACGCCATTATAGTCCAGTTGAACTAAAAGATATTATATAAAAGTTACTCTCACCTTGGCATTGGTTCAAGAAAATCACTGCATGGTTCCTAATTCACTCTAACTATAGACTTAGAAAGAGATGGAATATGACCTGAAAAAAACCTACAATATAAGGTACAAGAGACAGAATATTTTCATTAACACCAAGCGATAGAAAGAAAGGGATTAAGCAGGCTGTGAATGTTATTTACAGGTTCTGGACATCTCCACTCATGAAACACAAGATGCTTTAATGCTCCTTTTGCTAATGAAATGAATGATGCTTTCTAATCTGAGGTTTCTCCTCATTTTTTTAAAGGCACTTTAACCCATGGGGAATAAAATTGATTTTTTTTTTAAATAGCAAAATGCTGAGCAGTTAGAATCTGTATATTCACCACTATGCTCTTTCCTTTAAAATAGCAGGAAATTAAAATCTTGCTGATTTCAGCCAGAGTCTCCATCTAGGAGTGTCTGTACCTCCCTGAATAGTGAGCTGTCCACTGGGAAAACACAAACTTTGCTCTGGGCATTTCAGGCAAGGAAGAAAATACAAAATCCAATAGAAGCCTCCCTATAGTGTAATCAATCTTCATTTTCTCTTCACATGTCATTACCAATGAAATCCCCAATTTTTCTTTTCCCCTTTTCTTCTGTTCCTCAGGTTATTCCCTGAAAAGTTCAAAGAAACTTCATGACTGTAAATATTCATTATCTGCTCTAGCTTTCTGGAAGAAAGTTGGCCATCAAGCAAAGAGAAATCTTGTTGCTGGAAGCAGAAGAGTAGGAGATGAAATAATGATCGCTTAACCTAAATGCTTTAATGCACATGACCGGATTTAGAAAGATCAGATTTTTCATATCTCAGTGAGACAATAGTTGATCAGAAAGGCATGGACATAGACATGGGCAAGGGGACTCACTCATTTGCCTGGTGGCCACATCAGGAAGGTGGCATTTGAACAAAGATGTGAAGTAGGTAAAAACACTAACTTACATTATAACCTGGAGGACAAACTGCAAGCAGAGCAAACAAACAGTGCCAGCTTTTAAAGCAGAGATGTGCCTGATTTCTTTTCAAGGATCAGAAATGAGACCAGTGTGGCTTCAGCAGACTGTTAGTAGAAAATTAGTAGTTAGTAGAAAATTAGTACAGGGCAAAATGATAGGAGAGGGCTGATGGTGGGGGAAATAATTAAGTGGGGTTTTGGAGGCGTATCATTGCAAGCTCACTGGATTCACATCAATGTAACCGAGAACCACTACAGGGTTTTGAGTAGAAGAACAACACAATCTAATCTGTGTTCAAGAAGAATGACTCCTCCCTCCCTGTGGAGAACACACCACGTGAGCAGAGGTAGGACCAGTGAGCACAGTTCAGAGGTGGCGCTAGTGGTAAAGAACCCTCCTGCCAGTGCAAGAGACATGAGTCGTGGGTTCTATCCCTGGGTGAAGATACCCTGGAGGAGGGTAACCCATTCTTGCCTGGAGAATCCCATAGACAGAGGAGCCTCAGGGTCACAAAGAGTCAGACAAGACTGAAGCGGCGGAGCACACGAGCACGTGGGGGCTGGGAGCAGAGAGAAGAACGGCACATTCCTGCTGAAGGCAGGGGAGGTGGTGAGAAGCGGCTGGAGTGTTTATGGTAGTTTGAAATTGAAGACAGCCAGGTTTGTTGTCTGACTGAAGGTAAGGAATGAGAAGGAAAAGGACTTTAAAAAAAGCCTCCTCTTCCATAGTTTTAAGTCTGAATAGGAGGAAGAGAGCTGAGGTGAGGAAAGCAGCAATTGAAACAGATTAGGAGTCGAGGAGGTCACAATATCAGTTTTGGAAATGCCAAATTTGATAGGCTAACTAGAAACAAAAAAGAAAAAGCTAATACACTATCGTATATATCAATCCAGAGTTCCTATAAAGATTTGGATAGGAGATCAAAACTGAAAGCTCCTAAGGCTGTATAAGATCACCAAGAAAATAAATGTAAAAGGAAGACTAAGTCAGTGCCCATCAACATAAGTACTTTAAGGAAAAAGATACTCCAGAAACAGACTGAGAAGAAGTAAAGTGAGAGGATGGAGGAAAGTTGGGTGACTCACGTGTTCTGCAAACTAGGGAAGGAATTCTGTAGAGAAGGAGAGAGAATCAACTCTGCCTGGATAAGGAAGATGTGGGCATGAAATTAATCACTAGATTTTTATTGTAAGGAAGCCAATCATGGCCATATCAGAAAAGCAGCTTGTTGCCCTTGATGTTTGTTGCTGTTGTTGGAAAGAGGGAGTGGTAATAGAGCACGCACAAAGGAGAAGACGAAAACTGAGCCTATGGGACCCTCTGGAAAAACTTTATTGAGAAGGAGACATGAGAAATGGGACAGTAATTGTCAGGGGAAGAGGGGTTCTGTGAGCATCTTTTAAAAGATGGGACAGTAGCACCATAGGCCCATACTACTGAAAATGATGCAGTATATTATAGAATAAAGAAAGGATAAATGTATCATTCTTTACATATATGTATGTAAATACTGATATATATAATTGATATATGCACATATATAACTGATATATATATATACATATATAACATATGTATATAAAATTGATTCAGTTTGCAGTATATCTGCAACTAAGACAACATTGTAAATCAACTATATTCTAGTAAAATTTAATTTTTAAAAAATGATTCTGGAGATCAGGGAAAATAAACTGGCAATGTAGACTGGAAGGTATGGGAGACGAACTGGTGTGAGATCTCACCTTATCATTCTTTACATATATGTATGTAAATACTGATATATATAATTGATATATGCACATATATAACTGATATATATATACATATATAACATATGTATATAAAATTGATTCAGTTTGCAGTATATCTGCAACTAAGACAACATTGTAAATCAACTATATTCTAGTAAAATTTAATCTTTAAAAAATGATTCTGGAGATCAGGGAAAATAAACTGGCAATGTAGACTGGAAGGTATGGGAGACGAACTGGTGTGATGATCTCACCAGTATCTGTGTTCTTTGTGAAAGGAGAGCAATCTGCTTCAGACAGAAGTCCAAGTTCTTCTGGAACAGGTCTTCCTAACAGAATTATGATGTTAGCAGCATAAGGGATTTTAGACTTGCCAATAACCACACTTTAAAAAGTTAAAAAAAGGCAGGTGAAATTCTTTAAATAGTATTTAACCCAATATATCCAAAATATTATTTCAACATTTAATCAGTATAACATAAGTGTGATATTGTACTCTAAACCTTTCATACTCTATTTGAAATCCAGTGTAGATTTTGCATTCACAGTATTTCACAATTTGGACTAGCCTCTTTTCCAATATGCTCTATGGCCACATGCAGCTTGTGCTACTGGATTGGAAAACAGCTTTGGGGAATCAAGCAGGAAGATGTCATATGCAGATGCAGATGTGGTTGGAAAGGGATTGTCTGAGTCTATAAATTTCATTTTCGGATTAATTTACTTAATGAAGAAGCAATCATTAAAGAGCAGGTAAGTGTGAAATTGGGGTAAAAAGGTGTTGTAGCTTTTTGAAAAGAGAAGGAATGAGATAGAAACAGAAAATGGGGCCATGAAGGAAAGAGGCATGTTTGCTGAGTAGCATGAAGGTAACTTTTGAGGCTCATGACCATGAGTTTAAAGAGTCCAGGCAACATAACTAAGGTCATTCCCTTGTCAATTGCAGTACATTCCTTCTATCCATCTCCTTTCCTTGTCTATCCTTGCTTCATTTAAATGGACATACAACTTCATGTAACCTACTGAGCGCTTTTAGAAAATAAGATTGTTAATTCTGTAAAGTATATTGTGTGTTTACAGCCCCCTCACATGAGAATGTAAGCTTCACAAACTTAATTCAGGCAGGTTTTTATCAGTTTTATTCACTCTTATATCCTTTGTGCTTAGCATACAAAATAGGTACTCACTAAATAAATATTTATTAAAGGAAGTCATAAAATAATATTTCTAATATATTTTAATGATACATTTGAATATTTAAAAAACACAAATGGAAAACCTGATTTTATATCAACAGAGTAGCTTTTAAAATTGTTATATGCACTTATGAAATGCATTTGTTTCTTTTTATTAACAATGCTGATATAATAATAAAATTTGATTTTTTATTAAACCTAAATCATTTTTTTTGAACAGTCAGCTATAGCTTCATAGATTATTATTGTTTTATTTCAGAACACCTCTCTACCGGTGATGTTATTGATATTAATTGATAAATAACTTAAATTGATTTATTGTTTAATGACAAAATAAAAATATGTATATTTTAGTATTACAATTATCATCAGTCCCTAGAGGAGAAAATGACAACCTACTCCAGTATTATTTCTTGGAGAATTCCATGGACAGAGGAGCCTAGTGGGCTACAGTCCATGGGGTCACAAAGAGTCGGACACGACTGAAGCAGCTTAGCATGCATGCACAGTCATCAGTTTGTCCATTTCTTCTCTTTTTAGTTTTATTTTAGTAAGTATTGGATCACATGTGGAAATAGAGAATATACTAATATCCAATGTGTATATCTATGTACTGCCCATGTTGGTTTCTTCCTATATCCTAGCATTTTCCTTATGAATTCATCCGTGTGGAATTGAATGTGGATTTTCATAGAGATCCTCAGCTTTTTTCAGCTCAAGACACCTCACTTGTGGAGGGTCCAGATGATCCTTTGGGACATACTAGGGCCTCAACACATTCAAAGAAACGTTTCTACATAAGGTTGTAGAGCAGAGAGAGTCACGTCTCCTAGAGCAGTCAGTCACTTCTCCCCAGGATTGTCCACTGCTAAGACCCCAGGTCAGAAGCAGCATGTATTTCTCCCAACACACGGGATGCACACACCTGCAGGGGATGTGAGATTCTGATTTTCTGTGTGTTAGTCGCTTAGTTGTGTCTGACTCTTTGCGATCCCATAGAGTGTAGCTCGCCAGACTCCTCTGTCCATGGAATTTCTCAGACAAGAACACTGCAGTGAGTTGCTGTTTCCTTCTCCAAGGAATCTTCCTGAGACCCAGGGATGGAACACATCTCTCCTGTGTCTCCTATATTGCAGGTGGAGAAGACTGCAATTAAAGCTGGCAGGGATTTTACTCTATCGTCACTACTGTAGTGCTTAGATATTGCCCTCTGTCAGCTCCTGCCCTGAGTTCATTTCCAGGCACTTTCAGAAACCAGGTTCCTCTTTAGTAAGAACCTCTGTCGTAGAAATTGGGGCCAGGTATCTTTGTGCAGCATCCAATAATCATCCCCACTCACAAAGCTGCTCCTAATTTCATCTCCGTGCTTTTTTCCTCCCCTCTAACTTCTTTTGCAAATCAATATACATTGAAGAATAGTTAACCGAAGTTCCAATCTTTAGCAGTAGAGAAGACAGAGTCCCTATCACAAAGTTTAGTCTTCAATCTAAAGTCTTCAGAAATTCCTACCTAGCCATAAAGTGTATTTAGAAAAATGTAGTTTTATGTCACACCACATAGGGTCATTCTCAACTTTAATATAGCACTAAGTGAATAACCTCAGATATGCAGATGACACCACCTTTATGGCAGGAAGTGAAGAGGAGCTAAAAAGCCTCTTGTTGAAAGTGAAAGAGGAGAGTGAAAAAAGTTGGCTTAAAGCTCAACATTCAGAAAACGAAGATCATGGCATCTGGTCCCATCACTTCATGGGAAATAGATGGGGAAACAGTGGAAACAGTGTCAGACTTTATTTTTGGGGGCTCCAAAATCACTGCAGATGGTGACTGCAGCCATGAAATTAAAAGACGCTTACTCCTTGGAAGAAAAGTTATGACCAACCTAGATAGTATATTCAAAAGCAGAGACATTACTTTGCCGACTAAGGTCCGTCTAGTCAAGGCTATGGTTTTTCCTGTGGTCATGTATGGATGTGAGAGTTTGACTGCGAAGAAAGCTGAATGCTGAAGAATTGATGCTTTTGAACTGTGGTGTTGGAGAAGACTCTTGAGAGTCCCTTGGACTGCAAGGAGATCCAATCAGTCCATTCTAAAGGAGATCAGCCCTGGGTGTTCTTTGGAAGAAATGATGCTAAAGCTGAAACTCCAGTACTTTGGCCACCTCATGCGAAGAGTTGACTCATTGGAAAAGACTCTGATGCTGGGAGGGATTGGGGGCAGGAGGAGAAGGGGACGACAGAGGATGAGATGGCTGGATGTAAGTTTGAGTGAACTCCAGGAGATGGTGATGGACAGGGCGGCCTGGCATAATGCAATTCATGGGGTTGCAAAGAGTTGGGCACAACTGAGCGACTGAACTGAACTGATCATATTGCCTTTGGGAAATATTATACCCAGATTAGGAAAAAAAGCACTTCTGAAAGCAGAAGGATTTTTCTATTTATGGGCTTGCTTGGTATTGCTACCCAGTCTTTTCATTCGTCACATGGTGTTTCCCTGTGTACTAGGTACCTGGAAGCACTACTGCATTCACTGAATGCTAGAGACTTCCCCCAGAGCACTGATTGTGACGTGTTAAAAAAAAAAAAAAGACTCCCTAGTACTGTTAGCACCTTATGACACCACTGGAGGATTTGATGGAAATGCCTGCCTGCGTGTGTGTGTGCTGCATATGCTTAGTCGCTCAGTCAGGTCTGACTCTTTGGGACTTCATGGACTATAGTCCTCCAGGCTCCTCTGTTCATGGGGTTCCCCAGGCAAGAATACTGGAGTGGGATGCCATTCCCTTCTCCAGGGGATCTTCCCGACCCAGGGATCAATCCCCAGTCTCCTGCATTGAAAGAGGATTCTTTATCATCTGACCCACCAGGGAAGCCCCCCTGCCTGCATAGTAGATATTTTATCACCTTGTCACCTGTCACAAAACCTGATGGGGACCCTTAGCCTCTGTTTTTATTCATCCCACCTGTAACACCTTTTCATCCAGCCTCAGCTCGGCCCTCCCCTCTGAGTAGGGGACGTGGGAAAGGACAGGAATCATGGTCTCAGGAATTGGCCACTTATGGGAGCCCCTGACTGAGCACAGGCTGCGAAACCAGGGCTGGTTTCCTTCAGATTTTAGGTTGTGGCCGCTATAACTGAGTCACTCTTTTCAGTCACTGCAGCTGGGCTTTGGACTGGCCCTTCAGCATATCCAGTTCTGTAGGATCATTTCCTCAAGCCACAGGTGGAAATTGCTTCAATGAAGTATGCCAAAACTCCCACCTTAAGGGGGTTCACTGTTTTAGACTGGCTGGCGAGTAGTGTCACCTAGAACTAGTAAGCTTGATAAACTCTTGTGTTCCTAGTCTCTAGAGTTTAGACTCCAGCAGTCCGTATTGCAGTCCTGAAAGCCAGCAGAGAAGAGAGAATGTTCTGGCAAGAGCGATCACCTCTGTCATTATCTTCCTCATGGTAGTGTGCTTATCAGGGTTTTGGAGGCATTGTTTAGCCCTAAGGAAGATCCTGTTACATTGAAGAGATTTTTTTGTCTTTAACAGTTGGATATATCAAATTTCATTACACACATATATAAGGCATTTGGTCAGTTAGATATACATTTATGCACCCACTGTATATTCATCATAGTGTCAGTGAATTCCAGTGTTATATGCATTGGAATATGCGCATCATACCGTGAAGTAAATTGATAATATAGTAATTAATAGTAATTGAAGTAATTGATAATATATAAGAAATTAATAATATGCAGTGAATTGATAATATAGGTAGATAATAGTATTACCATATCTAAAATTAGGGGAAATTAAGTTTAACTAATTGAATGGGGCTGAAGGCAATGGCATCCAACACCAGTACTCTTGCCTGGAAAATCCCATGGACGGAGGAGCCTGGTAGGCTGTAGTCCATGAGGTCGTGAAGAGTTGGATACGACTGAGCGACTTCACTTTTCCTTTTCACTTTCATGCATTGGAGAAGGAAATGGCAACCCACTCCAGTGTTCTTGCCTGGAGAATCCCAGGAACGGGGGAGCCTAGTGGCCTGCCATCTATGGGGTCGCACAGAGTTGGACACGACTGAAGCGACTTAGCAGCAGCAGCAGCAGAGACAGTTAAAGGGCTTTTAGTAGACTACTTTGCACAGTTACTGCATCTAAAATTGGCATTTTTATTTTAATTTATTTTATTTGTGTGAAATTGACGTATTTTAGGTGCACCGATACATCAAGGCAATGGCATCCAACACCAGTACTCTTGCCTGGAAAATCCCATGGACGGAGGAGCCTGGTAGGCTGTAGTCCATGAGGTCGTGAAGAGTTGGATACGACTGAGCGACTTCACTTTTCCTTTTCACTTTCATGCATTGGAGAAGGAAATGGCAACCCACTCCAGTGTTCTTGCCTGGAGAATCCCAGGAACGGGGGAGCCTAGTGGCCTGCCATCTATGGGGTCGCACAGAGTTGGACACGACTGAAGCGACTTAGCAGCAGCAGCAGCAGAGACAGTTAAAGGGCTTTTAGTAGACTACTTTGCACAGTTACTGCATCTAAAATTGGCATTTTTATTTTAATTTATTTTATTTGTGTGAAATTGACGTATTTTAGGTGCACCGATACATCTGTAAAAACCAGAGTGTTGCTTGGCTTCAGCTGAGAAACCATAGCCAACGTGGTTTCAGGTACCCTAGGAATACTTGGTATTCTACCTTTAATCAACCATCATTCACATTCTCTACACAGGGCCATCCAGAGTAGGGACGTGGCCCAGTTCAGGAACGTCGTGACGCAACTGGAAGCTGACTTGGACATTACAAAGAGACAGCTAGGGACGGAGCGCTTTGAAAGGTAAGTTCAGCAGCCTGGAAAGCACTGTTTCTGGGATGACAACAGACTTTGGTTATTTCATAGTGATTAGATTTTAAAGTATGATTTGAACTGCAGTTTTACAACAGTGTTAGTAATGTTGCTGGATATAAAAGTTCAATTAAATTGTCCCTGTTTTGCTTTAGGGAGAGGGCTGTGCAAGAACTCCGCCGCCAGAATTACTCAAGTAATGCTTATCATTTGAGTTCCACAATAAAGCCAAATACAAAATGTCACTCACCAGAACGTACTCACCATCGATCTCCTGACCGAGGCCTAGATCGATCATTAGAAGAGTAAGTGGTTTAAGGATCCATTCTTTGGGGAACCATATGGCAATAAGCACTGAATATTTGAGGAAGTAAGAAAACTCAGCAACCATCTACCACTAATAGTGCTATTTAAAACATCATTACATAATTGGATATTTGACATTTAAAAAAGTATTTTGATTATTAGTGTCATATAAATATGTTAAAGAAATATGTCTATTTTATCTAAAGTTTACATAAATTATATTTTAAAAATCTGATTTTTAAAAAATTTCTATAACATATATTTCTATATGCTTTCATTAACAAACTATTGGCTAATTATTGTAGCACCAAAAATACATATACTCTAGGAAAGTAATAGACTAATTTTTCAAAGGAAAATATTTTAGCTATATTCCTAAATGTTAGAAATTTTGTAAAAACATTTTTATTTAGAAATAATTTCAAACTTACAAGAAGTTAAAAATAAACAATGCAAAGAACATCTGTACACCTTTTATCCCTACTCACTGTTATAAAAATTTTACTCCATTTGCTTTTTCTGTGTTTATGAGGCAGTATGAGCTGTCTCACGCACTCAACTCCTGCACTTTCTCCTGCCTGTCTATCTCTCTTGCCTTCCTTCCACCTGCCGACTCCCTGCAACAGACATTTTTAAACAATAACCAGTACCTCCAGTTGGAACCATCCTTATAGGTTTCTCCCTTGCCTCCTTCCTTTCTGTATTTGTATGACACCCTTTTTTCTCCAGTGAGAGGCCTGGTCAACATTAAAATAGTCACTCAACAACAGTAACACAGTTACTCCTTTGCTCAATCCCAGAGTATATCTAAAGTACTTTCAAGATGTCTTCATCTATGTCACTACAATAAACAGGCCAACTTAGAAAAAAGTTCAAAATCTATTTACAGTTCTTCCTTCCTGTCCCATAGATGACCTTTCCAAAGTCTTGGGGGCATATCAAATACTGTATTCATAAATTACTTGGATTATTTTTTTTTCACTCTCACTGTGGTGATAGTATACATTCAAAATAACAGTAGATTCATTTGTTTCAGTTTGCTTTCATTTTTCTTTTTTCTTTATTATGCCCAGATGTCCTAACCAAGAAGAGATGTCTTTCCATTGTTCAAATTTTGCTTTGTGTCTTTAATGAATGACTTGTAGTTTTTCTTTATATAGGTTTTGAATATTTCTTGTAAAATTCACTCCTGAATATTTTATTACTTTTTTGTTACTATTGTAAATGGAATTTCCTCCATATATTATATCTTCAAATGATGCTACTTTTGTGTGTTAATTTTTTAGCATGTTATCTTGCTAAATTCTTTTATTTCATTAAATTTCATTATTAATTCTTTAGGGGTTTCTAGGTATACTATCATGTCATCTGCAGAAAGAGATATTTAGTTCTTTTCCTATTTTTATCTCTTGAATTATATTCTCTGGTTAATAGCATTTGTTAGTATCATCAAAATAAGGACAGATAGTTGTGGCAAAAGTGAAATTCCTGTTTTAATTCTGACCTGTAGTGGGAATGCCTCTTTTTGTTGTTGTTTTTTTTTTTTCCTGTTAATTAAGATACTAGTTTTATGATTCAGGTTACGTATTTTATGGTATTAAGGAAATACCACTTATTCCTATTTTTTTCAAGATTTTTTTTTTTATTAAGAAACTGTTTTTGTCAAGGATTTTCTAGCATCTATGAAGATACGGCTTTTCTCTTTAGAATTATTAATATGTGGATATATTAATTGATTTTTCAACTCCTGAACCATGTTTGAATTTCTGGCATAAATGAGAAATTGGTCATAGTCTATTATTTTCTTAGTGTTTGGTAATATTTTATTTATTTTAGATTTGTATATCAATATTCATAACTGATATTGACCTGTACTTATCTCTTTGTGCTTCTTCTATTAAGTTTAGATATCAATGTTTTATCTGCTTCTAAAAAAATAATTTGGAAGTTTTTGTTTGCTGTAGTTTGAAACAAGTTATACAGTTGGGGATTATCTGATTTCTGAAGAGCCTTGGCTCTTTTTTTGTGGGATGTACTTCCTTGGTAACTTTTTCTATTTCTTCTTTGGAAATTAGTCTTTTTAAGCTATATGTGTTTGTCTAAAAATTATCCAGGCTTTTAACTCTAGGTTTTCAGCTTTATTTGCATAGAAGTAACCAATGCAATATCTTATAAACGTTTAAATTTCTTCTGTGTCAATAGTTATATCCTGTTGCCATTTCTTATTTGTATATATGTGCTTCTCTCTTTTGTTTGTTGATTACCTTAGCCTGTGGTTTGTTTACTTAGTTCATTGCTTCAAAGAACCAGCATTTTGATTTAATGATTTAACCTGTTTTCTTTATCTGCTTATTAATTTCTGTTTTTATTTATATTAGCTCCTTCCTTGTGCAATTTTTTCATTTACTTTGTTGATTTTTTTCCCCTAGGTTTTTGAGTTAATTCATTTATTACCATTCTTTAACTTTTATCAATATAGATATTCAGGGTTATGAATTTTTCTATGATTACTGCTTTAAATATATCCCACAGATTCTGATATATAGTGATTTTGTGATCATTATTTTTAAGAATTTCTTTTATCTTTGTTTGTATTTTCATTTTTACACAAGAGTTATTTGATAGAAAATCTTTTAATTTTCAGTGAGAAGACTTTTTTGTTTGATTTGGTTTCATTTTTAATTCTCAGTGTTATTATGTATATTATTTGTAATATTTCTATTTTATGGAAACTACTGATATTTTCTTTTTTTAATTTTTTATTGATGTTTTCTTTATACTTTACTACATGTTCAAGTTTTGTGGACAGTTCATGTACACTTGAGAAGATAAATTCTTTCTTATCAGAGTATAATATATCCAGAAGATTTACCTTTTTAATTTTACTTTGTTCTTTTATAATGTCATTTAATTTTGTTCAC
Organism: Aepyceros melampus; assembly: GCA_006408695.1. NCBI lineage: Eukaryota > Metazoa > Chordata > Mammalia > Artiodactyla > Bovidae > Aepyceros > Aepyceros melampus. The sequence goes on from SJXQ01005111.1 coordinate 23,022, forward strand.
TTGACTTGTTTTACTAAGAATGGCATTTTAAAATTTCCTATTATTGGTATGTTTTTATTTCTTCTTATATCTCCTATAAATTTTGTTTTATATAGGTGGTTTGCTATTTTATCTGTTGCATAGATATTCTGAATTGTCATATCTTCACTGTGAATGTGGCTTTTACAAAGTGTTATTTTCTGATGCACTTAATTTTTTTGGAAGGAGGAAGGACTTGTCGTCTACTTTGTCTGGTATTAGAGTTACAACTCCTATTTCCTTATTGGGTCCACTTGCCTGGTAAATCTTTGTCCATCTCTTTTTTTGAATCTCTGCATTTTAAATGTCTCTCTTTAGATAGTAAGGATTTGAGTTTGACTTTATGAACCATTTTGAAATTCTTTTTTTTTTTTAAGTAGGTGAGTTAAGCTCCTTAACATTATTGATATAACTGTTAAATTTGATCTCAACTCTGTCATATTATGTTATGATAACTGTTTACTATGTGATATTTACTCTAATTCTTTATTTGCTTATCCTTCTTTGCTTGTAACCATTTCTTTTGATATTCAGGAAGTTTGGTGTCTTATTATAATGGTTACCTTTCTATTAATACTTTTAATAGTGTCCTTAAAGTATCCTTTTTAAAATTTTTAAGCTTTTACTGTTCATTTTAGATGGTACCTTTTGACTACATCTAATATCTAGACATGGGCTTCCCTGGTGGCTCAGCAGTAAAGAATCCACCTGTGAATGCAGGAGGCTCAAGTTCAATCCTGCCTAAGTCAGAAAGATCCCCTGGAGGAGGAAGTGGCAGTCCACTCCAGTATTCGTGTCTGGGAAAACCTCATGAACAGAGGAGCCTGACAGGTTACAGTCCACGGGGGTCAAAAGAGTTGAACACAACTTAGCGACTGAACAACCTCGTCTAGACGACAGTCAGTGTGCTTAATTTACTTTTCCCAACAGCTGGTCTGTTTCCTTTTCCTTTAGTGCTGTCTTTTCAGGTTGCCATATAAATGGAATCATGTGGTATATAGTCTGCAATGGCTGACTTTTACCCAGCCACTGGGTAAAATATTAGATTTATATATTAGAGATTTATCCAGGTTGTTGTATATATCAGATATTACTGGATATTGCTTTTAACTGCTGAATAGTATTCCATTGTGTGGCTGTGTAACGCAGTTTTGTTTTGCTCTGTTTTACTCTTTATTTTGAAATGATTAGTCTCACAGGCAGATGCAGAAATAGTACAGCGTCCCACATATCCTCTGCCAGCTTCCCCACTGGCCATGTCTTACAAACCATGAAATTGGCATTGGTATAGATAACTAGCTGATACACCTTATTCAGTTTTTGCTAGTGTGTGTGAAGTTTTGTTCTTTTTTTTTTTTTTTTTTTACATACCACACATAGAACAACACTGCAGTCAAGGTCCCAGGGAGCTCATTCCTTCACAATACCCTTTCATGGGGACATCCTTCCGTCCTCCTCCCTATCCCTGAGCAAACTCTACTTTCTTCTATGTCTCTGTAATACTGTCTTTTTGAGAGTGTTGTGTAAATGGAATCACACACAGGATGTAATTTTGTGAGAGTGATTCTTCTCTCTTAGCATAATGCCCATGAGATCCATCCAGGTTGGTGTATAAAGTCAATAGTTCTTTCTTTTTTATTGTTGAGTCCATATTATTGCATGATATAGATGGTTCACAGCTTCTGAAAACTGGGTGATAAAATACATTATATCTGACTTCCTTCACAGAAACTGAAGGGTAAAAATTCCAAGTATTGCCAAAGTAACACTAGAATACATTTTTTTAATACATCATAAAATCATTGAGTTAAAATATTAATCTACATAACTTTTTTCTCTCTTATAGGAATCTTTGCTATCGAGATTTCTGACACGTGGAAAGATTCTTCACATCCTTGGGAGAGGTCAAAGTTTCAAACTGATTTTTTTTTGCTATATGATTGCATTTATCTTTTGAATGCTTGACAATGTTAAATGAATTTATTAACGTCATGCCTCTGAATCTCTGTTTTCATGTGCCGTGCCATATTGCAGTGATCTGAGATGACTTATAAACAAAAATGTATATGGCCCTTTCTATCCATACAGTAATAGTGAGTGTAAAATCTGCTTACTTCACTATTGACAACTGCTGTGTTAACTATCCGGAGTAAATAAAGAAGCTTATAAAAAGAGGGCAAAGTGTTTTAACAAAACTGATTTTTTTTATTGAGTTAAAATATTAATCTACATAACTTTTTTCTCTCTTATAGGAATCTTTGCTATCGAGATTTCTGACACGTGGAAAGATTCTTCACATCCTTGGGAGAGGTCAAAGTTTCAAACTGATTTTTTTTTGCTATATGATTGCATTTATCTTTTGAATGCTTGACAATGTTAAATGAATTTATTAACGTCATGCCTCTGAATCTCTGTTTTCATGTGCCGTGCCATATTGCAGTGATCTGAGATGACTTATAAACAAAAATGTATATGGCCCTTTCTATCCATACAGTAATAGTGAGTGTAAAATCTGCTTACTTCACTATTGACAACTGCTGTGTTAACTATCCGGAGTAAATAAAGAAGCTTATAAAAAGAGGGCAAAGTGTTTTAACAAAACTGATTTTTTTTTCCTTTGTGATTTGTGCTTTCATGGCTGGACAAACTGTGCCAGAAGAGGCGCAGTTTACCACTCCTGGCCTGGGACCCCATATTCCATTTTGGAGCCAACCTGACTTGAATTCTGGGCCATACTCTGACTCCAAAGCAGTATAGTAGGTGTGTGTCAGGGTTTTTAAATCCTTAGTGTTGTACCATTAATTAGCATACATTTTCTACAATTGTTTACCCCTACTATTTTTAGAAAGGTAGGTAATACTATCTCTGTCAAGAATGTAAGATTATTTTTTAAAAAATCTGTATTTTTCATACGTTTTCCTTTAAAATATTAAAATACTGCAATCAACTTAATTGCCATTTTATTTATTTATTTTTGCCTGTGGCACCTGTCTATAATGTAGCGTAACAAGTTTAGTGATGTTTCCTTTTTTCCCTCAAAGTCTCTGAAATCTCTTACCTTTTCTGTCCATAGACTTCGATTTCATATTGATATTACAGTCTGAACACTATTGTATTTTACTAATACAAAGTATTTGTACTCTTGCCATTTTAATTTTAAAAAACCCTGTCATTAATAGTATTCATATGATGTAGACAGTTTCTCATTTTATATAGTCACTGCTCATTATGACTGCAGTAATGCAGGACAGTGCCCTGATTTAGGTTTTGTTTATTTGTTAGCACTCTGTTTCACCGTAAATTCATGCTATATACTCACTTTACTTTGATTTTTAAAAACCTTGAGTTTTACTCCTCTACTTCAGGACAGTCATTATAGATTGGTTTTAAAAATTGAATAATGAAAAACATGTCATTTTATAAATGTTGTGTAGAATAATATGCAAAAAGTTGTTCTTGCTAGTATTAAGTAATATACCAGTGAATATGCAAAATTAACCTTTGCTATGTAGCAAAGCACTAGGTCATCACAGCAGTCATTTTAGTCTCTCCATCTCCTAAAAGGGCTGACAAGGAGCTGGGTGTCAATCTGTTGTCTGCACTTAACACAGATTTTATGTGGAGAGGGCAGTGTGAGGGATGGGGCATGACAGAAAAAAGAAGATGATTCCATGCTTGATGAAAAGTATACTGTACTTGACTTGTGCCATCAATTGCAGAATACTTAAAAGGAAAATTATACGGTGAGTATAAAGGGGACAATGTTATCCAAAGGTAGGGAAACATTAACTGTATTCCGTGTTAAAATTCAAAGAAAAGATGATTTCTTATGGTAATATTTAAAAACATTCTTTGTTTTAAATGAGATTCTAATTGTTTGAGGTAAACATATAATAGCCTATTGATATGGCAAAGATGCAATGCAAAAAATGCAATAAAATACACAATACAAAAACTATATCAAACATATTCTCTCCCGATGACAAAGAAGTCTCCTGGAAAAGAGCTCTCAGTTTTGAAATGCCATGTTTAATACAAAACACCCACTTTTGCTGAAGTCAGTTCGTTCTGTCAGTTCAGTTGCTCATGTCTGACTCTTTGCAACCCCATGAATTGCAACACACCAGGCCTCCCTGTCCATCACCAACTCCCAGAGTTCACTCAAACTCACGTCCATTGAGTCAGTATGCCATCTTAAAAGAGGATTAAATATCTGATTAACTAATACCCTCTGAGTTAAATGTCTCATAGGCACTGAGTCTGAATATGCCTAAACTCAACTCAGCAATGTTTCCTCCTATCAGTCTCTACCCTGGTTTCCCACGAGGAATGCCACATCAGCCAGTGTGACAGACGTCTGAAAGTCCAAATGCCATCCCAGGTCACTCCCTTTCCTTCTCACTCTACACAGTCAACCTAAAGGTCACTTCCTACTTGGCAACATTACTGAAAGAAATTAAGACCTAGATAAATGGAAAGACATCCTGCATTCATGGATTGGAAGACTTAATATCCTTAAGAAGAAATATTCCCCTAAACCTACTATTTTTGCAGAAATGGAAAAGCAAATCCTAAAACTCATATGGAATTCCAAGTGCTGAAGTTAAGGGTGTGGCTGAAGGTGGCTGTGGGGGCCTGAACCCAATCCCGCTGTGGGAGGGGCAACTGTACATAAATTCATTTAATATATTTTGGAGATAGTTTTGAATGGGCACGGATGGACTTCCCTGGTGGCTCAGAGGTTAAAGCGTCTGCCTCCAATGTGGGAGACCCGGGTTCGATCCCTGGGTCGGGAAGATCCCCTGGAGAAGGAAATGGCAACCCACTCCAGTATTCTTGCTTGGAGAATCTCATGGACTGAGGAGCCTGGTGGGCTGCAGTCCATGGGGTCACAAAGCGTCGGACACGACTGAGTGACTTTATTACTTACTTACTTACTTTTGTATGGGCACAGAAAGTGCTTCTTCATTTTAAAAAGTGGCTGCTAGTATCCCTTGTAGGATATATATTTGTTTAACCAATGCTTTATTTCCAGGCCTTTGGGTTGCTCCCAATCTTGCTATCTCTCTAAGCCACAGTGAGCATCTTTATCTTTGTAACTAGACTGCTTGGCGCAAGTGCCAGCATGTCTGCAGGATAAATCCTGGCAGTGGTGTTCTTGGCTAAAAGATATGTGCACTTTTAGTTTTGATAAATATTGTCAAAATGCCCTCTAGGGTGACTATACTGATTTCTTAAGTCCCATCAACAATATTTGAGAGCTTCTGTTTCTCTGCATCTTCACCAACACAGAGGGCCATCAAACTTTTTGATATTTGCCAGCCCAGGAGCTAAAAGTGATTGGTAAGTATAGACATTATAATTCTTTCTTCTTTATACCAGTGTGGTTAAAGCATCTTCTCATTATATTCAAAGACCCTTTATTCCCATATCTATGAGTTCTTTTCTAACCTTTCCCATCTTTTTTTTTGGCTGTACCACTTAGCGTGTAGGATCTTGTTCCTGGACCAGAGATTGAACCCATGTCCCCTGCAGCGGAAACATGGAGTCTTATTAGACATTGGACCACCAGGGCGTTCCCCATCTTGTTTTTTTTTTTTTTTTTAATTAGGTTGTTGGCCTTTTTCTGGACTTCCCTGGTGGTTCAGATGGTAAAGAATCCACCTGCAAGGTGGGAGACCTGGGTTCGATCCCTGAGTTGGAAAAATCCCTTGGTGAAGGGAATGGCTACCCACTCCAGTATTCTTGCCTGGAGAATCCCATGGACAGGGGAACCTGCTGGGCTACAGTCCATGGGGTCGCAAAAGGTCAGACATGACTGAGCGACTTTCACTTCACTTCAGTTGGCTTTTTTTTTATTGATATATAGAAGTGCTTTATATATTAAGGAAACTGACCTTTGCCAACCCCCAAGTTGTAAATCTCTTTGTATTTTGTTTATAATTGGACTGTTATTTGACACTTGAATTTAAATTTTTAATATAATTAAATTTATTACTTTAAAAAAATGCCTTCCAAATTTTATTTTGCTGAGAAAAATCTTTCCCACTCTGAGCTTATTTTAAAAACTTATTCCATTTTCCTAATGCTTATATAGTTTGTTTTAATGTTTAAATTTCTGACCCATCTGGAATTTATTTATTTATGTACTTATTTATTTATTGAAGTGTAGTTGATGAACAATATTATGTTAGTGTCAGATGTACTACATAGTAAATTGACAATCAAATGCATTATGAAATGATCATAGCAATAATTCTAGTAACCATCTGTCACCATACATAAAAATTAGTATTTATTACTATATTCTATTAGCTGTAAACCACATCCCTGTGAATTATTTATTTCGTAATTGGAAATTTGTGGCTCTTCATCTCCTTTAGCTATTTTACTCAACCTCTGACCTGTTGGTGACCACCTGTTTCTTCTTTGTATTTATGAGTCTATTTCTGTTTTGTTTGTTAGATTCCACATATAATGAAAATACTGTGTGCAGTATTTGTCCCTCTCTGTCTGACTTCTTCACTTAGCATAAAACACTCTGGATTTATCTGTGTTGTTGTAAATGGCAAGATTAACTTATTTTTAATGACATATTCCATGTGTGTGTGTGTGTGTGTGTGTATACATATAAAACCTAAACTGTATCCATATATAAAAACTAATCAGTATCTATTCATATACTGGTAGGCACTTAGGTTACTTTCATATCTTGGATGTTGCAAATGGCAGAAAGTGAAGAGGAACCAAAAAGCCACTTGATGAAAGTAAAAGAGGAGAGTGAAAAAGTTGGCTTAAAGCTCAACATTCAGAAAACAAAGATCATGGCATCTGGTCCCATCACTTCATGAGAAATAGATGGGGAAACAGTGGAAACAATGTCAGACTTTATTTTTGGGGGCTCCAAAATCACTGCAGATGGTGACTGCAGCCATGAAATTAAAAGATGCTTACTCCTTGGAAGAAAAGTTATGACCAACCTAGATAGCATATTCAAAAGCAGAGACATTACTTTGCCGACTAAGGTCCGTCTAGTCAAGGCTATGGTTTTTCCTGTGGTCACGTATGGATGTGAGAATTGGACTGTGAAGAAGGCTGAGTACCAAAGAATTGATGCTTTTGTACTGTGGTGTTGGAGAAGACTCTTGAGAGTCCCTTGGACTGCAAGGAGATCCAACCAGTCCATTCTGAAGGAGATCCGCCCTGGGATTTCTTTGGAAGGAATGATGCTAAAGCTGAAACTCCAGTACTTTGGCCACCTCATGGGAAGAGTTGACTCATTGGAAAAGACTCTGATGCTGGGAGGGATTGGGGGCAGGACAAGAAGGGGACAACAGAGGATGAGATGTTTGGATGTCATCACTGACTTCGATGGACACGAGTCTTAGTGAACTCCAGGAATTGGTGATGGACAGGGAGGCATGCTGCAATTCATGGGGTCTCAAAGAGTCGAACACGACTGAGCGACTGAATTGAACTGAACTGAACATAGGGGTGCATATAACAAATATTTCAAATTAAATAATATTTCAAATTAGTATTTGTTTTCTTCAAGACAATACCCAGGAGTAGTATTGCTGGCTCATATGTTAATTCTATTTTTGGCTTTTTGAGGAACCTCCGTATGTTCTCCATAGTGGCTGCCTCTTTTTCCATTCCCAGCAACAGAGTATGAGTATTCCCTTTCCTGCACATTGTCACCAGCATTTGTTATCTGTGGTCTTTTTGATGGTGGCCATTCTGACAGGTGTGAGCTGACATCTCATTGTGGTTTTGATTTGCATCTCTCTGATGAGTAGCGGAGCTGAGCATCTTTTCTTGTGTCTATTTTGGGCTGAGGAGTAAGATAGGGATCCTGCTTTATTTTTCCCAGGTGGCCACTCAATTGTCCCAGTGAATCAGGCTCTTCTGAAGGCTCCCTCTTTTCTCCGTGGATATAAACTATGAAACTGCTTTCTTCAGCACATATTTAGTGGGGAGCTGGTGGGGAGGTGGGTGACAGATCTTGCCTTAGTCTCAGCCCCGTTTTCTTCAGGGGTTCAGTTCAGAATCCAAACTTGCAAATTCCACTGGGGGAAGCAGAAGCCCTGCAGTTCATGAGGCATCTCTTTTCTCCTTGGGGGGTGGCTCCTTGGTCCCACCTTGCCCACTCTCCCCGCCAGGGCCACAAAACACACCTTCCACTCGGCCCTGAGCAGTGATGGAGGAACCCCAGGTCTGGTCCCCATGGAGCACATCCAGGTCTAGTCTGTGCTCATCCACACCCAGGGGCTTCAGAGGCTTCCCCTCTCTTTGTCTTCAGAGCACACCTCTTGGTGGCTCCTCACCCGCCCGGTTTAAGGCTTGGAGAGACTGTGCCAGCTCAGGATTGGATCCCAAATCTGAATACCCAGAGTCAAATTCAAGACCTTGTCCTCAGCACCCCCAGTTTTCCACACCTCTTTGCATCTCAGGATTCCCCTCTACAGGCACTACTGGCCCAGCCAGGACCCTTCTCCCTGGGCGCCCCCTGGTACTATCAACACCCTCCTCTGCAGATGTCTATCAGGGCCAACTCACTGCTGGCGACCGTGAATGGTAATGAGTTTTCTTTCTTAATATCTCCAGTTTTACCAGAAATGCAGCGTGGTGGCCAGTCCGCACTCTGAATTCATGGTGAAACGACCAGCACCTGCGTGTGGAAGGAGGGACATCACTGGTCCAATGGACCCAAGTCACCAGCCATCAACCTGGCCCTTCTCGCTGCTCTAGTGCTGGGAGCTCCCACAATCACGCTCATGCTTTAAAGGCCACCTGGATAATTTTCTTGTTCTAGATCTGAGCTTATTCAAAGAAAAATGACTTTGGCTTGGCATGTGAAAAAGGTCAGGTCATTGCACTGTTGGAAACGTCTACATGCTTGCAAAGAATGGAGAATTTTCTGAGCATGTGGCTCCCTCAGTGTGTTTACCGTGATTTGTTTCTCCCTTTGTGTGGAGTCCAGGTGAGTGTTTTTAAAAAGGCATCTGGAAGCCTGAGCGTCCTGTCACCTGCAGGAGGGGGCGCACTGCTGTCCAGGGGAGGGAGGTGTTTTTGACTAAAATATGAAAAGTTTCAACTTTCATTCTAGAATCTGCCAACACTCATTTTTTCCTTTCATAAGCAATTGTTTAAAAAGGATTTTTATTTTACATTCATCTTAATTTTCCCCTGACTTTTCATTTGAAAAAATTTTCAGCCACAGAAAACTGCGAGAATAATAACTATCAAAGTCATCACCAGTTAACGTTTTGCCACATTTACTCTATCTTGCTATAGAAACACAGATGTTGGTCCAAAAAAAATCAGTAATATTTCCTTCATTCTTTCCTTCTTGGTTCTTTTTTTTCCCCTTGAACTATTTGAAAGTTGCACGTTTTGTGCAGGTCAGTCTGCACATCTATTCTAAGAAATGAACATTCTCCTTTATAAGAACAAAACCCTTATCACACCAGTGAATCTTACACAGAGGCACATCTGGTCTCTCTCTGGGGCCAATATTCAGATTTTGCCAGTTTTCCTAAACCTGGCCTCTCTCTTGATCCAGGGTCCAGATAAGGCCCATCACTCCCCCCACTGCTGGGTCTTCTCTACCGCCTCTCATTCGAATCTTCTCCTACCCACCTTGTCTTTCCAGACGCTGGTATTTTAAAGTGTTCAGGTTGTTCATTTGGCAGTTGTGCGTGCATGCTTAGTTGCTCAGTTGTTTCTGACTCTGCGAGCCCATGGATTGTAGCCTGCCAGGCTCCTCTGTCCATGGGATTTCTCAGGTAAGAATACTGGAGTGGATTGCCAGTTTCTTTTCCAGGGGCTCTTCCTGATCCAGAGATTGAACCCACATCTCCTGCATTGCAGGCAGATTTTTTACCTGCTGAGCCATCTGGGAAACCCATTTGTTTTGCAGAATTCTCTTCAATTTGGATTTGACTGATTCCTCTTTATGAAGAAACTCAGGTGAACTATTGTCTACTTTGCCAGGATCGATCTTAAGTTCTGCTTTTGAAGAGCTGCTCACATGAAATAAAACCCAGAAAATATAGAAAAATTCATACTCAAGGGTCTCTCTCCTTTTCTGTCTCTTCCCGGAGACAATGTGTGCTCCAGATTTCTGTGTCTCCTTCAGAGACAACATCCCAGGGACCTGTGTAATGATGGTTCCTCACCTCCACCTGGGGAGTTCAGTGGGTGTGACTGTCTTGTCTGTTACTCTCTTGCCTAGAAGCCTCGAAAGGCCGTCAGAAGTCTCACTAAGATGCTTATCTGGCCATTGGTCCTTCCCCTCCCTTCTCACCCTGTCACAATGGTCTCCCTCCTGAGTGAGACAGGCTGGGACCTGGGACCTTCAACCTGAGTCCTTGCAGGTTGCACTTGGACATTCAGGAAACACTTGTGCAGAGTGGCTGTGCCTGCACACACACACAGCATACATACACACACATGCCACACACACACACCAACAAAGACACACACACATACACATATATACCACACACACACCCCACACACCATATGCACACACACACCATACACTCACACACACCATACATACACATACCATACACACATACACCACACATATACATACCACACCCATACACTCACATAAATCATACACACACACACCATACACACATATACCACACACATACATACCACCCACCATACATTCACATACCATACACACACATACCATACACACATATACCCCCACACATTACACCATACACACACACCATACACACACATACACCCCCACACCACACACCATATACCCCCCACACACACCATACTCACACACACACCATACACACACATACACACACACACCACACACCATACACACACATACACCCCAACCCCCAACCCCACACACACACACAGCAACAGAGGCTTCTGGTCAACAGCTCTCTTGAGCTCCCAGCCAGAACCACCTGGTCAATCCACAGAATGGTGACTCAAATGCATTACTGTTTTGAGTCAGCATTTTTGGGTTTTTATGACACAGAATTAGGTGGCGGAAGCAGGGCTGTTTCTGCTCCGCAGGTGGGAGTGAGCCAGCCTGCTGGAGGGATGCAGAGTTTGCCTGCCTCGGGGACCTGCAAGGGTAGAGACAGGGCAGACACAAAGCAAGGCTTTTAAAATAAAAGTTATTTTTATTTATAAAAGTAATATACAGCACACACACACACACACACATGTGGCAACAACTCACACGTATCAGAAAACATTAACATGAAAACAGCTGCACTTCACCCGCTGAGCTTTCCTACCTGTCCGGGAGACAACATCTTTTGGAAGTTAGTTCAGTTTATGTTTTTCTCTCCAAACTCCAGATCTCAAGCTTGTACCTCCACTCCCCAGTCCCCTCATTAGACAGTAGCTACTCAGCCCGCAGTCGCTCAGATGAGCATTTAGACTCCTGTTCCCAAGGTGTGAACTTTCTGAGACTGTTTCTGGTTTCTGCAGGAGCACCTCCTGTTCCAACAACAGTTGTTGATGTAACTCTCGATTCCCAGCTTTGCAGGATAAGGGTACTGGCACCTCCTCCCTTTCTTCTGCTTTGCTCCTCCCTTCCAGAGCCCATATTTGAGGGTTGCTTGGACCAGTCCATAGCATTGCACTGTGTAACTGATGCTATAGTGCTTTCCTGGGGGAGTATCCATGAAATTCTCAAATTAGGTACAAAGTTGTGTGTGTGTTTAGGTCCCATTTCCCTGGGAGAGTTTAGAACTCCCATCAGATTCTCAAAGGGATAAGATCCAAAGGTGGAATATTGGGCCCTGAAGTGAAAGTAAAAGTGTTAGTCACTCAGTCCTGTCCAACTCTTTGCGACCCACGGACTATAGCCCACCAGGCTCCTCTGCACATGGGATTCTCCAGGCAAGAATACTGGAGTGGGTTGCCATTTCCTGTTTTCCACCTGTCCCCAGACCCACCCCCACCTTCTCCATCTCCTGTGCCCCGAGCCCCTGGCCAAGAGGTGACTCAGGGCAAGTGGGGAGAATGGAGGAGGCAGGGGTCTCCCTCTGCAGGGCCCTCTCAGGCTGGCTGTGTCTTCCTGAAGGACCCTGCTCCATATGACCACTCTCTCTGGGGACTTCCCTTGTAGGGGTAACCACAGCCTGGTTGCTCCCAGCCCCAGCTCACTGCCTTGTCCCTTGTGGTCCCACCACACCCCACCCACACTCCTGTCAATCGTTCCTTTGAGAATCCACCTCGACTTTGCCTGATCTGACTCTAGCATTTGATTCCTGCTAGGATTGAGTTCTCAGTTTCCTTGGACACAAATGCTGAGTCTTCAGTCGTGTGCTCTTAGCAAAGGGAGAAGTTGAATTGCCGTGCTGTCTCCCAGGGGTCTGGCTGACCCTGTGGGAGAGCTAAAGCTGAGAGGCCTTTATTGTTACCCCAAATCCAGACAAGGGGCCAGCAGCCTTTAACTGGACCTCGAAATGACCAGCCGTCAGATTCCGAGAGGGGAGTGCCAAAGTAGATGCCTTCAGGTGTGGGCAGTACCTGGGAAGGGTCTCCCGGCAGTGGGCCCCAGCCCTCCCAGGGCACGAGCGCCTTGGGGCCCAAGGAGGATGGGGGAGTACACAGCAGAGCCCTCTGCACTCCTGATCTTGGTCTGGCCTTCTGGACTGGGGCTTCTTTCCCCCCACGCCCCAGTTCCTAGCAATGTGACATATATCCTGTTTTCCACCTGTCCCCAGACCCACCCCCACCTTCTCCATCTCCTGTGCCCCGAGCCCCTGGCCAAGAGGTGACTCAGGGCAAGTGGGGAGAATGGAGGAGGCAGGGGTCTCCCTCTGCAGGGCCCTCTCAGGCTGGCTGTGTCTTCCTGAAGGACCCTGCTCCATATGACCACTCTCTCTGGGGACTTCCCTTGTAGGGGTAACCACAGCCTGGTTGCTCCCAGCCCCAGCTCACTGCCTTGTCCCTTGTGGTCCCACCACACCCCACCCACACTCCTGTCAATCGTTCCTTTGAGAATCCACCTCGACTTTGCCTGATCTGACTCTAGCATTTGATTCCTGCTAGGACTGAGTTCTCAGTTTCCTTGGACACAAATGCTGAGTCTTCAGTCGTGTGCTCTTAGCAAAGGGAGAAGTTGAATTGCCGTGCTGTCTCCCAGGGGTCTGGCTGACCCTGTGGGAAAGCTAAAGCTGAGAGGCCTTTATTGTTACCCCAAATCCAGACAAGGGGCCAGCAGCCTTTAACTGGACCTCGAAATGACCAGCCGTCAGATTCCGAGAGGGGAGTGCCAAAGTAGATGCCTTCAGGTGTGGGCAGTACCTGGGAAGGGTCTCCCGGCAGTGGGCCCCAGCCCTCCCAGGGCACGAGCGCCTTGGGGCCCAAGGAGGATGGGGGAGTACACAGCAGAGCCCTCTGCACTCCTGATCTTGGTCTGGCCTTCTGGACTGGGGCTTCTTTCCCCCCACGCCCCAGTTCCTAGCAATGTGACATATTGCAGGTGCTCAGCAAGTCCTTGTTGAATGAGAGCTGGGTAACAAGCTTCCCTGATATTTTAAAATTCATAACCGCAGGACTCCTGTGTGCCACTGTTGTTTTTCTTTTTAACTCTTTGCTTTGAAATGCTTCCATAGAAAACTCATTAAAATAAGACCAAAAATTTATCAGGTTTCCTACTGGTTAGCATTTGGCCTGTCCTCTCCATATATATATAAAACATAAGTATAGTATGTGTGTGTTAGTCACTCAGTCGTGTCTGACTCTTTATAACCCGATGGACAGTGGCCTGCCAGGATCCTGGCCCAAGGGATTTTTCAAACAGAAACCCTGGAGTGGGTTGCCATTTAGTTCTCTAGAGGATCATCCCGACTCAGGGACTGAACCTGGGTCTCCTGCATTGCATGCAGATTCTTTACCATCTGAGCCACCAGGGAAGCCCATGTATGGTATATATGTATCATATACACACATGCATATATACACTTGGGCTATTATTAATTTCTGAAACATTTGAAAGAGCTGGAGAGTCCTGGGTTTTGCCTGTCAATACTTCAGTGTGTGTCTCCCAAACACAAGGGCATCTTCTTACACACTTGTTATATAGTTTATCAGCTTCATGAGATGGGACATGGACTCAAAACGATGATCTACTGTGTGATCCATTCACACACTCCAGTCGTGCCCATAATGTCCTTTATAGATGCCCTCCCCCTGATCCCAAGTTAGGGATCCACCCCCAGATCATACCGCCTTCAGCCGTCACGTCTCTCTAGAGTCCTGTGTCCTTTGTGACGCTTTGGAGGACCACAGACCGACTGTGTTCTGGAAGCATCCTTCTGTTTGGGTCTGTTTCCCCGGGATGGGATATGATTCTGTCTCTCACTCCTCTGCCCCAGATCCGGCAGGTTCAAAGTTCACGGCATCTCTCATCCCAGGGGGAGAAGCCCCTGCTTCCAATTTCTGCTCTAAGTCAAAGTCCAAGGCTTAAATGTCCCACTGGAGGTCACATACTTCCTGAGTGATGGAGCTGAGGTGACATCCAGGTATCTTCAGCTGCAGCCCAGGATCTTCCCCATCGTCTGGTAGAATGAGTGATGAGTGACTGTGACACACACATTTTCCCCTTAGCTTTGGCTGGCCTTCCGCCCCCCAGCCTCGGGGTGTTCATGGGATGATGGGCAGGAGATATTTAGAAGATGCGAGAGACTAAATCGTTTTCCAGAGAAAGCACTTACAGCTGCTCTCAGAGGAAAGCCTCCTGGAGGAGGGAGCTTGCAGTGGAGAGCAGGGCGGAGAGGAGGGAGCAAGGGAGGAAGGCAGAGAGGGCGATGGGGCCTGTGGTGAGTGGGGGGTGGAGAGGAGAGCTCGCTGTGCTGTGTGACTTTGGAGAGAGGCGGGGAAGGGATGTTTGGAGATGTAGTGGTGGGGGCTGTGGGTTTGGAATATTCCCTCACTCCTGCCCCCCTTTTCTTCTCCTGTGTTTGCCTCATCTAGTTACTTTTGATGCTTTCAAACTTTGGGGCTGAAGAAGACTCTAGAGAGTCCCTTGGATAGCAAACCAAGAGATCAAACCAGTCAATCCTAAAGGAAATCAACCTTGAATATTCATTGGAAGGACTGAGGCTGAAGCTGAAGCTCCAATACTTTGACCACCTGATGCAAAGAGCTGACTCACTGGAAAAGACCCTGATGCTGGGAAAGATTGAGGGCAGGAGGAGAGGGGAGAGACAGAGGATGAGATGGTTGGATGGCATCATGGACTCAGTGGATATGAGTTTGAGCAAGCTCTGGGAGATATTTTGGCGTTCTGCAGTCCATGGGGTTGCAAAGAGTCGGACATGACTTAGTGAGTGAGCAACAAGAGGACACTTTAGAAAACCCTTCCAAGGCTTTGGGAGAGGCCCGTGTTTCATGTGAGCTCAACTCTGTTCATCTGGTCCCGAGGTGGCTGGGCTCTATTCTGGTTACACAGTCATGGATGGAGGTGTCTCCAACTGGGTCACTGTAAGGGCTGCCTCTGTGCGGTGAACACAGGTGCAATGTGCTGGCCCGAGGGTCCCCAAGGCTTCTTCAGGCCAGCATCATCAGGCTGTTGAGTTGCAGATGACCACAGAAAGGCTTCTCTGCTCCTTCTGATATTGCTCAAGTGCAAGTTTCCTGCCCCTGGACAGGCTGGACATCCCAAGGTGGAGCCCTAGGCATGGGAAAGTGCTTGCCCTCTCGCGTCCTGCCTGCTGACCCCTTCCCCTCTTTGGGCCTCAGCTCCTCCATCTGTAAAATGGAGCTATAAATACCAACTTCCAGACGGGATGTGTGTGAGGATTAAGGGGGACAATATGTCATAGTGTAAGGGGTACATGGGTCTTTGATGACTTCTCACACCCACCCTCATTTAGGACAACAGCAGGGTGCATGGAGCATGACAGGGCTGAAGGGTCTCCCCTACCCCCCAACCTGACCAGGATTGCTAGGCATCTCCCACACAAATTACACGCTCAGCTTTCCCTGGCTTATCTTCCCTTTGTTACCATGGAGATAAGCGACCAAGAGGAACTTGAGATTTAGAGGGTCCTCGAAGGATGCTGGGCCTTGTGCAGAGAGGCCTTGGAGAAGCCCCCTTCCCTGCAAGTTCTCCCCTACAGGGGCCACTGGAGACCCCTCATTCTTTGTCTGGAAGATGCAAGTGTTTTCAGGACATGGCCATTAGCATTTCTCATCTCTCTAGGAGAACAATTCCTCAGAGGAAACTAATAGCAAATCCCCAGCTGTAGACTCGGAGCAGTTTAACATGACACTTTGCACCTGCCTGTCCCTCCTATGAGCTCCTGGCTGGGCAGCTGGGGCTGCTCCTCGACCCCCAACCCCCACCTCCCATCCAGGCTCCCCTTGCATCCAGGCCACCTCCATCTGCTCCTGCTTCATCCTCTGGACCACATCAGCCCCTGCACAGACGCCTCCGTGGCTCCCCATTGCCACGTGAGTTAAGTCCCCAGCTCCGCTTTCAAGTGCTTTTCCAATCAGATCTTCCAGCATCTTTCTCTGGGTGCCCCACCTCTGACTGGGGTGGGTCTTCCATGTGCCTGGGGCTCTCTCAGCCCTGGGCCTTTTCCCAAGCTGCCCCTCTTGCCTGGGAAATCTTCATCTCTTCCCACTCCCTCAAAGCTCACCCCAAATGCCTTCACCTTCAGGAGGTACCACCCCTCATTCCACCCCCAACATGACCTCTCCCACCACTCGTTCTTGGCACTGACTTCACTATCTTGTCTGCATCCTCTGGAAACCATCAGCGGAGGCCAGAGCCAGGTCACGCCAGCCCAGGTTCAGTAAAGTAACGTGGACAGTTTGAAATCCACCATGGGGGGAGGATTCATGCCAGGAAAAAATCAGCAAACACGACAAATCTGTCCAGCAGTATTTACTCACTTTCCACATTTTAGATGCTGTGCTGGAGGTTTTACTTGCTCTATCCCAGTCAACCCTCATATCACCTCTGTGGGACAAGTTATCAAGGAGGCAGCTGAGAATAGAAAGGTTTAGAAAATATCCTAAGGTCACACCATTAGTGGCTGAGACCTCTCAGCAAGTGGAGGGGGGTACCCTGTGATTTAGAGCAGATACCCAACTTTCCTTTGGCACCAGGGACCAGTTTTGTGGAAGACAGTTTTTCCATGCACTGGGCAGGAGGCACAGTTTTGAGATGATTCAAGCATATGACATTTATTGTGCACTTCATTTCTACTCTAATGTCACCACCGATCTGATAGGAGTTATGCGTCTGTGGCCTGGAGTCTGGGGACCCCTGCTTTAGAAGGTCCTGCTCTCTCCTTGGGGTAAGGAGGCTGGGTGCTGGGGGACATACCTACCTAGAGCCTGTGAGACCATCTGGACCAAGCCCGATATACCTGATTCCCTGGATCTCCTGCCCCAATGGCCGGAGGCCTCCTCCCAGGGGCTCCTCCCTGACCTTAAACCCAGCCCCAAAGGAAACCCTTGTAGCTCAGTCGGTAAAGTAGCTCACTCTGCAGTGCAGGAGAGCCAGGTCCAATCCCTGGGTCGGGAAGATACCCCTGGGGAAGGAAATGGCAACCTGCTCCAGTATCCTTGCCTGGAAAATCCCATGGACAGAGGAGCCTAGAGGGCTGCAGTCCATGGGATTTCAAAGAGTTGGGCACGACTGAGCAACTAACACTTTCTTTCAAAGGAAACCCAGGACTGGAGCGTGTGGAGGAGTGGCCGAGAGGCAGCTCTTTGTGAAATCTCTTTAGTTGCAGGGCTGGGAGTCGTGTGCATGTGTAGCAGGCTTTGGTGGTAACAGGTGGAGTGGTTGGGGGCAGGCCAGGGGCCAGGCCTTCACTTGGTCCACACTCCCCCCGTGGCCACGTCCTGGAGTGGGTCTCCATGGAGCTCGAGAATTCTCAACTCAAACCTAGCCTCCCAGGTCTTTGGAAAGAATACAGTCAACGTGGGCATATGGAGTATATTTTACTCATTAGCTTGATTTATCACATATAGATATTCAGACACGTGGTATGGGCTTCTGTCTGGCCCCATGGCTGAGGCCAGTGAGTGAAAGGAGAACACGGGCCAGCACAGTTCACGTGGCTGAGCCAGGGCTGGAGCCCAGGGCTGACTGAAGCCAGGATAGCTGCACAGCATTGCTCCGCGCTAACTGCCCAGAGAAGAGTGCGGATGGGGGAGGGGGGGTGGATGTACTAAGAGAGAAGCAGAATGGTCAGGCTTTTAGGAGTGCAGTTAATAGCCGGGGGACCATTTCAACTCATTACCAGCTTGGACTAAATGCAGGTGGTGCAGAACTGGGCAACTGTGAGGATGCTGGATTTAGGGACTCCAGTTGCTTGAGGACCTTGTTGGGGGATGTTCTCAGGGGAGAGGGGGAGGAAGTCTTTTCAGGGCCCCGCCCTGACACCCTTAACCAGAGATAACAAGGAGGCTGAGATAGTGGACAGCCAGCCCTATCCGTGGGTGTAGCCCTGGCCTCCTCCAGCCGGGAGCTCCTCCCCTTGTTGCCAGCTTCAGTTTCAGCTCCACACTTAGAGGGTCTGTTTGCCCCACTGCCTACTGACAAAGGGCCTGGACATCTGGGCTGGAATGCAGGTCAGAGGGATGGGCAGGGCTACATGCTTGTTAGGACGCTTGTATCTCTTGACCAAAGGAAAAATTCAAGATATCTTTGGTCATGATTTAAAAAAAGAGTCAAGGGAAAGAGGAGCTCCGAACATAGGAAATTCTTACCTGAAGTCAGCGCTGGGGCTGGGGAAGGGAGGATGATGTTGGAGCCCCACCGGTCCCAGACTTCTGAGGGACACGTGGCAGTGAGGCTGTCCTCTCTGCGGCCAGAGGTGGGCTCCAGGAGGACATTCTGAGGACATGACGTAAAGCGTGTGGAGCCGGGCGTGGACGGGGTTACTGGAGCATCGCCCCGCAAGGGTCATCCTGGGAGGAGTCTGTCTTTGCTGTCATAGCCTCCTCCTCAGAGTGTGTGTGTGTTGAGGGCGGGGGGTGGGGGGGACGCATTCCTGAGACATTTCCAGCGAATTCTCCTTGATTTTCTGGTCACTGTGACGTGGGGACTGGGGCCCCTCCTAAGGCAGAGGCGGGGGGCAGAGACTAGACTGGATGAAAGGAGCCAGCGGTTGGCAGCACAGAAGAACAGCTTCAGGGAATCTCCCCCTTCCCGTGTCTCAGACTGGAGAGAAGTCTTTATGGGACCTGAACCAGTGAAGGCAGGGCCAGGCGTCCAGGGAGGGGCCTCCGAGGGGCAAGCCCTGTTTTCTCTGGAAGGGGGGCTGAGGTGTCCCTGGCAGAAGGCACTTGGCTTCCGTTTGGGTTGGGTGGGCCAGCAGAGCCAGCCCTTCACCCTGCTGCCAAGTGCAGGGACTCTGAGGGGTCCACCACTCCTTTTCCTTTGGGGGCTTTGGAGCCCATCCAGGGAACACGGCCTAGGAAGTCCAGCCTGGACTCTAGGGGGTGGGTTGGGGGGCTTTCTTCCAGCTGGCTCTCCATAAGCTGTCAGATGCCTCGAGGAGGCCAGAATAAGTGTTTCTAATAAGAGACGCCCCCTCATCAAGTCTGGGGAGGTGGCCTAGGTCTGAGAAGCCGGACTGAGGTCCAATCTTTTTCTGTACTACTGGCCACCCTCAAAGGCACCTTCCTTCTCCCTGTATTTTTCCACCAACATTTACGGAGGATGTATCAGCTTCCTGGGACTGCTATAGTGAATTGCCAGAAAACTACAGATACACACAAACATGTACATAATTTTCATTGTAGTAAAAAAATATATATAGCATAGTTTACCATTTCCCATTTTCTAGCCATTTGTCACGGCATTTCATGGCATTTCATTTCTACATGATATGTCACGTCAAGTACACTTGTGCAACCATCCAAGAGGGACCAGGAAGGCTCACTCCCAGGCTCCTGGACCTTGGGGCATCATTCCTGGTGGAGTAGGAGGTGCCTTCCCTCACAGTCCTCCATCCCTGCTTCCTTATGGAGCTCCAAGGAGCAGGACCCCTGACAGGGCTGAGAATGGGGCAAACCCACAGCAGTAGCAAGGCCTGGTGTAACTCAGTGACTTTGAAACAGATGACCACCCAACATGCCCCCATTCCCCTGCTGTACACTGTCCCCCTTCACTTTGCCATGCTAGCCACACCATCCACCCAGAGCTCCTTCTCCTTCTAGGCTGATGATTCTCAAAGTCTGGGCCCTGGACCAGGAGGACTTGGTGGAAATGCCAATCCTTAGCCTTTACCCTGGATCCAGTGGGACAGAGACAAGAGGTGAACCCGATACGTTGGAGCAAGCCCTCTAGGTGACTCTGATCCACACTCTGATCTCATGTGTATGAAGCTGCTCTGGGTGTGCAGAGAAATCCTGTTTGGAAAGAACTCACTATGTCCTCTGCAAAGCTACCATTTTTACTACCGAACGCTCCGTGAATAAGTAAAACAAGGAAGCTGAGAGATCCAGCAAGATCCTGTGAGTCAGGGATTGCAAATGAGCTGCCTGAGGGTGCTTCTCTGCTTGGATTTGTTTGGCCTGCATGTATTTTTAAAAATTTAATTAGTTGCCAGCATTAAAGAAATAGAAAATTAGATTTCAATGTTTCTTGAAAAAAAAAAATTGATGTGTCTGGCCGTCTGGCTACAGCATGTCCCTATGTGACGGTGGACTGGGGCAAAGCCCAGGTCACCCAGGCTCAACGAGGCCTGGACTCCCCAGTTAGCCACAGTCCCCACTCTTCCCTAAGGTCAGGAGGAAGCCCCACCTGACAAGTTCCCTCATTATTCACTGAATTGACTTTAGCAAGGGTTTTGAGTTTTCAAACCTTCTGCATGACTGGAAGCCACTATATCCAAAATCACTGCAGATGGTGACTGCAGCCATGAAATTAAAAGATGCTTACTCCTTGGAAGAAAAGTTATGACCAACCTAGATAGCATATTCAAAAGCAGAGACATTACTTTGCCGACTAAGGTCCGTCTAGTCAAAGCTATGGTTTTTCCAGTGGTCATGTATGGATGTGAGAGTTGGACTGTGAAGAAGGCTGAGCGCCGAAGAATTGATGGTTTTGAACTGTGGTGTTGGAGAAGACTCTTGAGAGTCCCTTGGACTGCAAGGAGATCCAACCAGTCCATTCTGAAGGAGATCAGCCCTGGGATTTCTTTGGAAAGAATGATGCTAAAGCTGAAACTCCAATACTTTGGCCACCTCATGGGAAGAGTTGACTCATTGGAAAAGACTCTGATGCTGGGAGGGATTGGGGGCAGGAGGAGAAGGGGACGACCGAGGATGAGATGGCTGGATGGCATCACTGACTCGATGGACATGAGTCTGAGTGAACCCCGGGAGTTGGTGATGGACAGGGAGGCCTGGCATGCTGTGATTCATGGGGTCACAAAGAGTCGGACATGACTGAGCGACTGACCTGAACTGATGATGGTTAATTTTTTAAAAATATTTATTTGTTTGGCTGTGCTGGGTCTTCACTGCAGCCTGTGGGGTCTTTTAGTTGTGGCATGTGGGATCTAGTTCCCCAACCAGGGATTGAACTCAGGCCCCTGCATTGAGAGTGCAGAGTCTTAGCCACTGGACCACTAGGGAAGTCTGTGTGATGGCTAATTTATGTGTCAACTTGACTATGTCATGGAGGCTGCAAAGCAAATGAGCTATCTTATAATATTATCAATTAATAAATAATAAAAATCAACAATGATATTATTAACAATAACAGTATTTGCTGGCTATTTATCATACGCCAGACACCATGCTAAGGGCTTTCTTCAGTGACTGCAGCCATGAAATTAAAAGATGCTTACTCCTTGGAAGAAAAGTTATGACGAACCTAGATAGCATATTCAAAAGCAGAGACATTACTTTGCCGACTAAGGTCCGTCTAGTCAAGGCTATGGTTTTTCCTGTGGTCATGTATGGATGTGAGAGTTGGACTGTGAAGAAGGCTGAGCGCCGAAGAATTGATGGTTTTGAACTGTGGTGTTGGAGAAGACTCTTGAGAGTCCCTTGGACTGCAAGGAGATCCAACCAGTCCATTCTGAAGGAGATCAGCCCTGGGATTTCTTTGGAAAGAATGATGCTAAAGCTGAAACTCCAATACTTTGGCCACCTCATGGGAAGAGTTGACTCATTGGAAAAGACTCTGATGCTGGGAGGGATTGGGGGCAGGAGGAGAAGGGGACGACCGAGGATGAGATGGCTGGATGGCATCACTGACTCGATGGACATGAGTCTGAGTGAACCCCGGGAGTTGGTGATGGACAGGGAGGCCTGGCATGCTGTGATTCATGGGGTCACAAAGAGTTGGACATGACTGAGCGACTGACCTGAACTGATGATGGTTAATTTTTTAAAAATATTTATTTGTTTGGCTGTGCTGGGTCTTCACTGCAGCCTGTGGGGTCTTTTAGTTGTGGCATGTGGGATCTAGTTCCCCAACCAGGGATTGAACTCAGGCCCCTGCATTGAGAGTGCAGAGTCTTAGCCACTGGACCACTAGGGAAGTCTGTGTGATGGCTAATTTATGTGTCAACTTGACTATGTCATGGAGGCTGCAAAGCAAATGAGCTATCTTATAATATTATCAATTAATAAATAATAAAAATCAACAATGATATTATTAACAATAACAGTATTTGCTGGCTATTTATCATACGCCAGACACCATGCTAAGGGCTTTCTTCTAAGTAAATCTCATTTAATGTTTGGAATAGCCTTATGGGACAGGTACCACCAGCATCACTTTGAGGGAAGAGTCCCAGTGAAAAGTACCTCATTCAAGGTCACCTAGCTCAGGAGTGTCAAGAAAAAGATTTGAACGAAGATTTGGATTTCAAAGTCTATGAGCATACCACTATATCATATTGCCATGCCAGAGCATGGGCTTCACTCTGAGTTTCCAAATGAGATTATGCAGTAGAATCTGCTGGGGTAAAGAAAACAGAGGCCCTAGACTGTGATTCTGGTGGTCCTGGAATCACAATTTGCCATGTGCATCTGCACAGGCCATGCACTGTACAACTGTACTCAATGGACCAACCCAAATGGTGCTGTAGGCAATGGAGAGGGAGATGCTGATGTTTCCCACCTCTCCTAGAGGTAGAGAGGAATGGCGTTATGTTCACATAGTGAAACACTTCACAGCAATGCAAGGGAATAAATAATACCTGCCAAAATATGGTTGAATCTCAAAATCTTGATATTGTATTGACCAAAAAAAAAAAAAAGCCAGACACCAAAGAGTCTATCTTAAACAATTTCATTCATAGTGGAGAAACATGGTAGACATAGTGTTAGCTGGGTGATCAATGTTAATATCACCAGTATTAAGACATATTGACATCATAAAACCTTTGACATGATGATGCATGTCATTTTAATGAGAATCCTTGCCCAAAAAATGCATAACCTCACTCCAGCTATGAGACAACATTGAACAAACCCAAGTTGAAGGACATTCTACAAAATAACTGACCAGTACTCTGTAGGGTCAGGGTCCTTGGAGACCAGGAAATACCAAGGAATTTCCCCCAGACCCCAAGAGACTAAGAAGAAACAGTCAATGAATGAAATGTGGGACCATGGATAAAATTCAGGCCCAGAAGGATAGTGCTGGAAGAAAGGTGAAATCTGACCACTGTCTGCAGCTCAGTTACCGAATGTTAACCTGAATCTACCAATGCTAATTTTCTGTCCTTTACTGCCAGGCCGGGTGATGTGCACACAGAAACGCCTGTATTCTTTTTTGCAACTTTCCTCTAAGTCTAAAATTAGTTCAAAATTCAGAGCTGAAAACCAAAAGAGTCCAATAATCTAGGCAGTGAGCTGTCCGTACCACTGACCCAGCTCCTCCCGCAGGCCACGCAGATGGTTGGAAAAGTCCATTGGGAATCAGACACAACAGTGTAGCTCTACAGCAAGAGGAAACGTTTGCTCCACTGAGTGCTTTTGCAGAAGCACGGAGACGTAGCCGGCGAGGACAGTCGTATTTTTAAAAATTAATAATTTGTTTTATTATTTTTGGCTGCAGGGTCTTTGTGGCTGTGACTGGGCTTTCTCTAGTTGCGGCGAGCAGGACTACTCTCTCTGGTTGCAGTGCACGGGCTTCTCATTGCAGTGGCTTCTCTTGTAGAGCACGGACTAGAGAGCTTGGGCTTCGATAGTTGTGTGGCGGCATGTGGAGTGATCCCAGAAGCAGGGATCAAACCTACATCCTCTACGTGCACTGGCAGGTGGATTCTTAACCACCAGACCACCAGGGAAGTCCCTGCTGTGTTCTGTTTTATGTTATGAAAAATGTTTTTTATTGGAGTTTAGTTGATTGGCCATGTTGTGCTTGTTTCAGGTGTACAGCAAAGTGAATCAGTTATATGTACATGTACATCCTCTCTTTTTCAGACTCTTTCCCCTTGCATGTCATGACGGAGCATTGAGTGGAGTTCCCTGTGCTATTCAGGAGGTCCTTATTAGTTGTCTATTTTATACACAGAGGACAGTTTCAGGCTCTTACATCTCGGCCAGCTAATGGCTGCTCTGGAGCTGTGGGTGTGCCTGGTGTGGGGGCCTTTTTTCCATTGCCTGCCTGCTGTGCCAGGAGGGTGCAGGAAGTGGGGGTACTCTGACCCTGACCAGCAAGTCGGCATCACCGTGGAGAGGAGACAAGGTGAGAGCGGCCTGCTGGACCCCCTCTGCCCGGGGCCCAGGCAGAATGTGGCCTGCTCCCTTCCTGTGACTCCACCGACCCTCGGACCACACTGTCCCATGTCTGCCCCTTCTGGTTTCTGGGTAGCACTGTGCCTGCCGGTCTCCCTTAATGTGGCTGACCAGACCTGGCTGAGTGGACTGGGTTTCTGCTGTGGATCTGGACCCCTCAGTAGGGAGGGTGTTTAAACTGTCCTTCAAGGCAAACGCATGGGTCCCTTCTTCCTTTCCACTCCCCAGGTTGTTCAGAAGGAGGTATTTAAATCTCGGGGATCCTTTTGAGCCCTGGGGATCCTGGATGATGGGCTCCTTTGCTTACAAATGGCTCAAAACTTCTCTATGAATTTTAAAGGACGCCTCCCCCTTTCATCTTAATAACACATTTTTCTCTTGATTCTAGAACTTTCTGGTGCTGCTCTTGAACTGTTTGGGATTTGGTCTCTGTCTTAGGTTGCCATGGTGTCCAAAGCCAAGGTCACAGTTGTGAGGCCTTGCACCAAGGCCACAGATGTGGAGTCCAGAAACAAGATCAACTTCGAGAATGGACTGAGCCTCTTGTAACCATTACCAAAAGCCCTGGATCATCACCAGCCCACTTCCTGGCCCATCAATCAGTTCAGTTCAGCCACTCAGTCATGTCCAACTCTTTGCAACTCCATGGACTGCAGCACGCCAGGCTTCCCTGTCTGTCACCAACTCCTGGAGCTTGCTCGGACTCATGTCCATCGAGTTGGTGATGCCA
The DNA here is from genome assembly GCA_006408695.1 of Aepyceros melampus. Lineage (NCBI taxonomy): Eukaryota > Metazoa > Chordata > Mammalia > Artiodactyla > Bovidae > Aepyceros > Aepyceros melampus. Next base: position 48,511 of record SJXQ01005111.1, read on the forward strand.
TCCAACCATCTCATCCCCTGTTGTCCTCCTGGCCCATATTAGGCAAAAATACCCACCCTGGTCCTCACTTTAAAGTGCCCTAACCAATCACCTAATTCCATCCTCCCAGCAGGAATTTTCTTTGGTTTAAGACTGTAAAAATTGGCTACTCACCCACGGAAAGTGTCAGCTCCGCCTTGTGCT
>SJXQ01005111.1:49447-67213 GCA_006408695.1 Aepyceros melampus
CAGCACCTACATTATCTCTGCCTTTTGTCCTTAATCAACTAACTCCCTTCTGAAATACCCTGGGTCTGGAAATGCTTTTCCAACCCGCATTTGGACTGCCGCAACTGTTATGTTCTCCGGGAGCAATCCTCGAATCAAATGTCTTGAGGGCAGACCGTTTGTTTGGGAGGTGATCCCAGAACACAGCCGGTAGAGGTGTGGGGAGGGAGACAGAGAGGGGAGGTGACAAAGAGGGGTGCGGTGGGTCAGCTGACCGTGGTGGGCAACTGAGGCCCAGCTGTACTGGGGCCTCTGGGACAGATCCACGGAGTTAACCCCACCCACTCCCCTGGCCCAAGGGGTGCGGTCTTTGCACTATTTTACATTGTAAAACATTTGTACACTTCTGACGACTGCACCCGAGTGTGGGTGAAGCGGGCTTAGCCTGCGACCTCGCTCAGCACCGCGGGGCTTGGCTGCAGCGCCCGGAGGGGTCAGAGCCCACGGATACCAGCAGCCGCTCCATGTCCTGAGGGAGGGACAGAGCACAGCTGAGGTTGGGATTAGAAGCGAAGATTCCCCAGGGCCCTGAGGAGAAGGCTGGGGAAGCAGAGCTGGGTCCATCCTCCATCCTGGGGAGCTCCAGTGCGTCTGGGTGCCGCTGAGAACCTGGGGCCCCTGGGAGGATCCCAGGCGTCCAGGGGACCGCCTTGGCCCTTGAGCTGTCTGACAGCTCTGCGTCCTCACTGCTTGGAGCTGCCCTTTCTCTTTCCATACTGTGAATATCACCAAGCCGTTCTGAATTCAGATTCTTTAAACTATTCTTGTTAAAAAAGAAAATAAAAGCACCACCTCTTTTTTAATAATTAAATTTACTTAGTTTTAATTGAAGGATAATTGCTTCAATTATTGTATTGGTTTCTGTATTGGTTTCAAGTATTGTATTGGTTTCTGCTAAACATCAACATGAACCAGACATAGGCATGTATATGTCCCTTCCCTCTTGAATCTCTCTCCCACCTCCCTCCTCATCACCCCTCTAGACATTCCCATTGGCTATCTATTTTCCATATGGTAATGTACTCTCTCTATATATTCCACCCTCTCCTTCCTCCCTACTCCCTATGACCACAAGTCTGTTCTCTGTGTCTGCATCTCCATTGCCGCCCTGCAAAGAGCTTCATCAGTACCATCTTTCTAGATTCCATATATATGCATTAATATATGATATTTGTTTTTCTCTTTCTGACTTACTTCTCTCTGTATAGTAGCCTCCAGGTTCATCCACCTCATTAGAACTGACTCAAATGCATCCCTTTTTATGACTGAGTAATATTCCATTGCATATATGTACCACAGCTTTTTTATCCATTCATCTGTAGATGGGCATCTAGGTTGCTTCCAAATCCTAGCTATTGTAAATAGTGCAGCAATGAACATTGGGGTACACTTGTCTTTTTCAATTTTGGTTTCCTCAGGGTACATACCTAGGAGTGGGATAGCTGGGTCCTTTGGTGGTTTTATTCCTAGTCTTTAAAGGAATCTCCATACTGTCTTCCATAGTGGCTATATAAAAGTACCATCTCTTTATCGGTTGTTTTTTTTAAAGGCAGTCAACCAGTGAGCAAAAGCCTCTTTTCATCAGACCTCACCTACCTGGGGGTCTGCTTGCTCATCCCCTAAATATGCCAGACCCAAGATGGCACCTTAGTAGACTCTTGTTTTTAAATAGAGAAGGAGTTATTGCATAAATGAGAGGCCAAGAAGCCACCAGAATCCATCGCTATCTAGGCAGTCCTCTGGGGTCCCACTGAGCCTCCAGGACAGCTCTGTATGATGGAAGCTTCTGGGATGGTGGCAGGGTGGTGAATGTCCCATCCACGGCAGCAGCCACGTGAGGCTACTGAGCATCTGACATGTGGTCAGTGCAACTGAGGAACTGAATTTTTAAATTTCACTTAAATCGAATTAATTTACATTTAAATGGGCCACCTGTGGTTACTAAATTGGACTGGGAAGATCTTGAGCAAAGGGAATCCTAAGCTAGTTTTCCCAGCTGGGGCTGGTTTGGGGTCTGAGGAGAGTCAAATGTGTGCACTCAGGTGCGGGATTGGAACCCAGAAAGAAAGCGTCTGCTTCCCAGCTCACATCTTCTGGAAGAGCCCGTCCAAACTGAAGAAGTTATTATGTTCTGCCCTTTGCCTGGGATACTGAACTTGACCTCTGCCATCAGAGCAAATGGGAAAAACTGGCATCTCAGAGGCCACCTGGGTCAGGTGTGCTTGTGTGTGCTGTCTCCCTTGGTCTCCGTGTCGCCCGGCTGGGGAGCTGGGGTCATACTATGTACCCCCACTGTCCTGGAGAGGAAAGCTGAGACTCCGGGAGCCCCGCCACTCAGCCTGAGATTCACAGTGAACAAGTGGCCACATCAGGGTTTGAATGCTCGTGATCGCTGCACACTTGGAGTTTTCCCCGGAAGGAGATGTTTTGCTCTGAACTGTCTCCCAAACTCTTTCTCGGAGCTCATGACTGACACTCACCAGGAAGGGTCCAGCAGATGCCCCAGTGCAGGAAGCTCTCTGCTCCCTCGGTCCTCGTGGTGGTAGACTTCTGACCGCTGGCAGCATCTCTGCCCTGACCTACCCCTGCCCCCAACCCATGAGCCTCCTGTTAAAAATAACAAAGAATAACAAGAAACAGAGCTCCACAGTCATGGGGACAGCACGTGTTTTCCATTTTCTTCGTCTCTTCCCCAATTCTCTAGATGTGGATTAAATTATAAAAAAGAACTTCCTCTTCTCAATACTCTGGAATGACCTAGATGGTAAAAGGATCTCAGAAAGAGTGGATGTGTGTACATGTATAACTGACTCACTTCACTCTACACCTGAAACTAACACAGCTCTGTAGATCAGCTATACTCCAATAAAAATGAAAAAAAAAAAAAAAAAAAGAACTTACTGAGTCTAAGGCTAGGAGACAGCAGGAAGGGTGGAGGAATTTATCTCCAGAGAATTTTTATAAAACCATTCCTTATTTAAAAAAAAAAAAAACTGTCCCACATGCTGAAGCTGAAGCTCCAATACTTGGCCACCTGATGCAAAGAACTGACTCATTGGAAAAGACCCTGATGCTGGGAAAGATTGAAGGCAGGAGGAGAAGGGGACGGCAGGGGATGAGATGGTTGGATGGCATCACCGACTCAATGGACATGAGTTTGAGCAAACTCCAGGAGACAGTGAAAGACAGGGAAGCCTGGCTTGCTGCCGTCCATAAGGTCATAAAGAGTCGGACACGATTGAGCCACTGAACACCACCACCAAGTCCCCAAAACTTTCGATTATAACATGCACACGTGTTCCTTACAGAAAATTTGGAAAACAGACAAATACAATGAAATGATACGTATGGTCACTCTCCTCCAAAAATCTTCCCTACCCGTTTGTCATATTCCTTTCCAGCTCCTTCTCTCCTTGCATGACTTGTTTTGTTTGTTGTAGCTGTTACTGCAGATTTTAGGGAGAATTAGAGATTGTGGTTGGGTAAAGATTAGGAGGATTTGGATCCCATGTGAAGTCAAAGGAATACCATAAATCACTGCTTTTCAAAACTTCTGGGATGGAGGCCCAGTTGTTAAACATTCCGACCCATCACTCACCTTCAACCACATGTGGTCCTCCGTCTCAGGATGGAAGCAGCCCAAGTCCCATGGGGCTTACCAGTGCACTCACCATCACCCCACCAGCCAAGTGGAGCCTCCACACCCGTGCCTGGATGCTGTAGCAAAACTCTCAACATCTGCTCTTGATTCCTCACAGTAGCTCTGGTCTAGAGCCGGGATCTGTGAACTAGACCCTCGGGCCAAGTCCTGTCCCCATTGCACTTGAGCTCGGGGTGATTCTGACTTTTTAAGTGATTGGGGAAATTTTTTTTTTTAATTTCATGACATCTAAAAATTCTATGATTTCAAGGGCAATAAATAAAGTTTCACAGAAACACAGCTTGTGCCCTCCATTTCTGCACCATCTATGGCTGCTTTGGTGGGACCACCCTGCAGAACTGAGTAGTTAAGTCAGAGACCCACCGGCCTGCAGGACCTAAAATATTCAAGCCTGGCTTTTTACAGAAGAAGTTTGGTGGGCCTTGCTCTAGATCACTGATTCCGGAGTTTGCTGCCTCTCAGAATCTCCGGGGATTTTTTCTTTTTTTTTTTAAGTCCACAGCTTGCCAGGCCACCCCCTGCTCTTTGGACTCAGAATCCCTGGGGAGGGGCGGGGCCCTGAGACTCTGCTTTTCAAATATGCCCGACCCCCACCCCTGCCCCCAGGGGGTTCTGATGACTCAGGGATCTGGACATCAGGCCAGGTGTGCCAGGGAGACGTGCCTGTCAAGCCCCCAGGCTGAGCAGCCAGGATGTCCCGGAGCTTGACTCAGAGTCTCTTCAGCGACAAAACCTCTCTTGTCCTGAACTGTCTGCTCTGCGGGCTCTGTAACCTCACTCCTGGCGGGCCCAGCCCTTCCCAGGACACAGCTCGATTCATGGGTCCTGGTGGGGCCCTGGCCCAGAGCCCCTCCTGCCACAGCGCAGCCTCTGCTCTGAGACCCCTGGCCGCCTTGGGCTCTTGTGGCCTCAGGAGGCTAGAGTTCTTGTCCTGCCTTGGGGGCAGCGGGAGAGGAGTGCCAGGACCCAGGGTCCTGTATGCTGTGCGCCCTCTCTGGACCCCCCACCCCATCCCCTGCCTCCCTCACTCTCTGGTTTATGTTTCTGGCTCCAGATCTGGAGGCCTGAGCCAACTGCACACATGGCTGGAGTCAGTTCTACGGGGCACCTGAGAGGCGAGAGCTGGGAGGGAGATGACTGTGAAATGGGCTTGTTTCCTGCTGGTCTCCTGTCTCCCTGAGGGTCCTCATCAACATTTTTATACAGTTGTTCCTTGATGTAGGAGCATCCCTTGGGTTAGTGGTAGACAATCTGCCTGCAATACAGATGCCGGTTTGATCCCTGGGTCAGGAATATCCCCTGGAGAAGGGACTGGCAACCCACTCCAGGTATTCTGGCCTGGGACAGAGGAGCCTGGCAGGCCACAGTCTAGTCTGTAGGGTTGCAAAGAGTCCGGCATGGCTTAGCAACAACCTATCACCATCACTACCCCGCTTGATATCTAAGGAAGATTGGTTATAGGACCCCCGCAGATATCTAAATACATGGATGCCTGAGTGCCTTATACAAGATGGCACAGGACAGCCAGCCTCCACACCCGTGGGTTCCAGATCTGCAAACTCGGATTCCGCTCTTGGGTGAACCACAGCTGCAGAACCAGGGGATGTGGAGACCTAACTGTATTTGTAGCTCCTTTCTGGTTCCCTGATAGTTCAGTTGGTAAAGAATCTGCCTGCAATGCGGGAGACTCCATTTCAATTCCTGGGTAAGGAAGAGTCCCTGGAGAAGGGATAAGCTACCTATTCCAGTATTCTTGGGTTTCCTTTGTGGCTCAGCTGGTAAAGAATCTGCCTGCGTTGCGAGAGATCTGGGTTTGATCCCTGGCTTGGGATGATCCCCTGGAGAAGGGAAAGGCTACCCACTCCAGTATTCTGGCCTGGAGAATTCCATGGACTGTACAGTTCATGGGATCGCAAAGAGTAGGACACGACTCAGCAACTTTCATTTTCACTTTTCTGGTTATAACCTTAGCTCTGCCCTCTCACCCTCTCCTTCTCACCTCTCCCCTTCTCTATATGTCTTTCCCTCTTTCCTCTAAGTCTGCTTTTTCTCACTCTCTCGTTCTTCCTCTCCTGCTTTAGTTTTTTGGCCAGGCAGAGCTGAGCCACTGCCTCGGAGGCCTGGCCGCTCCTCCAGAACCAGATCATGTGGGGCAGTTGCTTTGGGGGCAGTGGCTCAGGCCTATGGGCTGGACCTGTTCACAGAGTTTATTATGGGGAAATGTATTCAGGCCCTGCCCTCAGAAAACTCACAGTTTGGGGCAAGCGGAACAGACACAGGCAATTTTAACAGTGCCTTAAAGGGTGATCTTGGCTTCCCAAGAGGCTCAGTGGTAAAGAATCTACCTGCCAGTGCAGGAGATGTGGGTTCGATCTCTGGGTCGGGAAGATTCCCTGGAGAAAGGAATGGCAACCCACTTCAGTATTCTTGCCGGAAAATCCCATGAACAGAGGAGGCTGGCAGGCTACAGTCCATGGGGTCACAAAGAGTTGGACAAGACTTGGTGACTAAACAGCAGCAGCAGTAACAGAGATCTAAAAAAATAGTGACTTAAATCCTCAAGCACTTGTTGTTTTACTAAATAAGAACTTTAGAAGCAGCCAACCCAGGGCAGAACCCAAGCTTATTGCATATTTCTGCTCCCTTGTCTGTAGTAAATAACTTCTGCCTTCACAGTGTCCTCATGATTTAATATGGCTGCTGGAGCTCCAGCCATCGAATGAACTGTAGGATGGAAGAAGGAGAAAAGGCAAAAAAAAAAAAGCATTTATCTCAATTGAGACAGATGCCTTTGAAGGAGGTTTCCTGGAAGCCCCACCAACACCCAGGCTTATGTCTCATGTAGTTATGCCTTCACACCTAGCTACAAGAGAGACAGGGAAATGTGAATCTGGCTGGGTACATTCCTTCCTAAATACAATCATGATTTTGTTGTTTACCCAGAAAGGGAGAACAGATATTGAATGGCAACCAGCACTTTCTATCACACCCTCAAGATGTTTTTTATGTTTGTTTTTCCCAAAACAGAGAAGCACTGCAGCATAGCAGATAAAAGCACTGGCTTGGACTCAAGGCCAATCAATCCCCTCTACCAGTCCCAGCTGTGCCATCTGAGCAAAGTCACATGCCCTCTCTGAGCCTTTGGCTCCCTCGTCTGCAAAAGGGCCTGCTGATGGTATTTCCCTTCCAGAAGGATCAGGAGGGACCCAGTGGAAATCTATGAATTATGTGCTGTGCTAGCCTGTGCTTAGTCACTCAGTCCTGTCTGACTCTTTGCCATGGACTGAAGCCCACCAGCCTCCTCTGTCCATGGGATTCTTCAGACAAGAATTCTGAAGTGTTGCCTTGCACTCCTCCAGGCATCTTCCCAGCCCAGGAATCAAACCCAGGTCTCCCACATTGTGGGGACATTCTTTACTGTCTGAGCCACCGGGGAAGCCCAAGAATACTGGAGGGGTAGCCTATCCCTTCTCCAGGGGATCTTCCCAACCCAGGAATCAAACTGGAGTCTCCTACATTGCAGGCATATTCTTTACCAGCTGAACTGCCAGGGAAACCTCTATGAATTATATAGCACATTATATAAAAATGAATAATATTTCATAGTAAAATTAAAAATAGGCTGAATCCTTCTTTGGACCAGAAGGGAACAACTGGTGGTTCACTTCTCCCTGGATGGAAGTGGTGCTCCTCTCTTTGCTGCCCCTGTGTCAGCAGGCTGTGGGAGCAGGTGAGACTCAGTGTGGACAGGGTTGGGGCCCTGCAGGTACAGACAGTGTCCTCATGCCCTGGGCACAGTGGGTATCTTAGGAGAATGTCTACCTGTGGATGACACGGTTCCCAGTGGTTCCAGCTGATCATTGCTGTATGGTGGATGATAACCCCAAACCTATTGGCTTCAAATGGCAATTCATTCTTTCTCCAGTATCTGTGGATGGACTAGGCTCAGCAGGGCAAGTTCACTTTCATGTCATCCTTCTTGGGGTTTTAGTCAATGTCATCAGGGACTGCAGGCATCTGAAGCTTTGGCTGGGCTGGTCCCCCCAGAGAGCTGCTCTACATTTGTTGCTGTTCAGTCGCTCAGTCTTGACCAACTCTTAGTGACCCCATGATTGCAGCATGCCAGGTTTCCCTGTCCTTCACCAACTCCTGGAGCTTGCTCAAACTCATGTCCATCGAGTCAGTGATGCCATCCAACCATCTCATCCTCTGTTGTCCCCTAATTCTTCTGCCTTCCATCTTTCCCAGTGTTAGGGTCTTTTCCAATGAGTCATCTTTTTGCATCAAGTGGCCAAAGTATTGGAGCTTCAGCTTAAGCATCAGTCCTTCCAGTGAACATTCAGGGTTGATTTCCTTTAGGATCGACTGGTTGGATCTCCTTGCAGTCCAAGGGACTCTCAAGAGTCTTCTCCAACATCACAGTTCAAAAGCATCAATTCTTCGGTGCTCAGCCTTCTTCACAGTCCAACTCTCACACCATACATGACCACAGGAAAAACCACAGCCTTGACTAGACGGACCTTAGTCGGCAAAGTAATGTCTCTGCTTTTGAATACTCTGTCTAGGTGCTCTACATGATTGGCAGCCAGTGATGAGCTATCTCTGTGACCCACTCACCCCTACTCATCTGCCACATGGTTTCTCCATGTGGCTCAGGCATCTCACAGCATGGCAGCTGGTTCTGAGTGGGAACCATCCAAGAGCAAATGTTTCAGGAGGAAGAAAGCAGAGACTGCCACTTCCCTGGAGGCTAGACCGGAAGTGGCATGTGTCGCTTTGGCCAGGTTCAGGTGCTGGAGGAACACTTTGCCTCTCCCCGCGGGGCAGTCACGTGTATGTCAGGAAGGGTGGGGACTGGGGGCAGTGTCTCAGAGACCAGCCACCACGGCAATCTGGGCGGTTGCCAAGGTGAAACTGCTCAGGTGGTAAAGCACTATGCCCCGAGTGCACCCCCAGAGACTGCTGGGGCAGGGCGTCTGCGGTGTGGGTATGGTGATACTGAAAAGCTCCCCAGATGATTTTAATGTGCAGTCAAGTTTGAGAACCCTTGGCTTAATCCAACCCTGGAGAACACCTGAAAGACCCAGAGAGGAAAAGACCTCAAGGCTTGATCCTGGAGGTCTGGCAGTTTCCTAATTAGACTTTAGGAGGCTCTGCTCCCTGCACTGGTTTGGTTCCCACAAGATGTTCTAAGCAAGTAGCACACATTTAGCTCATATGGCAGGGGATAGAGGAGCAGCACGGAAGCCAGGGTGAAAAGAGTTTTTATTAAGTGGGGAGGGACGTGAGGTGGGCCTAGAGCTTATAAAACTACCTGCAAGTCTCTTTGATCCAGACTTTTGATCTGAAATCAGTCGTTTGGCCAGTTTTTTCCATTGCCTTCGCTAAGAATTAACTTGTGTGGGAAAGCAGTGCAACTTGTAAAGAAATTGTCCGAAATACTGTTTTTAGAGCATTTTGGTCCATCAGTCTATCAATACTTAATATACCTTTCCTTTAATGGGCGGTACCTAAATGATGGTTTCCAATACCTTTATTGCAGGATGGAGGGGCAGGGAGATGGTTCATGAATATTCAAAGTTTTGCCCACTGGCCACACACATTAGAACATACTGTTTATTTCCAAGGCTCATAAGCTGTTAAATGTCTTCAGTGAGGGAGAAAGAGGTTTTATTTTTCTACACAGTTTATTTTGGTGCCTGTCCAAGTTTTGGAAGGGATCTTTCCTTTAAGACCCTGGGCATGTTTCAAGAGCAGAGCGGAGTTTTAAAAATGCCCTGCACACAGAGAGGCCATATGCCCATCAATAACATTGGTGAAGTCAGGGCTGGGAGGCACGGAGGCAGTCAAATGAGGAGCTGACTATGAGTCCAGTCACCAGAGAGATGGCTGTCTAACAGAGGCCACATAAGCAAGTTCTCCCCACAAAATGAATAAAACCATGCAGTGAAGACAGCCATGGAAATGTGAATGTGGACAATACATAACTGGAATTCTTCTGCAGTGGAGGGACCTGATAAGACATCTTGTCCAATGACCTGTGGGATGTTGGAACCCCCATTACTCTACTGCTGAAGCCACGTCAAAGTAGGCACGGGGGATTGTCCTTTCTCTCTCTCTCTCTTTGGCCAGTTCTGATGCTACATAGACCTCCCTGACACCCACCCACCCATCCTCTCTACACCTTCCACCCTGCTCTGTGAATCACCTAACGCTCCACGTCACAGGGGCTGGAATTCCACATGTGGCATTTGCCAGGCTGTCTTGCCAACAGGCTTCTGCTGAAATTTTTCCAATGGGAGGCACCAGAGAGATACCGAAAACAGCAGAAGAGGAAGCTCATCCTGTTCTTTCTGTTGCAGATGGAGCCTCCAGCAGAAGCAGCAATAAGTGGAAAATTTCATGGACAGAGGAGTTCCATGGGGTCGCAGAGTCAGACATGACTGAGTGACTGAGCACCTGAGCTCATACACACACACACACAAAGGCTAACGTGGAAGGAGACTGGAGGAACTTGAATCCATCAACTGCAATGTCCCTCCCATGCTTGTGTGTGGTTATGATGTCTGGAGCTACAGCAGCCATCTTGTGACCATAAGGTGATAATGAACTCTCTAAGGTTGGTGGTGCAGGAATGTTGTGAAAATCTATGATCTTTCTTGATGTCGTTGGGCTGTTATACCAAAACTATCACATCCACAAGTTTCTTTTTTATTAAATAATTGTGTCTGTATTTCTTAAGCCACTATTACTTGTGTGTTCTGTTATTTGCAATTAAAAAAATTTCACTTGAGACAACACCATGAAATGAATGGATTTCATTTCAGAGAGGTTTAACAGAAGAGCTGGCTGGTGCGAGTCACCAGAAACCACCCCCTTGCATTTGAATCCTTGTCTTGGGGTTTGCTTTGAGAGGACACAAAATAAACCCCTCTCCAAATAAGACCATTAAATGTTTGTTAATAAACAGATCAATGAAAAAAAAAAAACAGATGAATGGGTGACTGAATTGACACATGAATGAGCATAACTTCAGTCTCTCCGTGTTAAGTAATTGATGACATTTCTACAGTTTTTGGCTAATGGATGTCTATTTTGGGTTTTCTTGAATTCTCTTTTTTGACCTCTGACTGCACATTAGAAAGTCACTTGACACTAATTATTGACTTCTCAGATCTTTTGTCTGCACTTCTGCAATTGTTTAAACATCACTAATAGAGTATTCACCAATTATTTACTAGATAGTTTTAAATAATAATCTATTATTAATAAATATTATATTATTTATTACTCTATAACAGATAATATAATCTATTATCTGTTAATAATATATAATAATCTATTTATTAGATTATTTATTTAATAATCTATTTATTAGATTTATTAGTTTTAATAAAAATCTATTTATTAACTAGATAGTTAATAAATTCCAACTTAGCTCTGTGCAATGCTGGAAATTAAAGAACATTGTTTTCCTCTGGTGCCCATTAGTAGAAAGCTGGGGCAAGGGGCTATAGGAGTCATGCAGAACAGCTTAGATTTGTCAGGAAAAGAAATCCTTCCCAGTGAGTCTATGAGTAGTGAGTAAGTCCATATCACTTGCCTTCACTATTCAAGGTTGTTTTAAAAACTACACATCCTCCAAACAGCATGAGGCCCAAGCAATGTTTGCCCAGGTTGTTTTTCTTAGAAACTTGGGGTCAGCTGTGTCTAAGTTGAACCAGTTAAGACTGGAGAGGACCACTGCCCTCCAACCATGCATGCACAAGTGTCCAGTTCAGTGAACTTTTGGCATTGGAGGGCCGAAAACTCCACCCTAGGAAAGTACAGAGGCCTGTCACCTAGTTACGCCTGCTAAGAAGGAAGAAATGATAACCCACTCTGGTATTCTTGCCAGGAGAATCCCATGGACAGAGGAGCCTGGCTCGCCATAGTCGAGGGGGTTGCAAAGAGTTGGACACGACTGAAGCAACTGAGCATGCATTCCCAATAGACTCTATGGCCTGGGAAGCCTAAAATATTTCCCATCAGGCCCTTTGCAAAAATAGTTCGCCCCTTCTGATTTAAATATGCCTCCTTCCTTTCAGTCTTCTAGATCATGAGTGAAATTCCTCTTTGTCCCTGAGGGTCCCGTGTGGCTGAGTGATGCCCTGAGTGTCTGTGGCTTTGACATCCCTGAATCAGAAGGAGAGAAGCAGTGGGAATATGCAGGGGTGGTGGTGTGGATGGACGTGGGTGGGCAACTGGGATAGCGAAAGAAGATAAAAGGGCATCCAGACAAGTGTGTGCTTAGGTGCTCAGTCATGTCCAACTCTTTGCAACTCCATGGACTGCAGCCCACCAGGTCCTCTGTCCATGGGGATTCTCCAGGCAAGAATACTGGAGTGGGTTGCCATGCCCTTCTCCAGGGGATCTTCCTAACCCAGGGATTGAACCCAGGTTTCCCGCATTACAGGCAGATTCTTTACCATCTGAGCCACCAGGGAAGCCCAAGAGCCTCCCCTTTGTGCTGTCACTGAAGGGCCACCCTTGTCAGCTTGGCCAGGCATCCAAGCAGAGCCACCTCTGTGGCTCTGGGCTCGGGAACCCTGAGGTGGCTGGCCACCCACTGGCTTCTATAAGTTGTCTGGCACTAGAAGTGTAACTTGGGGCTGTGTATTGTTTCCTGGAGGAAGCAACCACCTTTCCTGGTCTGCGGACACCGTGTCACCTGCCTGGCCATTGGCAGCAGTGTTAATGGCACCCTTGATGGCTGCTCAGGAGCAAGGACCTTGGTGGAGCTCCTACGGTGACATAGGACAGGCTACCAGGGCCATTCTCAATCCTTGGAGTCCTAGTCCATGGCCACGGCAATAAATCTTATGTGATTTGTGGGGGTGAAACAGTCTTCTCTCTTCCCCCTCCCTGACCATTGGGGTCATTTTTCCAGCATCTGTGTGCTTTGCAGACACCTGCGGCTTCAGGCACCTGCCCTCGGTGCTACAGCCACCCCCACCCCTTAGAGCCTGGAGCGCCTGGGGTCTGGGGGTCTGTCTCCCTGCAGGGCAGCCAGTGATTGACCAACGCCCAGCTCCCCTTGCCTCCAGGTTGAATTCCTGCCCCAGCTCCCTGTGGGTCTGCTGAGGATGGGCCTTGGTCAGGTTCCTGTGCAAACAGGAGGGGCCTGCACCTGGTCTTCGGGTGGAGCCCACAGGGGTTTTAGGCTATGGCCACTCACATCTCTGGATGGTCAGGAGGTGGAGTTCAGGGCAATCCATTGGTCTGAGTCATGTGTATCTGGACAAATGTGAGTAAACGGAATTCTGGAGCAGGCAGAGTGCAGGCCCGGGGACAAGTGTCTTCTGGGCCCTTTTCAGATGCAAGAATTGACTCGCTGTATCAATAACACCTGATATGCTCAGTGCAGAGTCATTACCCTAACTCTGCACGTATCAGTGCTGCCCAGATCAGGGAGGGCACCGGCAGCAGGGAGTGAGATGGTGGGATGGGCTCCATTGCTGTTTCTCAGCCCTGAGCTTCCCACCCTCCTCACCTCTCACCTGGCTGCCCCCGGCTCCTCCGGGTGGAAAGAAGTCCAGAGAGGAGACTGAGGGCTAGGGAAGGGCCGCACCCCGATAGGACCTGAAACGGCTCTGGTCCCGGCCTCTCTCACCCTCGTCCGGTGCCCGACAGGTGTGCAGGCATCCTGGCTGTGCCATCGCCACCCCTAGGAGTCTGGCTGGTTCCAGCGCACCCCCCACACCCCACCTGCTCCTTGGGCCACAGGCCATGGCCTCCTGCCTTCAGATTCCTAGGGTGAGGTGAGGCGGCCGCCTCCCCGCTGGTTCCCAGGAGGGTGAGGACTCTCTGCCCCTCTGGTCTCTCAGATTCAGCCCTGCCTAACCCTGAGGCAGTCAGGAGACAGGATCATCTCCTGGTTTCTGTGCGTCTGAGCCAAGCATCTTGATGTATAGGCCTCTTACCAACTATTTGGTTGGCTTTGGCCTCTGTCAGAATGAGGTGGAAAGAATCCCTTTCTTAAAATCCTCTTACTTTGTCCTGTTTCAGTGCCTATCAGTTCTCTGGGGCTGCTGTGACAAATGACCACAAACCAGTGACTTCAAACACTGGAAGTTTAAAAACAGAGTTGCCATTTGACCCAGAAATCCCACTCCTGGGCACATAGCCAGAGAAAACTCATTTGAAAAGATATAGGCATCCAGTGTTCATAGCAGCCCTCTTCACAATAGCCAAGACATGGAAGCAACATAAGTGACTACTGACAGATGAGTGGATAAAGAAGACGCGGTACATATAGACAATGGAATATTACTCAGCCATAAAAAGAATGAAACGATGCCACTTGCAGGAAACAACATGGATGGATTTAGAGACGATCATACTAAGTGAAGTAAATCAGAAAAAGACAAGTATCATACGATATCACTTACACATGGAATCTAAAAATGACACAAATGAACTGATTTGCAAAACAGACCCACAGACATAGAGACTGTGAGAACAGACTTGTGACTGCCCAAGGGGAGAGGGAGTGCAGAAGGGATGGAGTGGGAGTGCGGGGTCAGCAGATGCAAACTAGCGTAAGGAAGATGGATAAACAGCAATGTCTACTGTATAGCCTAGCAAGCTATATTCAGTCTCCTGTAATAAACCATAATGGAAAAGAATATGCCGAAAAAGCATATATGTGTATGACTGACTCATTTTGCTGTATAGCAGAAATTAACACAATTGTAAATCCACTATACCTCCATAAAATAAAGACCATTTTTTAAATCGGAAGTTTATCATCCCACAGATCCTCAGACTAGAAGTCCAAAACCGAGGTGTGGCCAGGCCCTACTCCTTCTATAGGCTCTAGGTGAGGATCCTGCCTGCTCTGTCCTGCTTTGGGCAGCTCCGGGCACCCCTTGGCTGGCGGCTACATGACCCCAGCTGTGCGTCCGGCAGCTACATGACGCCAGCCTCGCCGTGTTTCCTCTTCTGTCTGATCACCCTCTGCCTCACTCTTATGGGCTCATCTGCTGTTGGATTTAGGGCCCACCAGTTAATCCCAGATGATCTCATTTTAGGATCCTTAAGTTAATTTCTTCTGCAAAGATTTTATTTTATTTTTTTTGCCAAATAAGGTCACGTTCACAGGTTTCTGGAGTTATGTTGATGGAGCCACCATCCAACATAGAATTTTTTATTTATTTTATTTTATCCCCTCTCCCCTCTTCATGTATTCCTTCCCCACCAGAGGCCATGGGAGACCACAAACTCTTGGGCACTCGTCCCTTGGAGGGGTGGAGTCTATGTCCCTCTCCCTGAATGGGTGGGCTCATGTCCACTTCCACCAGCGGGGCGTGAGGGGTGGGTTGCTTTGTGACTTCTGGCGGCCTTCTCCTGGCTCTCCTGGCTGGCAGGACTTCTGAGCCTCCATGTCCCCCTGTCTGAGACCACCATGCTGGAGCGGCACCCTGTGGATGCTCCGGTTGGCAGCCCCAGCTGAACCCCGTCAAAGTGCCAAACGTGTCAGCAAGCACCACGAACCGCAGACTAGCCCAGCTCCCCACAGATGCCGTCTGGTGACCTCTCTGGGCACGTGCGGAGCTGCTCCAGTGTGCCTGGCTCTGTGGTAGGTGACAGCCACCTGTCTCTGCTTGTAAGAAGCTTCTTGGGGGAGGAAGAAGCGCCAACAGAAGAGTGTTTGCACAATGGGCTTAGTGCAGCACAAGAGACAAGCCAAGGGCTTCGGGTGGAAGGGCAGGGGTGAGGGGTCTGCGGGGAGCAGGGTGAGTGAGGAGCTTTGCAAGGGGCTGGGCTCAGAGGCCCTGGAAACAGGTGGAGAGACGTGTCCTGGGGAAGGAGGCGGGCCACGGGGAGCTGTCGGGGAAGTCAAGTCCAGGGGACATCTTGGCATCCCCCACCTCATCCCTCCATCCACCGCTGACCATGGCTGCAGCGTAGACACTTCCTGTGCATGCAGGTGCATTCCCAGCGCGAGCACCCACCGCTGGCTCTCACTGCCTCGGGGGGTTCATGCCCCTGGGAAGTAACCGTTGGGCACAGCCCAAGCCCCAGCTTTTGTCCTCGGCAGAGATAACCCTAGGGCACATCCTATACATTCCTGGTGAGGGGCCAAGGAGGGAGCGAGCCCCAGATGCCCAAGGACAGGAGCTCTGTCCTGGCCTCCCTCCTCTGACCTTACTGCTGTCTCCTGGGCCTCATCCCGAGTAACTCTCTGCACCCAAGTCCTGGGCTCTGCTCCGCTGAACCCCAGCTAAGACCCCCATAGAGAAGATCGTTTAAGTGAAGGAAGTCAAAGGTTGTCCAAATGTCACAATATGGGTGGTGGGCTGCATTCTGGGGAGTGGCCGTTGGATCTGCAATGAAGAGGTGGCATCCTTGGGGGCCAGTTTGGTGAAGTGATGGGGGAGGCAGTCCTGAGGCCAGGAGGTAGAAACAGCACGAAGCTTAGCAGGGCGGGGAGGACAGGGCCCCTTTACGGTGTAACGGTTCCCAGCCATCCCCCTCATCACATTCTGCTCCCTTCCACAGAGGCCTCAGGTCCCCGGTCCCCTTTGGGGCATGGCATTGCTTTGGAATGTCCTGGAATTTTCCGTGATGGACATTCTCACACCCTAGGGGCTGGCATCCATGCAGAGGGTCTCGGCCCCTCTCTCAGTGATATGGACCCTCAGCCCACATGCCCAGCTCTGTGTGTGGAACTATTGTCTGCTTTTCGAGGCCGTCTCAGAGAATTCCCCCTGGCCCAGCCACCCCCAACAGTGAGGTTAGTGGCAGCCAGTGGTGGAAAAAGAGGCATAGACAAAACACAAGTGTCTGTCCAAGGTCAGCCAGGAAGCCGGCAGCATCCGCAAGTCTGGGCCAGAGAACAGATCTCCTGGCCCAGCCGTGAAGGGCTAAGCCCACAAGCTTCCAGAGGGGCAGGGGGAGGAAAGGGAAGTCCTGTTCCTTTCTGTCTACGGAGACACACCCCATGGGTGCTGGCAACATTTGTGGGGCCCCCTGCAAGGAGCTGGGCGGCTGCTCAATCCCAAGAGGTGGGGGCAGTCTACTGGCTGGGCCTGGGTTCCACTGTCCTGGGCGGATTCTGCCTGCTTTTGTCCTGAGCCACGGGGCACCCACGCATTCATCAGTGGGCCAACGGGGCTGGCTTCCTCCCCTACCCCCCAGGGCCCAAGTCCAAGTCCAGGGCCTGGGGTTTGGAAGGAACAGAGATAAAGGAGGGAGACAGGATGGAGGGGGAGGTCTTACACCTGGAGGGACTGAATGATGCTGGCCTTGAGCACAGGGGACACTCAGGCTGGAAGAACATGTGTGTGTGTGATATTAACAAACCCATAGCACTAACAACAGGCATGTCCCTGAAGTCAGTCAGTTCAGTCAGTCAGTTCAGTCGCTCAGTCATGTTTGACTCTTTGCGACCCCCTGAATCGCAGCACGCCAGGCCTCCTTGTCCATCACCAACTCCCGGAGTTCACTTAGACTCACATCCATTGAGTCCGTGATGGCATCCAGCCATCTCATCCTCGGTCGTCCCCTTCTCCTCCTGCCCCCAGTCCCTCCCAGCATCAGGGTCTTTTCCAATGAGTCAACTCTTCTCATGAGGTGGCCAAAGTACTGGAGCTTCAGTTTTAGTATCATTCCTTCCAAAGAAATCCCAGGGCTGATCTCCTTCAGAATGGACTGGTTGGATCTCCTTGCAGTCCAAGGGACTCTCAAGAGTCTTCTCCAACACCACAGTTCAAAAGCATCAATTCTTTGGCGCTCAGCCTTCTTCACAGTCCAACTCTCACATCCATACATGACCACTGGAAAAACCATAGCCTTGACTAGACGGACCTTAGTCGGCAAAGTAATGTCTCTGCTTTTGAATATACTATCTAGGTTGGTCATAACTTTTCTTCCAAGGAGTAAGTGTCTTTTAATTTCATGGCTGCAGTCACCATCTGCAGTGATTTTGGAGCCCCAAAAAACAAAGTCTGACACTGTTTCTACTGTTTCCCCATCTATTTCCCATGAAGTGATGGGGCCAGATGCCATGATCTTCGTTTTCT